>CABFVX010000896.1:102537-212626 GCA_902151425.1 Timema shepardi
GAATCCTCTATATACCTTGGTTACCATTACAAGTTGGTTTGGTTTTGAATCCTCTATATACACTTGTTTACCATTACAAGTTGATATGGGTTTGAATCCTAATTGTATGCACATGACGTGGTTTACCACATAGATATTTTGTAATTTGCAATCAGTGAATGAATTGACAACATATAATTTTTCTGGTGTGTGTTTGTGTTACAGTTTTGAAGCGTGCAGCGAAATCCCACCTCTCATCATCTGCATATATTTTTATTTTTTATTTATTTAGCACCGCGTCTTACTACCCGTTCGGGTTATACGCTTATCTGCATATAGTTTGGTAGAGGCGGAGCGTGTGTTTAGGTCCAAAAGGTATGAGGAGGAGCTGAAACAAATGCTGGAAACTCACAAAAAGAACATGGAAAAAGAAGATTTGCTGCGTGCAGCCTGCGCCAAACGTGAAGAAAGATTTCTGTAGCACCAAGAACAGCTCCAGTTAATCCGTTTGGAGCAGGAGCAAGTGATTCTGGAACGTGAGAGGTATATCGCTGAACATGAGCGGTATATCACAGAAATTGTCTATGAGGGCTGCTCAACTAGATGTGGAGAGGAAGAAGCTGGACATAAAGAAATCTCAGGGTGATAAATAAGTGGGAACTGTTAAATTCTTTTGTTGTTGTTTCTTTTTTCTGAGAATTCGATGTGTTTTTATATTTATGTACAAGGCATTTGGTTTTAAGTGTATGGGGCAAACTTCAATAAAGTAACATTGTTTAAATTCCTTGCCATTTTGTCATGTGTTTGCAAAAAATAATGCTTGGTTGACCCAAAAATAATTTTCTAAAATGTCAAGAAAAAATGGTATTACTTTTTAATCAAACTAGCTATTAAATTTGCTTTATCAATATTAATAATAAAAATACTTGTTCCTATATGGATCGATACTTGAGCAACCACAGTAACACCACCAAATATTTATATTAAAAAAATTGAATATTTGAGTTTATAACAAATGTGGGCTGCATATTTCTTGACTTCCCCAGCCCATATACAATATTATTTGTTTCTGGGCAAATTGGTTATCACAGGGCAAGAGTTTTGACTTATAGCAAATATCAGGGTGCACGGTAGCGTACCAGAAATGACGTATATCTTTAACATGATGCAACTTGAGCAACATTAACTCCCCTCACAACCCCGCTCCCCCTTTTAATCACCACCAAAGTATGATAGGAACTAAAACATTTGATATCTTGTTATGACAAACTATTCTAGTCTTAAGTAAATTTTCATAACCATGTTTCATTTCTATAGGATATGTAATTCAAAAGTGATAATTATGATCAGCCATTAATATATATATATATATTTATTCAATAAACATATTCTTATGCCCAATCTTTACAACAGTATTGATATCCCAACTAAACATTTATATCAAATCCAACATCACAAAAATCCTTAAATTATTCAGCCTCGAAAAGAATTGAGATCTCAATAATGCCATTTTATTGTTAAAAGAATTTTGATATACACTTTTAACTAGCAAATTTTCACACTTAAATAAACTTAGAGAGACATGACAAGTTATTTGGAAAGACAATGCAAGTAGTTGAACTTGGGACTCTTATATTTCATGTCTTGTCGAGGATTTATAATTACATGATTTTTTTTGTGTTGAAGTGTTTTACACAAAGATGTTTTGGTGGGATTTAGTCAAAACAGATTTCTTTACTTCTTATTATAAAACTATCTTATTTTCCCTCAACTTTACCTAAAATTAGGAGCGTGCAAAGTCCTTTCTTAAATTCGGAGCATTTTTCCTATATTGTTTTCCATTCTCACTACAGGTGTACTTCCTTTAAAAAATTCCAAGTGAACTCAAATCAAATGTATTATGTAAATTAAAAGCTGGAAAGCTGTGATTCGCAATCCACATTAATCAAAAGGGCTCGATTTCGTATAACTTTATATTTTCATACAAAGTAATTGCATTCCACTATATCCTACTTTTGTTGAACTGTGAGATGTGGGAATAATTAAACAGTTCACATAAAAGTTGGTAAAAAGTTTTTATTTTGAGTGATCTGATAGCTCGATTAGACTATACAGGAAGAGCTATCAAGAAACCTGTAGAGCATTAAGTAAATATAATTTACGTGAGAATTAATGGAGTAACTATCACAATAAAAAGTTAACATGTGTATTTCTTAAAATAATTACTTTTAGGAATCAAGTTTAAGTGTTCATTAATACTGTTGTCAAAATTAAAAAATAAATTGTGAAAATAACAAATTTTATTTTATGGTGGAATTTTTTAAATTAAACTGGCGCCTTATATAGTCCTCTCGCACATGATGCCCGATGTTGAGATTGGCTGGCAATGGAGGCAAGGGACCATGTTCCTCTTCTATCCAGGGTATTTCATCAACTGGGAATGCATCATCCACATTTATGCTGATATTGTGCAAAACTGCCGTCGCGACGATGATAGCAACAGTATTGTGGGGCTTGGTCTCTAGTCTAGCTGCGAGACATCTGAACCGGCGTTTCCAAACTCCAAAAAGCCGCTCAACAGGATTTTGAGTGGCTATATGCGCAGCGTTGTAACATTGCTCTGCCTCTGAGGATTAAGGAGTGGTGTTAATAAATATGGCAGGCAAGGGTAGCCACTGTCTCCCAGAAGAATTCCTTCAAAACGCCCCTCTTCAAACCAATGACGCAGACCAGACCCCGCAAATATTGTCGCATCATGGAATGATCCCGGTCTCCTGGCAACAATGTCAACTATCTTCAGGTTGGCTCCACAAGCTACCTGCACATAACAGAATAGTAGTAAGAATGTATTTTTATTACTAGCAAATAGCTTTGTAAACCTGACTCAATGTGTGGAAAATAATTTACTAAACAAGAAATACTTTTATGTGAGATAAAGAAAAAATGTTGAAGTATTTATAAGTAAATTGGTTGGATGAAGTATGATTGCTGGACAAAGCTTGCAACTTTTGATAATATGAATTGTTTCCGATATTAATTATATTGACTTCTATATCAAATTGAAGGAGAAATTACACAAACCTTACCACTGAGTGGCTGGTGGTCTAACGTGTTCCACTAGCATGCTGAGGATCGGGAGATTGTGGTTCGATCCTGGTCGAGTGCACTGAGGGTGGTTTTTCCTTAATGGTTTTTTACTCACTCCACGCAAATGTAGATGCACTTACTCTAAATTCAACCATCCTCATCCCTTACACATTAGCATAATTAGTTCATAAGCGTATAACCCAAACGGGTAGTAAGATTCGGTGCAAAAAATAGGCCTAGTTTTAAAGTTAACAATCAGCCTTTACCTAAACGCTTCCAAATAGGCTTATGTTGTGCTCACAGGTATAATTTAATGTTTTATTTTAGAATTTGATGACTAACAATCTGAAAAAAGAACTCTCATAGATGCTTCCTGAGCATAGTAAATATGTATAGGCATATAATGAAAACAACCTCTTATAGATGTATAATAAATAGAAAACAATAAGCTTTGTTTGGTTTTAATCAGAAAGTTAAACCAGAACCAAAAACAAAGTTTTTTTAAGGAACCAGAATCTTAACAGGAACCCTTAAAAAAATTAGCTTGGAAAACCATCGAAAGCACACAAGGAAAAACTTAATATAAAAAGCACTCCTAGTAGCCTATCAAAAACACACCTTGTATCAAAGGCTCACCGGGAACAAACAATGTTATGGAAAACATGTACCTATTGTAAAGAACTCCATCACTCTTTACAATAACAGTAAAGAATTAAACTGAGGAGTAAAAGACGGCTGAGGGGTCCTAAATTTGAAACATATTTTCATTCTGTCTAAACTAGGCTTCCAGGTTAGAGGTAGTCTATCTAATGTGTTGATTGTGTGAAGTGAAGGAGTTATTTTATATACTTTGATTAGTAGCTAATTGTTTGTAAGTTATTGAGTGATGGGGTGGAATTAATATTATCCAGGTTGGAATTTCCGGGCATTGATATCTGCACTTTCATTTGAAGGGTTATTTAGGTAAAGTAGAGAGAAATGTGTATTTCTATCCTGTCAAATAATTTACTTATTTCTGGTGTGTCCAAAATTTAAAGACTTCAAGACATTACAGACATCAAATTTAAAAGGTTTGCATTGGAATTGAGAATAATACCAAATCACCATATTTTAATGGCCAATTAGTCAAGACTAAAATATTGTTTTTGTACATTAACATAACCGAGAAAAAATTGTTTATAATTCTTTTAAAAACAAATAAACTAAAATCATATTCACCAATTTACTTGTTTTACAAGTTGCTAATGAGTAGGTATGGATTAGATAATTCAATTTGTGCATTTTTTCAATGTGCAATATGAATAGAAAAGTGTTTTTAACTATTGATTTAAAAACAAGATGAAATTATTTTGAAATATTAGGCCTAACCTTTTTTGATTATTCTTTTGAGATTGGGCAAATAGGAATATTAAAAACTGTTGTATTTTCAAATGAAAAATAATAAACAAGTTATGCAATGATTTCGCTTATGAATGATATTTCTTTGCATTTTTATATACCAGTAAATAACTTTAATTTTTTTATGAATTAGTTTTAAACATTTATTTTTAAATTTTATAATGGTATTAACAATTAAAATAAATATCTAGAGAATCAAAACCTAATTAAGAGGAGACACTTTAATTTTTCTCTACCAAATGAAGCTAAAATAAGTTTAAGAGCACAAACACATTTAAAATAGCTTCAAATCGTTTTAATAGTCTAGTGATTCTAATATCTGAAAGTGTCCTACAATTTTAATGTTTATTTCATTTTAAATACAGCCAATCAAAATTTCGATAGGCAATTAACTAATTCCAAAATTTATTGAAGTTTAAAATATGTTAAAATTACAAACATTTGTCTTTAAAATAAAAAAAAGCTTAAAACAAAAATACATTTTAACCAAATATTGTTAACATAATTATAAGGTGGTTTTCTTAACAGAGTTGTAGTCTGAAAATGACTTTTTTAATTATGATATTGAATATTTTACACTAGATGCCTATTACAAAATAAATTATTTGCTATCCAATTTAAGGCAGCCCCCGGTTCACCCAGAAAATTCCAACCCCAAATTGCATACCAATGTTGATCAAGTAAAATGTGTCTTGACTTGGACCTACCCCAACAGTTTATTCATTCACCAGCAGTAAACTTTAAATTTAGGCTTACTTCCAAAAAGTGTGTGTGTGTGTGTGTGTATATATATATAAACAGTAACACAACTATTTCCAACCAACCTGAACATTCATGGAGAAGACACCATACCATGTCTGTTGCGATACACCTCTCCCCGATCACCACCAGGATTCAAGATAGGGATGTGGGTTCCATCCACCGCTGCTAAAACCCCAGGAAATCCACCTGTCCTCTTGAACCACTGCATGGCTGCCTCATTTTCAGCTCGGGTAGAAGGCATATTGATGCACTCGCGCAACTTGCCAGCAATTACCTCTGTGACTGTGTGAATAGCTGCACCAGCGGTAGTACGGCTTACACCACACAGATCTCCACAAACAAGCTACAAAGTAATATATAATTAGTACTGTAATGATCATACAAGTAATTATTCCAAATTTACACACAGTTGTTTCTTTACAAATTCTTTACAGTATTTTGTTAACACCTAAGTACTGTACTGTTCCTTAAATCAATAATATAAAAGTTTGAGGTTATGAATGCTTGGGGCTTTTTTTTTCAGTACAAGGGTTATTTTTTTCAAACCGGACCAAAGTGCATTATTAATCACAATAAAAACATTAAAGTAGGCCTACCTGTATTATGATTAATGGTTTAATGTATTAAACTATCATTACTTAACAAGGTGTTCAGCTATAAAGTTTCTTTGATCATTCACTGTACAGTCAAGAAAATTAAAAACTGTAAGTACTTAACTAAAATACCCTTTTAATTTTATAAACATCATTCATTTATAGGCATATGTTATTAAATATAAGCTATCCCCAAGTAACATTCCTAACCCCACATTTCTCAAAGAATGTAGGATAGAGGTTAAATAAAGTTGGGATGGGTAGTATAGCCTATTTTTTTTTTTGAACATTGTCATTGATTACCAATGTGTGAAAGGAATTGATAATCAACATGGTCAAATGCAAATGAGGTATTTTATTATGCTCACAAGTTTAATATTTTTGTCTGGTATGAAATAGGCCTAGTCATAATATTTACATGTGAAGTAGGGCCTACCTATCAAAATCTTACTTAATTATTTAAGCAAAATATAATCCAAGACTTACCTGTAAATTGCCAGTCGCATAAAACCTCAGGGAGAGCAGTAATTTTGTCATTGCAGACAATGGTAGCCCACGATTAATTTTTTCTAGGTGTTGAACGAAAGGATACAACACTTCTCTCACAGTTTCCTTCGTGAAACGATACCTTTTCTTGAACTCTTTATCCCTGTACAAAATAAAAGGATCTTGAACATTCCTTATATATTTTTAGGAAGTTGATTTGGTACTTCCTCTTCAATATCTTCTATTTCATTTACTATATCCACTATTTCGTCAAGTTTGCACAAAAACACAGGGAAATGGTCCGCCATTTTTGGTAGCTGCCAGGGCAGGGCGATGAATGAGGTCAGACCGTCACCCAACAAGTGACTATCGTCAGCTCTTTTGTGATTTTAAGGAAGATGTGGACTGTTGACTGCCAGCGGTCTCTTGTCCTCCGACTATAGTCTTGGCCCTTAGCTTTGTAAGGTAATAGTATGGAAGCTGTTGCAAGAAATGCAGAAATTAGAGTTTAGTAATGTACTATGTTTAGAAGTTAACGCTGAAAAGACTGAATAATAGTATATGATCACACAGGGAGCACAGATTGAAAATGGAAATTAAGAAATATGTTACATAATATTTATTGTGTTCACAATTTAAATAGAATTGATTATTAACACCAAAATTGTTCATTAATGATATAGTTGACTAATTATATTAAAAATTTAAGTTTGCTTCCTTAGCTTTTTAATTACTTTATTTCTTGCAGTATTAGGTAATTCACATTAACTATAAATCACACATTTATAAATTCATACTTCCAGAAAAGTGCTTTTAAAACATACAAAATATGTGATGATAAAACACACCCACACTCCATAGCAACTGGCCAAATACCAAGAGACCATATGACCAACTTTAGGGTTGCCGGTCACACAAACAACATACCTCAATGTAGGATGTAGAATGTAGGAATTTCATTATTTGAAATTCCTACAATGAAATATGCAGCTAAAGAACATGCTCAGGTTATTTTTAGCACTGAACAGGTACTTACATTCCCTAAATATAGCTTCCTTTCAACGTACAGAAATATTTAAATATTACAGTTACTGCAAACAACATATCATTTAACATGGTTAATGAGTTTAAATATCTAGGAACAATTTTAACTAGCAATAACGATATTAGAGTGGAA
This sequence comes from Timema shepardi, assembly GCA_902151425.1. Lineage (NCBI taxonomy): Eukaryota > Metazoa > Arthropoda > Insecta > Phasmatodea > Timematidae > Timema > Timema shepardi. The sequence continues at coordinate 110,020 of CABFVX010000896.1, forward strand.
ATTGTAAAAAGAATAGTCGAGAACTGAATGCTATCACTTGGTTAGTAGTTGTTAACATCTTGCTGCTGTCAAAGAATGTATAACTCAGAATATACAACATCATGAAAATAAGTTTAGGGTATTCGAAAACAAGGTGCTAAGGAAGATATTTGGTTCAAAAAGGGATGAAGATATTGGAGGCTTCATAGTAATGAGTTGCATACACTACTCATTACCAGAAATTGTGAGGGTAATCAAATCTCACAGATTAAACCCAATGGGAAGAGACCATTGGAAAGACCTATGTACAGATGTGAGGATAACATTAGAATGTACCTGAAATAGATAGGGTGTAATGAGGTTGACTGCATAAAATTATTATTATTTAGCACCGTGTCTTTCTACCCGTTCGGGTTATACACTTTTTAAGTACTAATTACGCTAATGGATTAGGAATTAGGAAGGTTGAATTAGAGAAAGTGAACCCGCATTTACGTGGAGGGAGAGTGGAAAACCATTTAGGAAAAACCACCCCCAGTTCACCTGACCGAGATTAGAACCTCGATCTCCCCGTCCTCAGCAGTCGAGCTCAACACGACTAGCGTGTTAGCCAACTATGCCACTGAGGCGCGTGACTGGATAAAACTTTGCTCAAGATATGGATAGAAGATCTACTTTTGTAAATGTGGCAATGAACTTTTTAGGTTCTAATGCCATAGCATTGGGACATCTGTTGATACACAGTATTCACAGTTGTGGGTTTTATAGACGTGCAGCATTTAAAATGTTTTTAGTTTTACATCTTAACATTTCTATTATAACAGCTGTTGCATTATTTTGAAATGTATCATAAAAAAATCTATATCGACTTTAAAAACTAGTAAAAGTGAATGTCAACATAATTACATGAAATTTATTAAATACAATAACAAAAAAGTATTTGATAATCAATATAGTTTTCAAAATATAAAGATTTGATAATTTTAGTGAGGAATGAGTCTGAAACGATTAAATCAAGGGTAGTGTTGTTGCTTTTTGATAATTACTTTTGCAAGCAAATGTGGCCCTATGCTCAATAATTTTGGGGAGCCTCCATTTAGAAAGATGCCAACATTTATCACCCTTTAACTGTTCACTTTCTTGAAAGAAAAAATAAAAGAATAATGTTCGTAGACATTTTTCACTCTAAAAATATTGATAGTAAACGCACAAAAGAGTAAGCCCACATTACATTTTATACAACATTAATTGTTAACTATTAAATTAAGGTGACTGGCCCTTTTCATTTGGCATGGAAATGCAGACACATGGGAACAAACAGTTATCTTCAAGAATTGTTTTGCAATTTTCCTTTTGGAAATGGTTTGTTCAAGAATAGAAGCATGTTGATTGAATTATACTTTTTATAATCACACTTCCTCTATGGTTTTAAGTGATCAAAGATCGATAAAATTGACATTTTTCAATAGAAAACTGCCGGCTTCATAACAAAAAATAAGAACTGTAACAATTAATAAACATATATAGATTATCTTTGAAGGGGCATTGAAAATATTAACATAAAAATTTCACTTGTTCTTGAGAAAACTGATATTTCCAAACATATGATTTTTCCACAAGACCTGTCCGGTAGCTAGCGCCACCTACGTTTTCTGTGATCCATCTGCTCTTGTTGGCACGGAAGGATACTTTGGTCGGGTTGTGAAGCCACACCACACCTTTCAACCTCCCGCCCAACATCCTACAAAATAAGTTTTAGACTTGCATTCGAAAGGGCCAAGGACCTTAATACTTAAAAATCACATAAAAGTTGGACCGCCAAAAAAAACCACAAAATAAATAATTCAGCTTCATTCACATCAAATTAGCTTGCAGCCATATTGTGTGAATATTATGAATGACTCAGAAAATAGAGGATTGTGGTTCACATTGGGTGAACAAGTTATCTTCCTCCAAATTAGCTGTATGCATCAAGTAAATAATCAGAATTTAAGTTTGATAAATATGACAACTAATTAAAACCAAGAGTTAAAGAGATTATAAATTTCCAGGACTATTTTGTAGTCTTCAAATTATGTAAATCAAGAGATAAATATTTGCAGAAAATGAAAATCTATAACAAAATTCAAGTAAAAACAACAGAAAATTTGAATGTTTGCATCCCTTTAGCTATGTTAGATAATATACTTTAGTGAAAGTTTGGAAATTTCACGTGTCAATGGATACATTTCTGTGTTTTTAATAGTGGGACTATTACTTTGTGATTTGTTGTATGCCATATCTTGACGTGCTTATAATCGAATATTAAACTTGTCAACTTACTTTATGATAATAAAAACTCTAAATTCATTGCCACACTCAAGTCCGCTAAATATTCATACCTTTAGCCAGTTTTAACCAGTCCACCCCATTATGCCCTATTTCTTTCAGGTCTATTCTAATTTTATCCTCCTATCTGTACTTAGGTCTTTTCAATGGGGTTTGCCAGTCAGTAACCTGAACCTGATTCTAGATTCTCCCATTCATTTTGCATGGCGAGCCCACTGTACTCTACAAAACTTGGTTAACCTAACAATGTCTTATGAGTACAGGGTATGTAACCTCCTCCAATCCTCAGTAGTCTCATCTTTTTTTGGAACAAATACCTTCCTAAGCACCTTGTTTTCGAACGCCCTAACCTAAATTTGTCTTCATCATGTAAGGTAAGAGAGCAAGTTTCACACCCATAAAGGACCTGTAAAATTGTTTTGTATATTTCAAGTTTTATATTCCTTGATAGCCGGTGAGATGTCGTCAAATGATATGCTGTTTAAAGTAATCTCTAAAGTATTCCTCCAATCTGTTATTTGTGTGTTCAACCTGTCAACTACCAAGCAAAATGCACTCAACCTTGACTAGCACAACAATTACTTGACACATTTGTCCTTTTAGTATGTCAATGCTGGTGCTTGACCTTCATTTATTCAATACCATTTTAATTCACCTTTAATGATGTAATGGGAATGCAGTTTATTGTCTTTCCCAACTTATTTTATATTTGTATTAACATGTTTAATAAATTATTTTGCATCCCCATCCAAAGCTTTTTCTGGGAATTTAATATATTTTAAGGGTGAGGAGTTGTGAAGGATATTTAATGAAAACTCAACAGATAGGATATATAAATGCTCTAAAGCACAAATATGTATTATATATGTTTTATAATCTATTACAAATATGTTGATTAACTATGTATGTATGTATGTACAATAATCTGCTAAATATAAGGACATTTTGCTACATTTGATTTTGTAAAGCTACTTAAAAATAATTACAGTAAAAAATAAATATGAACAGGTGTTTTATGAGAATAAAGTTACACTTCTATTAAATCTGTACAAAGGAGGAATCCCTAACATGCAAATAGAAAATAGCTGATACATAGATTTTCCATTAACAAAATAAGCAAGCACATGTGCTTATGATGGTAGGTCTTGTGTATTGAATAGCCTTGTTGAAATTATGCATTTGTCATCTATAAAAAGAAAATTAATTTAAAAGAACTTGAACAAACTAAACATCATGAACATTAGAAATGCTTGTTGATATAACATCAAAACAGTGCAATTGCTTTAAATTTTTCAAAAATCGCATTTGATTCATATTTGTATTATTTCTTGATTTTACATTGATTTTTGTATTCTTTAACAAAACAATGTTCATTTTTTTCAGTTTTCATTTTAGACGCCTTGTATGATAAATTGTATCAAATTTGCATACTAGTAAAATGATATAAGGGCAATACTTACCAAATGACAGAACATTAACAATACAACACTTTCTACTGATAGAACAATGGTTAATAACACTTGCCAACATAAAGAAGTGAGTGCAAGTTAATACACAGTGTAGTTTGACTCAACATTTTAAAACAAAACTTAAAAAACAGCTCAAAATGTATTGGTATTAATCATAGCACAAGACAAAAGTTAATGTTTCTAATGAAACCCCTATTGAGATATCATATTCTGAAAATTGAAACATGGCACCTGGACAAGGGAATCGAACATGGAACTCTTAGCTTAGTACGCCAATGCTCGAACCACAGAGCTATCCAGGAATCGTCCTATTCCCAGGCTCATTCTTAACTCATTTTAAGCCAAAGTCTATGATGAATGTGCGGAAATCGTCGGCTACAAATGTGTGATTTATAATGATTACAAGCTATCAGATAACATTGTCACCTTCGACTCAGTAGTTGGTTTATTGCTGCCAATTGTACGATTATAATTGTAAGGGATTACATATCATTAAGTTAGTTATAATAATTGCACAAGTGGCAGCAATATTTACACACGTCCTTCATAGACTCTGCCTCAAAATATGAGTAAAGTATGACCCTGGGCACAGGACAATTTCTGGGTAACTCAGTGGCTAGAGAATTGGTGTACTAAGCCTAAAGTCCCGGGTTCGATTATTGTGTCCTAGTGTCATTAAATTTTTTAAATTTGATATCTAGATGCGGCTAAATCCATACTAAAACAATTATAATAGCTTTGGCTATTTAATTCTTAACCTTATTGAGTTTTTTTAATCCAATTTTTTTATAATTAGCATTTATCTGGTTCACAGATTATGTTGATAAGTTCATTGAAAGGTGAGGTGTGTATGTGTGTGTTTTTGTAGTCACCTGTGATAGTAGCAATGTAATAAGAGGACTGTCTGGTGGTAGTCAACTGTGATATTAATAAAGAATATCGACTACTATACTCTCATTTACAGGTAATGGTTATAATTTCAAAGTGAGCTGGAGGTTGGTGGTAGTCAACTGTGATATTAATAAAGAATATCGACTACTATGCTCTCATTTACAGGTAATGAAAGGTAATGGTTATAATTTCAAAGTGAGCTGGAGGTGAAAACTATACATTTACAGGAAGTTTGCTGCTGAAAACTTGGTTAAAGGTTTCTAATATATTTTTACTGCGAAATTCTGTTATTTCCAGAAGAAAATGGTACTTTTTCAAATACCTTAAAGCAAGCAATAGAATAAAAGTTGATTTTTAAACAGTTAAGTGATTAAAACAGGATAATTTGACCTTGATGAGGAAATACATATATTCACTATCTAGAACCAAGTTTCTTTGTATTATGAGGGGTGAATATGTTTCATATTACACGGTAAAAAATTAAGGCAATTTATTTTAAGAGTACTTTGAAGATAAGCGATGTCTGTATAGGATTTACTTTATACCCATAGTCACATATGTAGCAGTAACATGGGCAGTGAGTTTAAGAGAGGCAGGACAAGTGAAGGCTATGAGAATGAAGTCTGTGAGGAACATGTTTGGTGTTACAAGGAGTACATGAGATAGTATAGGAAGCAAGGCTAAGACGGTATGGTCACAAGTAATGAGGATGGAAAAGGAGAATACCAAAGAAAAATGATAGATATAAAGTAGGAAAAACCCTGTAAGGTGAGACCAAGAAAGAGATGGGAGAAGTAAATAACAGAAAGTGTTCAAGTGATTAAAGAAGGAATAGTGGTGGAAGGAAAGAGAAAGATGGAGACATTTTACTATACTGACCCGGGGAGCTGGGAACATTTGATGATAATAACAACAGATAATGGATAAGAGAAGAGCAGTATGGTTTTGGTGATAACGAGTAGGGTTCAGGCTCCAAACAGGCGAGACATTTGACTTAAAAGAGCTCAAAAGGCTTGGTCCTGTTTTGTATAGCACCCATGAAATGGCAGTAAAGAACTATGCTAAAATTGAGGAAACATGAGTTTGAATCAAAGTTTACAGGCTTTCCACTATTTCCTTACCACAAAATGCCTTGTTTTCCAGGTTTCTCGAAAATATTTATTATTGATGAAAACTGGGATTGAACCTAAAGGACTTAAACTTAATTTTTCATAAAATTAACCAGAGAAAAGTCATGTAATTGGTGTTTAAAGATATATTTTTTTTAAAATAATGTGTTTGAATGGCATGCAATTCAATGTTTTTAGTAATGTTTGAATGGCATGCTTATTTCTTCAATCCACTTTTTTATCCTCTGCGAATATGCAAAAGTTTGCTGTTAATGTCTCAAATTCCCAATTATTTCCAATTTTTTTTATATTTTTCCTAAGCTTCAGCTGTGTGATAACCCTACTTTTTTTCTCTTTATATTATATTCAAAAAATAGGTTGTACACAATTTCTTTCTCAAAATGTGTCACACAAAATTACTTTCTCAAAAGCAGTTTGCAAGTATTTTTAATGCAATTAAGATTTTAAAATTTACATAGTAGCTGATAATATATGCTCCTGTTTTTCAACATAATTGCTCATCTTATAGATTATAAATTAAGTAAATAGCAAAAACTTTCACTGGATTCTTCTCCCAATAAAATAAGTGTGACACACAAAAGGAAAAAACATGCTTTCAGAGAAAATGTTCTTATGGTTTTGGACCATTTTATATGGAAGTCTTTTTTGCTTCGAGTTGTATCTTTACTAACACGATAACCATAAATGTCCAAGGTCCATCTATTTTTAAATAGCCACACCAGCAATGAGCAGCAAAAAGCACCATCTGTTCCATAGATATCTGTTGGAATCGTAATCAATGCAACAATGTGCAATTCTCCCCGTTACAATATTTAATTGAATAATCTAGGCAAAACACTATGATTTTATAAAGGTCATATTCAGGGGAAAAAGTGTGATCTAAATTCTAATCAAATTTAAAAAGCTTTAATATTTTTTATTTTGTTGTGAAATTCCCAGCTGTGTGGCAACCCTGTAACTATATCTTGAGAAAGCAAATGCTAATGATATGTCTGTACAGCACTGAATGTGTTGATACAATTTTCACCAGTTAAAATGTTGGTTTCAAGTATTCCAAATTTCACCTTTTTCTTTTAAAGAATCACATATGGCAGTCAAAATGTTTGGTTTTGGCAAATTATGCTTGATTAAAAGTTATGGGTTATTAGAAAATATTATTTCAAATTGAATTTTAAAATAACATAATAAAATGCCATAGAGCTAACATTACAAATCCATTATCTTTTTTTATATATAACCTTTATTAAATGTTTTTCATAGATTATAGACATAATTATTGTTCCTAAAAGATAGATGGAATTTTAATTACATATTTGTATTTGTACAACGATTTCATTAACAATCCAATCTCACACTTCACATTTGTATTACATTTAATACACAATTATTTATTTGTTTAGTTTAAATATTGATAACTAAGTTTAAAATTAAACAAACTTTTGGTTGCTTTGTCAAATATTTAACACATTTTTTAGTAAAACATTGATCTATTAAAAATTATCAAATAGTTTGTAAAGCTATGGACTACAGTTTGACTCAATGTACATTAAAGAATAATATGAACATATTTACAAATATTTACATTCAAGTAGAATATGTTAGCAAACATGCTACAGTAAAGGAACAGATAAGCGAAGACATTTAATTGATGATACATTATATGATTATAATTATCAGACAATCTGGTCAAAATTACAGTTCACGTGTGCAATAAATATTCACTTCTAGAAGACTGTTTTTTCCTACAATCAGGACAGAACCATTTGCCTTTGGGTGGCACCATTATACCTACACATTCAAAATGAAACCATTCAATGGAACAGTCTTTCCCGTCGCATGCTATCATCTCAGAGACCTCATCATAGGGACACTGGCAATAACAATACAAATTATCTGATTTTTGCTGCACAGTATCCCCTGCTACCTCTGTACAAGTCTGAGCTGCCGTTGAAGGCCCAACATCACTGTCAACATCAGATCCATTGTTATCTTTGTCACTGTCACTAAGAGAAGATTCACTGATACTCTTCTTGTTATCTTCTCGCTCACTCTCACTTTCGTCTTCCTCCTCAGATCTAAGTTGGGAAGCACTTGACACTGGCTGTGGTTCTGGGACCGGATTCTTGTACGACCCTACAGAAGATGACGGAAGAGGACTTGGAGTAAGCTTCACCCACTTAGGCTGCAATGTTGAGTCTTCATCTTCATCACTCGAGTCACCGTAGAATCTCTTGGGCACTCGTCTTCGCCGTGACAAACGTTTGCTGTCTGTCTCAGAACCACTGCCTGTGCTATGATATGTGAGGGTAGGTGTAGTGGTGGTTGCACTACTAGGAGAAAACGGAACCTGAGATTTCCTAGCTGACAGATTGGGAGGCAAAGTATTAAGGGGACTTGCGACCAAAGTAGTTGCTTGCATCGTATTGTTTTCAGAATATATCGTAGTTTGACTATCATAATAAGTTGAAGGAATATCCAATTTCAGTGAATTATCCACCATTTTGCTAGGAGCACTGTTTTGATATTGAGATTTCTTACGCCGCTTAGATTTCACTTTCTTTTTGGAGGTTGTTCCCTGTTCTAAAACATTCAGTGTTGAACTAGATGATGCCATTGTGCCATTGTTTACAGGTGCTACAGCTGCCAAAAGAAGAAGCTGATTCCTCTTTTCTGCCAGCAACTTGTTTGCTAACTTTTGGGGATGTTGATCATAAAAATCTTCATCAGTTTCAGTTTCATCTGTATCTAAATCAGACTCTCTAATAGGAAGCTCAGTTTCCTCCTGAGCTAATGTTACATTGCCCTGCAAAGCATAATCTACATTTGGAACTCCAATAACTGTTGAGTTGGAAGGGACAGGTTCTGCAGCAGTAGTGTTGTTTTCCTCCTTTTTTTTCTTATTTCTAGATCTTTCTTTTCTTTTTTCTCGACGAGCTGCCTGTTTTCGTCTGCTTTCCGAACTTGAGCTGTTGGAGTCTGAGCTTGGACTGGAAGAACTCCCACTGCTACTGGAAGAAGAACTGCTACAGCTACAGTTTGTACCACAACTACAACTTGTTGAGTCACTGTTACTACTTGAATCACTGGAAGATGAACTTGCCCGCTTTTGCTTTTTCTTCATTGTCTTCACCTTTTTCTTGCTGGGTATGGCAGTAGGTGCCACCACAGCAATTATCTTCTCCTTATCATCATTAAGTTCCAGAGATGTGCTATTGTTAAAACAATAGTTGTGATCAACATCCATATTTTTTTTATCATCTTCCTGCTTGTCTTGAGCCTCAGTTGTTGACAAGTGCAACACATCAACTTTGTCAGCAACCACATTCTCTGGTTTGTCTTTCACAGTTTCTTCAGATGTCTGATTCATGGTCGGTGCAGGACCACAGTAATTATGATCCAACAAAATAAAACTTAGAGTTTCCAAGTGTGTATATGATTCTGATTCTTCAGGCAGTTTTTTATTTTCTTTTTTTTCCATGTTTAATTGAAAGGTGTTAAAATTATCCCAAACACCATCAACTACTTGTATAGTTTGATTTTCATCAGCAAAGGGAGTTTCATCATTTATTTTATCATTAGATGCTGGCACTGTTGTTTCTTCGCTTCTTAATTCTTTAATTTGTGTAGACATCATATGATCTATGTCTCCATCAGAATCATCACTATCTGAAGATAAATTTAAAGGTGGAAGATCATATACATCAACTACTTTAGTTTTCTTACCACAAACATCATTCCCTTCTGATTTATTTGAATTATTTAATATACAATCACCTTCATTTGGTTTAGCATGAGTATTAACATCTTTAGTTGCTGAAATTATTTCTTTGTCATGAGTATCTTTAGCTTTAATAGAATTGTCCTCATTTTCGTGTATTATATCTGATGTAGTATCCATGTTTAGCAGAAGCTTATGTTTACCATCATCTTCATTATTGTTTACTGTCTCAGGTGTCATATCTTTAGTTAAATATTTTTCATTCGAAATGTTTTCTTTGAATTCAACTGGCTCATGTTTTTTCATATGCTTGTTGAGCAGGCTTCTTGAAATAAAGCGTTCCTCACATTTCTCACATGCATATGGAATATCACCCACATGTAGTCTTTTGTGAACTTTGAGTGCAACTGCCTTAGAGAAACTGACATTGCATTCTTCACAAACAAATGCATTTGGAGGAATACAAAAATGGTAAACATGTGGCCACTTCTTTTGTAAACATTTTTTACAAAGAACACTTTCAGTCCCATGTTTCCAAAACAAATGTTTTGTAATATCAGGTTTATTTCGATAAGCAATACCACAGCGATAACACAAATGATGAAGTTTATGTTTCCAAACATGGTTTGAAAGTTTCTGTTGATCACCCGTGGTTTCCAAACAAACATCACAGGCATTATGACGTTTCCTCAGATGAACCATCAACCTAAATGCTGAAGGTAGGCCATCTACTGCACATAAACAACAACGAAAATTGATGTTACTGTCTGGTAAATAAATGCCTGGACAAAGATGACATAAAAGTTCACTATAGCTGTAAAAATTGGACTTGCACATAATACAAAGTAGGATAGTTTTTTGGTGCATTTTACGATTGTGTAGGTATAGTTCTTTATGTGAGGTTGTGAGGAAATGACAGTGGAAACACTCGTAAGTTCTATCATAAGGCCTTGATAAATCTTTATTTGAACTATCGTAAGTGTCTGTATTTAAAAACATATTTTGTAATTCAGTAGCAGCCGTTTTTAATTTGGGCACAAAACCCTCTACTTCCACAGGTTCACTAATATCGAAGTACAAAACTGGTGAAAACCGGTGCTCTGCTAGTAAATGTAGTGATAGTTGTTTAGCATTCACAGCAATTTTTTTAGCATGGTTACAGTACACACAAGATATACAAGACACTTTTACAGATTCTTTTAGCAAGTCATGTGTAGTCATTTTATCTAAACTTTGTTCTAAAATTAATTCTAGTAATGGGGTATCTTCCCCTGCAATCTGGATGTTATCAGAAAGCTCTTCAACCTTTTCTTCCTCTGCTTCAGATAGATTCTCTTGAGATTTTTGTTTATTATCAAATTTTAAGTCAAGCTTTTCATTAATTATCTCCAAATTGTCAGTTTCCAGGATTCCTTTCTCTTGATTTTCACTAAATGTTCCCACAGTTGCCATTTCCTTCAATCCTGGTTCATTTGTGGGCCACTTTTCACCATGATTTTTATTACTAATAATCAACAGTTTTTCTGTAGATTTATCTTCATTTGTATTAGTAGTTTTATCATCATTTTCATCAACAACCAAAGACATTTTATCACTATTTGAACTGTCTTCTTCAGAACTTGCTTGCAGTAGAATTTTCTTCGCACATTTTGATTGTTCTGACTCTATTTCATCAGATGATACATCAGATGACGAAGTGAAGATTTCATTAGTGTCTCGAGTTTTGTCTTCAGAACCTGAAGTATCAGATTGAGATTCTTTTTCTTTTGTATCTGTTGATGTATTAGAGTGTTTTCCTGTTGTAGTAAAATGTGTCTTAGATTCAGATTCTATTATCAAGTTAGACTTAGATTCTTCTTTTAAGTTTTCACAAAACAATGATTGGGATTCAGGTGTCTTTGTGTTTGCCACTATTGTGCCATTTGGTTGAGATAATACTTCTAGTGATGAGTTCAAGGGTACATCAGAATCCAAACTAATTGTTGGTGAGGTTCTTGGATTCACTTCAGTTGTCAAGGAATCCACTATGTCATTCTCATCATTTAATGTTTTTGCTTCCTTGTTTTCACTCAAAATTTGTGAAATTTTCCCATCAGATGAATTATTACTTTCAAACTGAATGGACTCATTGGGATAAGATGGATTTTTCTCATTCTCATCTTGTTGAGTTAAATTTTGACTGTATATTTCATTTGTTTTACATTTTTGAGGTTGATTATTTATCGATACATTATCCTCAACTTTCTCTTGTTTACTAGATTCTGATGGGGTGGTGGTAGTTTTAATATCTTCAACACATTTTTTAACAATATTTAAACTTTTTCCTTTTGCATATGTCTTTACTTTTGATGTTACCGATGTTTGTTTTTCAGTAGGTTCGTGAATATTCACGTGACAAAAACTTGCTGCATTACTAATATCATAATCATCTTCGACATCTGAGAGATCTCTTGATTTTGTTTGACTTACATCAGGATCATTATCTATTTCAGGAAGTATTTTTGTAGTTTTCTTCTTTTCACTAACTTTTTTCAAAGGTATTAAATACTTGGTAGCTGGATTTGAGTGTTCTTGCAAGGAACTTTGAATATTTGATATTGGTTTTGTTTTTTCATTCACTTGTGGGACAGATGTAATAGACCTTGAAAATGTTAAGTTATTGTTACATAAATTATCTTTACATGTCGAGGTATGTGATCCTTTTAACCCACAAGATGCACATAATTCTTCCACATTTCCATTTGGCAAGTCTTTGCATGGGTGCTTATGAAAATTTGATTCACTGAACATTTGTTCACATTTACAACACATAAGAAAACATGGACCCTTAAACTCAGCATGAAATTGCTCTGGTGAAACAAATACACTTTCAGGCAAAGAATGTTTGTTACCCAAATGTGTTGCAAGCTTATCTGCTTGAGAAAACATTGACAAACAATACAAACATATGTGACGATTGTGAACCTCTCTCATGTGAAGAAATAAGTTCCAATTTTCATAGTATGTCCCACAAGCTGAACACAAGTAGACCTTTCTAGTTATCCTAAAGTTTGTTGAGGCTGAAGGATCTGATAATGAGGATTGGTTCTGTTTAGGAAGTGGTTGTTGAGCTTGAACATTTTTAAGGCAAATGCTTTGATGTTCTTGTAATTTTGGCATAGAAGGAAAACTACTATCACCACATTTGTAACATTTAAATTTAACAGTTGGTTGCAAGCCCAGATACTGTGCATATTCAAGTTGTGCATTTGGTTCATTTCCTTCTTTTCTATTAGATAGAATAACAGATTTTGAATCAAGTAATACTTTTTTCTTTAATGATGCTATTTTGCTTTTGTCACAAGTATTCAATGATGCTAAATGGTGATTTTCTGATATCAGTGAAATATTGTCATTAGCTGATGATGTTTGTGCAAGAATCCTTTTCTTAAATCCTTTATAAACATCACTGTCCTCTTTATATGAACACTCTTCAGTTGGTTGTTGTATTGAATACTCAACAGGAGAAATTAGTTTACGTTTATGATTTTTAATGTGACTTATGGGCAATGTTTCAGAGAGCAAGTTTTTTTCACCCTCTGTGTCTTTTGTAACAACACAAGCAGTGGTATCTAATTTTGCTATTTTTACTTTCTCATATATAGGACTTGATCCAGGTTTGCGCTTTTTAGATTTTGTCATGAAGGTAGGCTCATTAGTCAACTCTTTAATTTCATCAGATTTATTATTGGAATTGTCCTTTTCATAAGATACATCATTTAAATTTTCTTTGATATTATTTCCAGCTTTATCATTTATAGTTGTGTTTGAAATTGCTATTAAAAATTCTTTATCAAGTTCGCAGTCAATCACACATTTTTCAGATGTTTTGCTATGTTCTCTCCCGATTTCTGAATCTCTAATCTCCCTACAAGTAGGATTTTCTGTTAGTGTGTTTTCAGATAAAAGAGTTGGTTCATTTTCACAATGTTCAGGGTTTGACTCAAATGTATCCTTTATTAACAGCTTTCCCCTTTCATTAATTTTATTAGTTACACCATCAAAGGTTTTTCCTGATGAAAGGTTTAGTTCATTTTCATTCAAAGAACCTGATTTTTGTGACAGAACATGTTCTTCCCCTTTTATTTCACTTTCATTCTTTACAACTTTATAATTTAGGCAGCCTTCATTTTTTTGCTTTCCATCATCAACACCCTTATCATTTGCACAAATATTAGATTCAACTGAAGACATGCTCTTTTCCTCATCATGCAAAGGTTCACAGTACACTAAAAGTTTAGATTTATCATTTTCACTCACAGGCGCTACAATTTGAGTGTCATCCAAATTGTTTATTTCATCTGGTTCTGCATCAGGGATATATGTTTCATGTGAATACTTTTGTTCATTGACAGATGAAGACCTACAAGTTTCTACATCAGTCAAATTAGAATATTTTTGTTCATCAGAAGATGTAGAGCGCTCTAGATCAGATATAGTTGCTGTATGAGAATACCTTCGCTCATCAGAAGATGTACAAGGTTCTAAATCAGAGATATGAGTGTCATGATCTTGTTTTTGAAAGTTAGTTGCTTCTGATGAACATTCTGAATTTGTATCTTCTAAATCTTTTTCATCACTAAGTTCTTCTACTTTGGATGCACTTTTCTTTTCTTTTAATAAAATGTTCTGTTTAACTTTCCTTTCAGAAGTCAACATAAACACATTATCAGGACACGATTTTTCTATATTTATTTTTATTTCCATTTCCTCAGAATTTACACATGAATTACTACTTTCTGAGTAATATTTATTTTCAATTTGTAGAGGAGTGGTACTTTCAGTTAAATTATTTTTGTTATCTTCAGGTTCTTTAGAGTCAATTAAAGAAACTGATTCCAAACTTGAATTTTTCTTGGGTTTCATTTCATCTTCAATGTTTCCAGAAGTGTATATTTCTGTTAGAGAAGCAGTTGTTTTCTCTTCTGCAGAATAATGTGCATGCTCTGGAGAATTACTTCCAGAAGCATATATTTCTGTTGGAGAAGCAATTGTTTTCTCTTCTGCAGAATTATGTGCATGCTCTGGAGAATTACTTCCAGAAGCATATATTTCTGTTGGAGAAGCAGTTGTTTTCTCTTCTGCAGAATTATGTGCATGCTCTGGAGAATTACTTCCAGAAGCATATATATCTGTTGGAGAAGCAGTCGTTTTCTCTTCTACGGAATTATGTGCATGCTCTGGAGAATTACTTCCAGAAGCATATATTTCTGTTGGAGAAGCAGTTGTTTTCTCTTCTGCAGAATTAGGTTCATGCTCTGGAGAATTACTTCCAGAAGCACACTCTTCTGTTTCTTTTTCTTTAGCATTAGTAACATTATAAGCTGAAGTGACTTTTGATGTGATTTCTGTTTCTGAGAAAGGTTTTTCACATACATTTTCAGAACCAGGTTCAGAGAATACATTTGATTCTTTATTATCAAAGAATTTTATAACAGTTTCTTCTTTGTGACTATGTTCTTGCACACTGACCTCAGAGACAATTATTGTATCGGGTCTAGAAATCAAGCAATGTTCCCAGTTACTGTCTTCTATTGTGTTCCCACACAAGATGCCTGGAGCTCTTTCTTCCACTGCCACATCTTTCTTTCCAGAAGAGACTGTTGGATCTACTTCTCCATTAACTCTAGTTGGGTTTTGTAATGAACATTTTTCATTTGAAGGTATCTTAACATTTTTCTCATTACATATTCCGACCACACTTTCGTTATCTGTCCTGAGAAAATGAGTATTCCTATCTAAAGAAAAAGAGCAACTTATACTCAAATCGTCCTGTGGAGATGAGATATGCTGAATATCCTGTGACCTTTGGCCAGAAATGAACTCTTCACTTGCAGTAGAACTACCATCCTCCATGCTTTGCACTCTTCAAAATATCTACAAACCTGCAACAAAAGACAACTTATTAATAATGTTTTTAAATCTTCCACAACAAATAAGAAAATTTGCAACATTTTGTAAGACCTAAGCATCTAGGGACTTTAAAATGTATTTTGTGTGTCGATGTTCCATTAAAATAAGTTGAACCTAGATGCTATTTCTGTTAAGCTAGCCTCAGTAAAAATAACAACAAAATAATCAATTTCTAACCATTTTAAATTAATGTATACATGTACCTAGTTATCCTGGTAAATAGTATGAATACATGTTCGGCTAAAAAAATGGTAAATATTGCCTATGTTAGGATTATTATTTATTTAGCAGCGTGACTTACTACCTGTTCAGGTTATACACATTCAGCATATTGTTTACTTCCCATGACCCATTCACTTTACTCTCCTAGCAGATTGTTTTCTTGCCAGACGATTCCTTGAAGGGAGCCATAAAGCAGAGCAACAGCCCTCTGGGTAAAAAAGAAGCTAGCCAATTAGCTATACATCCTTTTCCTTTACCCTGGACCCAAATCATCTTGTTATATTCTCTGAAAATTTGTGTCTGCTGTTCCATTACTTATTAATTGCCATTGTAGTCTATTACAATTTAGTGATTATTGTGTAAAGAAGCAAGAAGAATGCATTTTAATATTTTATATGATCTATTTTTCTGAAGCAATATCAAAGCACAATAGTTTTTTTTTTTAAAAAGATCATATTTTGTTAGTGGAACTAAAGTAATGAAACATGTTAGAAGTGAAAAATAAGTAAAATTTGATGAAAAATTCAGTGCCCGGCTACTAACATAAAAATATATCAACTTTGGTTGATTTGTGTGCAAGTATAAGAATAAATATTATGTATTAACTGAAACTGGTCTCTGATTGTGAGTGGATTTTTACATATTTCATAAACTAAGTTGTGATGTGTGCAGATAATGTGAAGTGATTAAATACCTATGTAAAGTGGAAAAAAAAGAGTTTTTGTCATCCAGAGTTGGATTAGCTGTGAAATAAAACCAAACTTAGAACCAAATTAGTTCTGAACAATCCTTCTCACAAAAAATATGAGTATATAACAAATTTGAGACCTATTTTATAGGAGGAATTTAAAGCCTGAATTATTCTGTAAATGGCATATGAGCATTACATAGAAAGGATTCTTAATTCCAATGTCACTGTCTAGATATTGCATTTCCCCCCAAAGAGTTTGTAAAAAGAAAACCTTACACTAAATTATGTTTTAAAAATAAACTTTAATCAGACTTAGTTAATCAGCATTTGAAAAAGTGAAGATTAAAAAATTAGCAAGTATGGCTGAAGATCATATTTAAGAAAATATTAAACATATGTTAACAAATAAGGCTTTGCTCTTGAGGTGTGCAAACTTATCTACATATTTTAATTAAGTTCAATTTTTATTCTTTATACATCATACTTTGGTCATTTTTGTTAATCTATGGCATAATTTTGAATTAATGAGTGCTTGAACATTAAAAAAATGTATTTCTCTAATTGAAAATATTAAACAAAATATTTTTTTCTCAGTTAGGAAAACAAATTAATTTATTCATATATATTCTATACAAAAGGAGGTGCTAAATGATTATCTAAGTAACGTAGACCTATAACATAGTTATTTCATTACTATGGGCTTTCACATTCATTACAATAAAAATGAATAAAAATTGACCATAAATTAGAAACTTAGGGCAATTTGATTCCAAATAGGATTGAGAAAAGATAAAAGATACAAAAATTCTGATTGGGTTGGAAATTAGAGGTCTGAACAATAAATTTAGAATAGATCTTGTAGAATTTTTTAAGAAAAAAAGTACACAAAATTTTTATATTCATTTATTATTTTTAAATTATGAGCTTACCAAATAAAAAAACTTAAGTCTAATACAGCTATTATAATTGTGCATTTTTGGTCTAAATATAAATGAATTTTAAAAAATGATTTTAAAATTGACTAAAATAAGTTATCAAATAAAACATTGATGGTCAGAATTTTAATAACTACTTACACAATAAAACATGATATTCAAACTAATCTGTATAAATGAAAGTGAGCCACAGTCTTGTCAATGAGGATAGCAAAAATATTTTTTAACTTAAACAGTGTATTTGGTTAACTCTTTCGTTTGTTTCTTAAACACTCACAAAAAGTGCTTTAGGACTTCAAAAATACTAGTTTACCCAACTAATATTACCTGAGATACAAAAGAAAATGAATGCCATTCTGAATAATAACATTAATGTTATGTGTCTTGATACAAAATAAGTGTGGTGAGGGTGTATTTTGTGTACGATTTGATATTTAAAAGTCACTTTATCATTATATTTCGCCAAACATAAATTATCCTTCCTTAAATCTATCTAGAGATTAATATTATCACCAAGCAACCTAGTGTGGTTGGTATTTAATGGCGCCCAATTGTTTACAAAAGCTGTAGCCTAAAATAAAAGTGGCTGCAATTTTGGATGTCCCTCTAATTAAAGGAATACAAGATTAATTTAACTTGAATTAAATAATATTGTTAATGAGCAATAAATAAAAACGTCACATTGATAGACAGTCCCTAATTGTAGCCCTTTAGTATTAGTTTTTCTTGCAAAGTTGTGGGAAGTAATTTTTTCAGATGAGTATTAGGAACATTCAATTTCCAAAAATTCGGGATTCTGAACAGGCCTAGAGTAAGTTAAGAGTAAGTTATTTGTTATATATTCAAACACATCACTGTTGACAACCGCTCATTGATGATTATGAAATTACTGTTGTTTAACACTAATGGATACTTAAAGTTTGATCGAATCTAAGGTCACTCAGTGTTATTTTAACTTAAATTTGACCTAAATCTGTATTTAGTTATACATATTGTTTTCCCCAAGTCATCTATTAATGCTTACTTTAATTAAGTGTTTTTCAATTTGAAGAATGACATTTTATTTTTCATTTAATTTTTTTAAATTTGTAAATAAATTTAGTTTTTACTTAATTAGGTAAATGTAATACGATTTAAGTTATTTTTGTAACAGTACTCATGGATAAGAAAAGATTAAACTGAGTCAATTTATTTTAATTTTATGAGTACAAAATATTATTATTATTAATTATTATTATTATTATTATTATTATTATTATTATTATTAGCACCGCATTCGGGTTATACGCACTTACGCTAATGTGTTATGATAGGGTGATTGTGAGATGAAATGGAGGACCTACAGTTTAACGTGGAATCCAAACCCCGGTGGAGGCCTGGCATTCCCCACATTCACAAGATGTCTTCTTGTCAGAGGTGAAGGAAGGGTTTGGTAATCAGATAAATCTTTGCCGGGACCGAGGATTGAACCCCAGCTGCCAGCACAGAAGTCTGACACCTTACCCCTAGACCGCCAGGTCACCGAGTACAAAATAGTCTGTATGTTATCTAAAAAAAGGGTTCATTTATCTTTTCAAATTTTGTATGTATAGATAATAAGGATTTATATATTAGTTAACACATTTATTAAATAATAAATCTGTGTTTTGGAAAATATGACTTTCACTGTGACTCAAGTCACCAGTAATGACCGCTTTAACTTAAATTACATATTAAATTAATTATTATTCCAATATTAATTTCATTTTGTAATGCCAGCCCATATTTTTTGTATTTGTGCTTATTTCATAGCCAGAATGGTTATTGCCGCACAAACTTCCATGTTTGAATCATCATTTAGAACATGTGCATTGTGCAGCTTAGGAAATGACTCTACCCTCAGTTACTTCTCACAAATAGTACGTCCTTGATTGGTGGATTAACATACGTGGGAGGTAGTTTGGCTGTGTTTGAGACTTCTAAAAAAAGAGTCTACAGAAGGAAGCACACCAAATACTGGCATAGCTTTACTTATTTGGGTGGGGATCATGAATGGAGATAGAAGTATTTTTGTTCATTCCAAAATGTGAAATTATTCAAATATGTATTATGAATTTGGTCTATAATTATCTAATTATAAGGGCATGTACATACGTGTTCTAAAATATTAATGTAGCAAGATGTGTTTTTTATTTGGTATTGTTAAGGTGACCAGCCATGTGTTTTGATTAAATTTTTGGGGCAAAACAAAAAGAAAGGGAAGGAATTAAAAAATAATGATGTCACCAAGCATTTGCCAAATTGGAAAAGAACAAGTGTGAAGCATGGAATGTTACTGTTGGTGCACAGCGTGGTGCTTAGACATTTTTCACATCATTGCATGTCGACCAACCTGAGGCTAGTATTTCCACAACAAGAAATAAATATAGAAATTTAATGTTCTACCAATTGCCAATAATCTCACAAACTGAGATAATGAAGGAAAGGACAGCCAATAATTCCACAACATGAAGCAGCCAGTCCTGACTAAACACGGCCAAGCTGAATTCCACGAGACGAGACCTGCTTACACATCACCAACCTGAACAGAATGTGAACAATGCTGAGGGTGTACCTGTGCTGTTAGTTAGATTTGATTAAAAATGACACCCAGACACGAGAATTGAATCCATGAACTTGTATTCACATATTTTTCCTTTCCTCCTACTCACAGCCAATAGAAGGCCACTATCTTCAAATCCTGTATGGTCAGCTGCACAATACAATAACTTAAACTAACAAAAGAGTTTATAAATGTATGTAGTACTCACAGTAAATCTGCAAGTGGTGGAAAATCACGGTAGATCAGGGCACAGCACAGTGGTGGGGATGACCTATCTTACTGGGCTGCCATTGGGCCGACATTGAACAGAAACTGCTCTTCTAAAGTCAAAACCACCACCAACTCTGACAAACAACAAAAACAACAATATTATCTGTATACAGATGTTAAACTTAATAAACGTATATGTACCTCAAGTTTGTGAAAATTTTAAATTGACTTAACATGACTAGTTTAATTAGTACCTGTAAATTTAATGCTGTATGTTTTAATAAGAGTTAAGGTTACTGTAAATTTGGCCTGGTTTTTTGTATAAAGTTAAGGCAATATCTCAGGCTTACTGTGGAATATTTTTGTTATTGTTAGCATGGTGTTTTTTAAACACACAGTATAGGCTCAATAATCCGACCTAAATGAGACTGACAGGTGGTAGGATTATTGAAATATTGGATAATATGGAAACAGGTGGTGGAGGAGGACAGGCAGAGAAACAAATCCAAATTATTGTAAATAAATAAGGTGTGTTATGATAGTAATTAATATACAGTACAAATACAGTACGGTCATGCAATCAATAGCCAAATTTTTATTTTATGTAAACAAAACTTTGGATATAAAATTACTGTGGTTGCGAGTGCAGCACAGCAGTGTGTCTCACTCATTTACAAAGAAATGGCCTTAGTGAGTAAATATTATGAATGCACATACTTCACAACAATGTAAATTGCACGTCATGAGGATATGTCGGATTAAATGGAATGTCGAATAACCGAAGGTCGAATTATCGAGAGACTAATGTAATACAGTAATATTGTTAACTTCTTGGGAGAAACTAAGAAGTTGACACTACCACCATTACATTAAACTTTTTAGGTTGATCCTATAATGAAAAAATGTGTTGTGGAATTGGCCAGGATAATTACTTTGAACACACTTTAATTATTAATACTTAACACCCTGTCTTACTACCCGTTCGGGTTCTAATCTTTTTAATTATTAAAATGTCAAAAAAATGTAAATATATTAGTTATGATTTTTTATATCCACAAAATAGGCTTTTATTTTTTGATACACATACTTTTTTTCACCCTAACCCGAAATAAATTAAGCAGTGATCAATATTGGCTTGTTTTGCAAGAATTTAATAAGCAGGAACTCATATTTGCCTGGTTTGCAAAAATGACTCATCTAGTGATAGTAGACCTATTTACAGAGCCCTAACTCAACAATATTGGCAGAATCCATTTTACTAAATTTCATTTGCTTTGTACAGTGTCCAGTAAAAAAATTCGCCTTTGTCAGGAATCCTGTTTTTAATAAATTTCACTTTTGTAAATATCTACCTAATTTTCTGTAGTAAAACCGAGTGCAATTTTTAAATTGAAAAATCTATTTATCATAAAAAGTGTCAATCTTTGATATTAATTTTTTAATGTCATAAATAAATATGCACCAAAACATGATATTGACTCTTATTTAAAATATAATTTTCATCAGTATGCTTAATATTTTTTTTAATCTTATATTTTGTTCATTAAAATGTTTTATTTTCTATTAAATCTAAAATAACTAATGTATATACAGTTGATTAAAATGTCCTTATATTCCAATGAATATAAAATCAGTTTTAGATAGATTTAGAAACTCAGAAAAGTTCATAGCTTCTAAAAAAAACGCTATTTAAAATATAGTGTCTTATTCTAAAGCAAGTAGCACTCTAATAACGTGTTCTATTTAAAGTTCAGGTGTAGTGGGATACTCGCTGGTGTGTTTATTTAGACCTCACCTGACAAATTTTATGAGTGTATGCATTAAGACCACTCTGCAAATCGCCCTCGTCAAGTGTACACCCAAAACAAGTGTGGTTAAAATATACGACCTGTGTCAAAGCCACCCAACTCAGTGTTTGCAGTCTAGGATCTAAGAGCCCTTTCACACGTAGTGGGTTTAACCCGACACTGTTGCTAGGAGCAGTGCCACTCAAAGTAAGGTTTGCTTGTTTGAATACATTCTTTCACACAAGGCATGCACACCCACTTGTTTGCACGGGTTGAAAAATTACCCACCTGTGTTCATAGTTTGGAGCAGGACCACCCCTAACGATAGGACGAAACGCCAACTACAGATGATTGGTTCTTATGGAGGTTTTCACACATGCAGGCTGTTTCTTCCCGCACTCAGAATCAATTCAGGCTTGGTGCTAGGTGAAAGTATTTTGTACTTCTATAACTTTTATTATTCTATTCTATTATATAATTTTAGATGGAGTATGAAATAGCTAGATGCTTGACAATTCAATATTACGCAGGGATTAAGAAAATTAACTAACATTTTAATTATTCAAATGTGTTGCGTTAACAGCCCAGACCATAGACTATCAATTGTGGTTTAATGTTTCATTTATTTTACTATAAAGTGCCAAATAAGATTGTTTTATGTAATATGTTACTGTACTACTCATTAGTAGCATCATTTGTCATCAACATTTATAAAGTTTATATTTTGCCTGGTGGGTATTGGCTAGGATATAAGAATACATATTGGATTGAGTTGAATCATAATTTTGTGGTGTCAGTGTTGATTAGATCTCCCAATATACTAGCTATATTCCTCTCCCTTTATACGTGGACACTCTAGCTTTACCTGGTCTGTCTCTCCACACAATTTTTAAGCAGTGAGACAGTCAATAGCAGCCAACTCGCCACTTTAGTTTTGGTAAATTATAACCCCCCCCCCCCCCCCCCCCNCCTTCCAATCATTTCATTTTCTAGTGTCACACCACAAATGTTTCCAGGTTTGGCCAAGAGGTGGAGTGGCACCAGTTTAGAGAAGCATTTTGGGGATCTCTTTGATTAATAATCATTATTTATCAAACAGTAATACAATATTGCCTCTCTCATTCTATCACTCACTCACACACTCATTTTCTTCATCGATCTATATATTTTGGTGTAGCTGTATTATTGTCTTGGCAGTATTATCATCATCACCTTACCATTTTTTTTTCACTCATTATACTTTTAAAGCAGGAGTGGTCAGACTTTTGGATCTAGTGAGACGAAAAATTCTTTGCGATCTACTATGTAACCATAGGCTGATATTGTTTGTTTACTTGGTAGAATAGTTAATAACCCTTTTTGTGTCTTAATAGTAAAATTATATCACATATAAAATCATCCTTTCAATGACCAAAACCAAGTTTTTTATTAAACTACATTACTACAACATATAATTTCACCAAAAATAGTATTTTCTCATTAAATATCTCACTTTGAAGATGATGCATGAAACTTCATATCTTCATATTATTTGTTGAATGAGTGTTCATAATTACGCAGGCACAAACGAAGGCAGGAATGTAAGCGTTCATCAGTCAAACAGCTTCAATAACTCGAGTTTATAATCTTTATTTGAGAAAAAGCTGATTCTCATAGGTAGGTTGAACCAAAAAAT
This sequence comes from Timema shepardi, assembly GCA_902151425.1. Lineage (NCBI taxonomy): Eukaryota > Metazoa > Arthropoda > Insecta > Phasmatodea > Timematidae > Timema > Timema shepardi. The sequence goes on from CABFVX010000896.1 coordinate 133,588, forward strand.
TCAGTCAAACGAAGAGCAATGGACCTCAAGTATGGGTAGTTTTCTTCAAGAAATAAAGTCCTGAAATTGTTTTTGGAAGCTCGTGTTTTATAGAGATATCAGATTGTGGTTTTATTATTTCTTCCTGCACATCTGAAACACTCATGTTAAAAATGGAAGGGATCACTTCGGAAATTCCTTCAATGCTCCTTTCGGTAAATGGGAATGACATAAAAACCAATAATGGGTCAAAATGCTTCACATCTTGAAACTGTCTCCCCAACTCTTGCCAAAGTTTTTGTATTTAATTACAAAATATCTCAGAAGTGTAGCCATCTTTCTTTTCTGCAACTTTTTCTGTGTAAAATTCTTTAAATTTCCTCTTTCAAGCTGCAATTTGAAAAGTCACAACTTTGACCCGGAAGCATTTGTGCAGCTAACTAATTCGGTAATGCTGTTGTCCTTCCCCTGAATTTCAAGATTGAAGTTATTGGAGTGAACTGTTGGATCAGTTAAAAAAGATAAGCTGCTTAACCAAGATGTGTCATGTAGTTGAGGGTAGCTTTCTCCAAATGAGTCCAAGAACACAATTATTTCAGGCAATAAAATTTGAAATCTTTCTAAGAATTTCCCATGGCTAAGCCACCTTACCTCAGTATGTAGCAGCAAGTCTTCATACCCAGCCTCATTTTCCTCAAGTTTACATCTAAAAAGTCATCTTCTAAGATACTTTCTCGGACTAAGTTAACTATCTTAACACGAATGTCTATTATATCTTTCTTGTTTATTACTTTAGCACTCAATGCATTCTGAATGCATTCATGAATAACACAATGAAAAAACATAAAATCCAGAAAATCTTCATTTTTGCATCAGAGTGCAAGAAATCCATTATTTTAACCAACCATAGCTGGTGCCTCATATCCTCACCTTTGGTAGTTCTTTTGACAGGGATCATGGTTAGAAACTCCTCCTTGTAGCTCTTGTCAGGGAACACTATTCTTATGAACACGATTAAGTGAGCAGTATCTACAACATCAGTTTATTCATTGAACTGTAGTGAGAAATAACTATAATTATTAATGTCTTTTTTTTCCAGTTTGTTTATTAAATCAACACCCATTAGTTCTACGCGTCACATCCTCAATTAGCGAGAGAGCGGCATTTCTTTAATAGCGTTTATAATCTCAAATTTATTTTTAAATTTACTGAACAAAACATCACTGGCACATGTTTACCATTTCACTATCTTTAAAAGGTTTCTATGTTTCATTAAAATATTTGTTAAACGAAATGATGCTTCAGTTACTACTTGTGACTGCACAACGGGCTTAGCAAATATTAATTTTGTGCTCCCAATAGAGATTTCAGCTCTTTAACTTTAATCTTCCGTAGTTCACTTTTAAGTGGAAAGTCACGATCATATTTCTTATTATGAAAGTTCGAAACATGTATCTTTAAATTGGCCTTCTTCGACACTGCAACACTAGCACGGCATATCAAACAAAGATATTTATCTCTGGACATCATAAAAAAGAACTCATTTTCCCAATCTTTATAGAATATGTATGTTATTGGTCGTTTAAAAGCACTCATTTTTACTAATAAAGTCAATATTCAAGATAGATAAAACAAAACATACATTTACTAAAATTAAATAAATAAAAAATACTATACCATAGCTTCTACCATAGATTGTACATAATACCAAGTGATATTGACTTTTATTCAGTTTAGAACTGTTGGGTGCAATGCAAACTTTTTCTCTCTCTAAATATTTCTAGATCTAGGAATTAGTTAAGAACAGTTGTGTGCAGGTGCACTAAAAATCTCATCACCATTTACTTTTTCCCAATTTTTCTTAATTGATCGACCAACCAGATTGACTGTTTGGCCACATCTGTTTTAGAGTGTGTATAAGTCAAAATAAATAAGAATATTAGAAAAATGTAACATTTATAAGCCAATAATTTTGGAAGTTAATTTTGCCTGTTTTGCAAGAATGATTTATGTATATTATTAGAAGGACCTTCTGTAAAGTTCACATTTTCATGCTATTTGAATGTTGACCCATATTAGTAATTTTTTTTCAATCTTGAAAACAGTGCAGAATTGGTTCATTATCTTAAAAGTTGTATAATTAGCCAACAATTTTTATTTTTGTTTCAAACCTCTTTAATACCCACTCAACAACTTTATATATTTTAGGTTGATATTACTCAAAATCTCTTTGCAGTTCCTCATATTCATTACACAATTTCTTGACTAAAACTTATAATGGTAGTTTTTTATTTTTCACTAGAACTCAATTTAAATTTTCTTCAGAACAATAAGATTATATATCATGATCAACTTATGAATCATCTTATCTTTCAGCTAAGAAAGGTTACCAGAGCTTCTTTCATGTATTTAATGCCAAACCATAATCTACAAACCCATAACGTTGAGTGGCTGTTTCTTTTGGCAGTCTAAACTTTGACAACACACAATTTGTTTTTTATTATTTTAAATGTAAACTTACTATGTCAGGATTCCTACAGTATTTGTAAAAAAAACTCTCCTTGAATTTTCCCTTACTGTTTTCCCAAGTTCGCTTACCAACTTCACATAAAATTTCCACTATAACTTTACAGTACTATACATGTGGAAATATTAATTCAATTCTATTTATTTCGGCCTCACCTCTCATGGAAGAATAAGAAAGCAAACGTTGTGCCAATCATTTCAGGGAAAATGATGGAAAAATAATTAAATATTTCTAACCCTATCAAAAAGTTGTAACAAACTAGATTCACTTTACTATCATATGCAGAAATATATAGTAAATAATATGACACTAAAAACATACTAAAAAGTTTGGTATCACTAAAGTTTTATTTTACCTAACCTGTATGTTTCCTGAACTGAATATCTAACAACAGGAGGAACTGTGTCCGCTTTCATATCATTCATGTCTCAAGTAAATTTTTGTTTTTATTAAAATTATCACAATAGTCATACAAAAAAGCTATGCTATAGTTAATAAAATGAAGCTTGTTTCTTCTTCAGTTCTTGCAACTCCACTTTTATCGCTTCTCGTTTCTATCCAGTTGCCATCATTAATTTTTTTTTCTTTCTCATTCTAAATCTTTAACTTGTATATCTAATTTCTTCTTTTCTGTCTTCTTTCCCGCTTCTTCATTTCCAAGTATTCATGAGTGTTTCCGAGCACCTCTAACGTAATCCAACATCTTTTTGCTAATGTGTAAGTTTTTAATCCCTCCTGCTTCTTGTATCTCATCATGAATGTGACGCTGTGCAATGACTGTCTTTTCATGCATATTTTCAACCAGTAAAGATTTATTGACTGAAAAACCACCTTCAACAGTTGCATTCCCATGCGGCAAATATTTATTAATTCCCAAAGATTTTTGTAGTTTACATCTCCTACTTGAAAGCTAAGATAAATAGTGTCAAGTCTTACTTCATCACTAAACTTAGCACAAGGATGAAACATTTCTTGAAGCTGAGATTTTTTGAGGTTGCAAAGATACAAGTATTCTTTCTTGGCATTTTCAGCCAGAACATCATTTATGAAATTTCTCACAGCTTTCTGTTTTAAGAGACTTCTTTCTTGTAGTTTTGCAATCATGGCGATTAACATACTGAGGCACTCGTGTATAAATTCTAGTTTTGGTCTTTCTGTTAATGTGATCGCAGTTTCTCCTAACAAATGTTTTGTTGCAAATCCTATAACAATATTTTTGCTAAGGATCAAATTTTCTGATTTTTTGGTCTATAGCCAGTAACTTTGTAGCCGTGCTCTTCATCAGATCAGGTTTCATGCAACGATTCATAAGGTATCTTAGAAGTTTCTCTACAGCTTCAAAAATATATGGAGTCATTGATTTTGATGTCTGTAACTGTTGCAGGAAAGGTTGACACCCATCTGCAATTTTGCAGAAAGGTAGTTTACACTTCAGAAATGGATCACAAGCTGCTCTTTTCAGTGTCTCTAAAGGTTTTATTTTTAGGAAGTTTTGCTTCTTTGAGAAACTTAACAACATGGTCCTCAAATTTATAACACCCTTTGAAAGCACTTTGCATTCTTTAACCACTGCACACCACATAACTTCAATGGAAAAGTTGTGCACCCTGTCAACTGGGTAGACAATACTCGACAAGCTGGAGAGTCAGTGAACAGGTAGTACATGTGACGCAATAAGCTACTTATATACCAATAAACAGATTTCACTCTTGTTCTCAAGGAACCATGAACAACATGAAGCCCACACGTTCCCAGATTTAGCAAACTACATACTTCATTGTCTGTGACAGATTTGATGTGTTCCTGAAAAAGTGTTATAAACTAAATTGACATTTGGGCCATCCATTGACACTTGTATCAACTTAGAGAGTGAAAAAGGAGAAATACCATCCAGGAAAGGTTTCAGCAGTGCTTCTATTGAAAAACACATTGTTTAAGTAACGACTGACGACTTTATGATTTTCCTTGTCCAAGAATCTGATAACAATGTTCATTTGTCCTCTTTGAGTAACTTTATTTAATGCTTTATCAATACAAATTACAAAATTGTAACATGATTTTAGGCGGTCCAGTAAATTGTTATGAAAGAATGGAGCCAAGCCATGCACAATGAAATGTGCAGCCTTGTCTACACCGAGGGTAAAGGCATTGGCAATGGAACACTCGGGAAACATCAACAGAAAAATTGTACTTAAATTATTGCAGGAATTGAAAGACTTTTTTGTCAACAAATTGCATAACCCAAATAACTAACTACGCCTTAGTTATATCATCTTTTATAACAAAAGTGTTATAGTTTCTTTGAGGCACTTCACTAATTTCACTTTTGTTAACTTCCTTTTGCAGCTATACAATTTGTGATGAAACAGAAAAACTCTTTGAGCCAGTGTGCCAGAGATTCTAACTGGGGAGCTCAATGAACCTGAATCACTTGACATTTTTAAGAAAAAATTCAACAAAGAGTGTTGATTTGTCATAAAGTTTCAAAAGTTTTGATATGAGTTGGTCCTTTTGCTCGAGAAGTTAATGCTTGTTTTCCCATATTACTTAAGTTGATAATTTTTTTGCACGCTTTACAAAACACCTGCAACTTATTACTTTCAACAACACTCATCCAGTATGAGAATTCAAGAAAATGGTCTGGGTTTAGCCCGAGCTCGTTAATTTTTTTTTTGTAATACATTACTGGTGTAGCATAATCAATCCTAATGCACTGTACCGAACTATAACAATGCCAAACCTTGAACAAGAACAAAAACAATGGATCACTAAAGTTAAGATAATTGCATAAGCAGGCCAAACTTCTGAAAGAAAATGCTACCAAAACTTGTGTTACAGCAAGTTTAAGCATGGTAAGTGCCCCTCAGCTTTCTTTAATGGGGCGGTGGCTTATGGCGCAGTAATTACAAAAAATATTTTCCGTGTTTTATACTAGGTGTGACATGAATTGTCATTTCCCTGACTTTCCAGATCGTAGGAACCCTGTATGTAAAATGATTTATTTTTTTGTTATGAAAATTATTCTTTATATGTTTCTTTTGTTTGTAGTCTGTAATTCACTTATAACTGATTTTCAAACAGCTTCTCAAAGGTTGCCTTCATTACATACATAATTATAGCGAACCAGTCGAGATGAAGGCGGCTGATGATGATAATTTGTGTATTTCCAGTCGAGATGAAGGTGGCTGATGATGTTGATATGTGTATTTGTGTGCTTGTATTTACAAAATAAAAACTTTTATTCTGAAACTATTCTTTTCTATAACTTTTCCTCTCTAATTTATAAAAAACATTTATGCTTTAATATATGGTGGTCAGTTGTAAGAAAAAAGTGTGAATGTAATACTTTTTAATTTATTGATTTATGCACAATAATATCTCTCATTTCCACAGCCATAACACAAATAAACGATATGGTGCACAGCAGAGACTTTCTCCTGCTTTTATTTTTAAAAAACATTTGTTAAAAACTCGTAAGATTTGTGAACCAAATTAAAAGGTTTATGTATTTTTGTAGAAACAACACACCAAAGATCATAAATGAAATAATATACACTGTTACTTACTTACTTACTTACTTACTGTTATAAAATAAGTGAGAAAATAGAAAGATCTTTGTGCACCAAAGAGCATAAGAATCAAATTCATTTTCAAAGACCTGATTTAAAAAGTATTATATGTATTTTGCTTATAGCTCAGAAAATAATGGTTTTATAAAATTGTATTTAAAAGAAAATATTATTACTTTTAATAGTGCTACAACTTTTTAAGTTATTTCGTTTCTCAAATAGTTGCGGAAAAATGATCAAAATTGTAAAATTTGCCTCATGTAAAATATCCTATTATTTTCATGAAAAAATGAGAATTGCTCTCTTGTTTATAATGATGAACAGTGTCTAGATATAAAATTTAATCAAAATCGTTTGAGCAAATTTTGAGAACCTTTTATTATTTCTCTCTTTGCCCGTCAGTAAACTACTCTTAGATTTAGAGTTAAATATTTAATTCTGAAAACTCCTTGGGGGGATCTTATGAAAAACCTAGCTACCAAGTTTTAGCCCAATCAGTAAAATAGTTTCGGCTCTAGCCCAAGGTACAGATAGATGGCATTGTGAAAATCAAACAAAATCAGCTTAGTTTTGTTTGATGATAATAATACTTTGAGGTGTTGATAGAAAATAAAAAATATGGTAGGTAGGTTTTCTTTTGTTCTTTCAAATGGTATCAAAAATTCAATCTATACAATAACCCTTATGAAGCTTTTGATAAACTACCCGGGTATTTCTAAATGTAATACACCAATAGAATGGATTTCTTGGCGTTGGGGTAGGATCCTCTTCACACTAGTATGCGTAAAACAGCTGGGTAGAGACTGCATATATTTATATGTGTCTAAAAAAGATAAGAATGTTGGCTCTGGTCAAGCTATGAGTTTGGATCAAAGACCCTTTATTAAAATTGAAACTTTACATGGTCATACACTGACAGAAATGTATCCATCATTGCAGGAAGAATGTCAAGATTCTATAGTATATCAAAGCACAATTTCTCATTGGTCCCAAATATTTTGTAAGGGTAAACTAGCGTTGAAAATTAAAAATATATAGGAATGGTGCGAATGTCAACAAATAACACTTTGGTGGTAATAATCACCACAAATGAGGAGGAAGACTTGAGGTATGACATGCGAGGAGATGAAAAGAGTATTCAGGAAACCAAAATGCTCAATCCACAAAATTTTTAGTGAAAGTCTTACAAAAAAAGAAAGATCACCACACTGTGGGTTTCACATTTGTCAACTGAGCAGCGAATAGCAGGGAAATAAATTGTGACAAAGCTACTTTCATGCTACTATCGAGCGTGTGAGTGGTTCCTCAAACATATTGTGGCTATCGATGAAACATGGAAACATGATTTTAAACCTTAAATAAAATCCCAATCGGCCAAATGGAGGCATCCTTCGTTGCTATGTCCCACTGAAAAACGTTAAAAGTGAAACAAATTATCATAATGATATTTAACACAACTGATCAGTTGCGAATTGAGTGAAAAGTGACTGACAAATGTTATGGAAACTTTCTATGCAAAACATTGAGTCCAAATATTTGAAAAAGCAGGCTTCAATTGCTGGAGTTGCCGTGTGGATCTTGCACAACAGCACCTAGTTGGATGTGAGCCAATCTGGCGAGGTTGGTTTACATAAGTTATCTCAATTTCAATCTGTTTCCCGAGCTTAAGGAACTAATGCGAGGTCAATGTTTACCAGTTAGATGAGGTGAATCAATCCATTAATGGAAGGAACAAAACACCTGAAGTTGGATGGTGAACTAAACGTCACCCGAAAATACCAGAACTTGGGAAGCCATCATTAGTCAAGAAAGATGCTGCATTAAAGGGTCTTAATGTTAAATTTAATATTGATTTATGCATGACATGAGTTTGTACATTACTTTTGGGAAAACCCTAATATAGTTTTACAAATCAAATAAAAATTATTTTTTGGTGCTTCATAAGGCTTCATGAGAAAATTGAAGTATAAATATTTAGTAATCCCATTTTCCTTTTATTTAAATATCTTTCCATTGATGTAAAGATGTATGATTCTGGAGAGACTTTCATTTTTTGCTTTCTATTTCTTCTCAATAGCTCAGACAAATCATTATGGGGAAAAAAGAAATGGTTGATGACACTTGCCAATGCCATCCAAATTGACAGGGTACTCAAAGCTTTTATAAACTTCATGCTGTGATTAAAAGAATTTTCGATGCAATGATGAAATCTTAAACCAAAGGTATCCTGGTTTTTTTTAAAAAAAAAAAGCATAATTCTAAGCCAAAAGTACAACAACAAAGTGAATAAATAAAATTTAATATACTTGTTAATATAGAATACAACTTTTTTTCCCTGAATTATATAGCCTAGCTTTGAAATATTTGTGTAAGATTATACTCTATAGGAAGGATAGGAGGAGGTGTGAAAATTAGAGGCATAAACACGGATGTGTTAATGTGTGAAAATGTATCAAAAAATTCTGAAAAGGAAAGTGAGGAAAAGAGTGAAGGGAAGATGGGAAGAGCAGCAACATTGGTTCAGAGAGAAGAGATCAATGATAGATATAATATTTGGAATTATAGGTCTACAGATGATGGAAAAGAGATATGAGTTTGGAAAGGATCTGGTAATGGCATTTAGGGATGTAGTAAAAGCCTATGATAATATGGATATAAATAAAGTATGGAAAACAATGGAGGTGGCTGGGGTAGAAAGATGAGTGGCAATGTGAATAAGGAATATGTATGATAATAATAATGTGAGTTGTTTAAAGATGGAAAGAGGGTGGAAAGAGTGGTTCCAATTAAAGGATATACTTTGAAGGTGAAAAAGCTAAATAAGTTGTAGGTAAGCATGAACATAAACAAAAGTTTGGTAACTTTTTGAACAGGCCTCACACTTGAGCTAGTTTTAATGATAGAGCTAAGTATTTCTAATCAATGTCTAGATTAGAAGACTATTGGAGTCCTATTTAGTTTTAGTTGGAGTCCTACACAATTCATACTGCCTGCATCCTCAGTGATGCATATTAAATCACTTTCAATTACTTCAAGATGTGGGGTGACCTGGCGGTCTAGGGGTAAGGTGTCAGACTTCTATGCTGGCGGCCGAGGTTCGATCCTCGGTCCCGGCAAAGATTTATCTGATTACCAAACCCTTCCTTCACCTCTGACAAGATATCTTGTGAATGTGGGGAATGCCAGGCCACCACCGTGGTTCGGATTCCAAGTTAAACTGTAGGTCCTTCATATCATCTCACAATCACCCTACCATTACACATTAGCGTAAGTGCATATAACCCGAACGGGTAGTAAGACGCGGTGCTAATAATAATAATAATAATAATAATAATTCAAGATGTGTTCTTATTAAAAGAAAGTTCTAACCATATCCTATTGGGAAATTTAATCATAAGCCACCAAAGATATAGCCTGATTTTGGTTGGGAGAACAGTAAACAAAATTCAAACATATTTATTTGCATCCAACATCGTCTATGTCCCAGTCCAGTCCCTGGAGGATGAAGACAGAATTGCTCATATTTTGCGTGAGACAATGTAATTTCTGACATTCCTACAGTAAAATACTGTGAATGAATTGATGTTTTCAATTTATGTCTGTTGTTTAGAGATTTGTATGCATAAATATGCATATATATCAGTGTATGTGTTCGTTTTTGGAAAGTTGTCTCACCATATGAGCCAATGTTATTAGGCCAGGGAGATTTAAACTGCCATTTTAAAGAATAATCCTCTAGTCAAAGGTGTCCAATAAGGGATATTTCACTGTATCGTTGTGTAGTAATGAATATAAAAAATATGTTGACTTATTATTTCCATGACACCATGACTATATATATATCAGAGTTTCTTTGACTGGTTCTTTGTTTAGTTGTATAATATGTGGTTCTAGTAGACGGTTTATGTAAATTTGCAAAGACAAGACATTTAGTTTGTGTTTTAATTTAAGGTGTGCAACATGTTTTAGAGTTCAGTTGTTAATGAAAGTAAGCCTAACTTTTTTGAGAATGTACATGTAGACCTAGGACTACCATTACCAGTACATCTAGTTGTAAATTTAATATAATACTATGGCTTATATAAGTCATTCACGAGCTAAGTTTACCTGGATGACAGCTCAAAATGTTACTAGAAGTAATCCCTAATGTATTACTACGCCAATTGCTGACATCTATCGCTTTGGATGACTGTAATGAAAACAGATGGTAATATATTAATGTGATAGTTAACCACAGTAATTTAGGCCAATATTATTTATATATTAATTTGAGGTTGGACACAAAGTTTATTTATAGTTTTATTCCCCTGTAAAAAATATTAACCACTTTCACAAAAACTTCTAACAAACATAGCTTCAAAATGTCGACTGACGAATCTAAACCATATGATTGAACATAACGGTAAACAAGACTTTTACAATGATGCAGACACGCAGTTGATGAAAATATTTTATTCAGTTAAATATTTCCAAATACGATAAAATAATCATAAAATCATTTATTGTATGTAAAAAAATTGACAAAAATTTTCTCTTTTCCAAGTAAATACAATGCCTGTATTAAAAGGTATTGATGTGTGCACTATAATAAACATAATCAATAACGTTCCATAATGAAAAATAAGTACTTTATATTATGTTTAAAATATTGTTTCGAGTTGGATAAAAAGAAATTATTTAAAAAAATGAAAGTGTATGGGTCATTCCATGTTAAATCAACAAATGGGCTTCGCCACACCATTTTTGATTTTGATCAAATTTGGTAGGTGATTTGTATCAATCTTTTAGACTACAAATTTTTTTTTTATATTTAAAAAAAAATTACTCCTTGAAATATAGGCTGTTTTTTACACCACAAACAAGCAAAAAAAGGCCATTTCGGGGTTATTTTCTAAAATCTGCATTAAGTTTATTTGAATTAGCAGGGATGGCAGCCAGGGCTCATTTGAAAGCTTAAAGAATGAACTTTTTTTTAGTTTAGACGAAATTAGATTTGATTTAAGTCTAAGCTTAGTTTTTTAAGCTTAATTTTTCATTTTTTAAACCGATTTTCTCGGAATTTGGGCTTAAAAGTGTAATGAAGGATTTATAGTAACAGGCCAATATTTTTTTCTGTTACACTTATGTATGAGTAATATGTGCAGAAAAAAAATTGAATTGTTACTGATAGTCCTTCAATCTAAAATAATTGCTAGAATTTGTAGATTAAAAAAAAATTGCTTTTTCAGAGCCCAAAAAAGCCATGTGGGACATGTGTTAAAAATTTGAAAGTGCCAGGATAGAAAGCCCCCATAGTGTACTTTAAAACAAAAAATATTTCATCTTGTTACTTCAAGGGGTTCAGGTGCACCATCCTTTGAAGTAACAACAAAACAATGCTCAATCACTATTGAAAACGGGGCTAAGCATAAAGGATAATTTCCAATAGGCCTAATATTTAGATAAAAAGTATAAATAGTTAATTTAAATTCTGTGTTGAAAAATTACATTACATAAGTAACATACTTAAAATATATAAATAATAGTAGCCTATTATTTATTATAAAAAGTTTAAATTTAATAGGCTATGTTTTAATAACAATAAATCTAGGTATTGTTTTTAGACCCATTTTTTAAAATACTTTTTTTAGGGTTTTAGGGATGTTACAAATTATGTGATGTAGAATATATTATTATTATTATTAGCACCGCGTCTTACTACCTGTTCGGGTTATACGCACTTACGCTAATGTGTAATGTTAGGGTGATTGTGAGATGAAATGAAGGACCTACAGTTTAACGTGGAATCCAAACCACGGTGGAGACCTGACATTCCTCACATTCACAAGATGTCTTGTCAGAGGTGAAGGAAGGGTTTGGTAATCAGATAAATCTTTGCCGGGACCGAGGATTGAACCCCGGACACCAGCATAGAAGTCTGACACCTTACCCCTAGACCACCAGGTCACCTAGAATATATTAAAAGTATTGATTAAACTGTAGAATAACATCTACCCTACACGCTTGTCTGGACAAGAAGTTTTCACAGCCAGTGTGGCTATTGTTTCAAAACATGTTTCAACAGGCATAGCTCCACTTGCTCTGTTCAGTTGCTAGGTTGACTCAGACCATGTAGGTTGTATGTTGTACTGTAGTCCCTTCAGCAGTGTGTTTTTGATTTCTTTTTCGTTTAGTGCTCAATAAAAAGTTGTGAAAAACTGTTTATAAATGTAGTTTAAGCTTAAAATGTTTGATTTTATGCTAGTGAAATTATCATTATTATGATAGAATGTTCTTGTTCTATTGGCATCTTCACAGGAGGGGTATGTCATAAATTATCTTACTCTAGGTTTTCAGTACTACATAATATTTCTGAGTTCACTGAAGAAGAAAAAACATTACTTTCAATGAGAACCAGTTTTACTTAAATAAAAAATGTTTGCACTTTTCAAAAAGCTGAGTTTTTAGACAGATACTTTCGTATTTATGGCAAGTCTTGCTCAGACCCCAACAATGTTCACTCAAAACCTGTTAAAAAATATCTCTGGGAAATATCAATGACACTTTCAACCTGCAATCCTGATCTGACTGCATTGTGCACAAAATGCCTAAACAAAATTCAAAACCCAAAAAAGACCACAGAAAGTTATAATGAAAATGAATATTTCAAAGACATTTATGAACCTGAAACTCTCCTTGTTGAGTCAGTTAATGAAGCTTGTTCAGCACTTGGCATTTCTCCTGTCAAGGTGCAGAAGCTATCAGTTGAAGCCAGACCTCAGTGATAAAGAAGAAAGTTACAAAAATAGCTAAATCTGCATCAGAAAAGTTAAACAACAAAGTAAAACAACATTTTGACCGATGAGCATTTTTCAAATAAAACACATGGTAATCTAGATAATGAGTATAAGCATTTAATTTACAAGCTTAAAGACAAAATGAAAATTGCTTCTTCTAATCAAGAAAAAATTAACATTTTGAGTTTAGTTCCTAACAGATGGAGTATTGCTAAAGTTCAGAGCGAGTTTAATGTCAGCCAATTTGGGAAGAATCTGGCTAAAAATAAACTTGATGAAGCTTCAATAAAAACTATACAAGATTTCTATGAAAATGATGAGTATAGTAGAATGATGCCAGGAATAAAGGATTGTGTGTCTGTTAGAGTACCTGATGGAACAAAGGTTAACATTCAAAAACTATTAATTTTATGTAATCTTAAGGAGCTTTACGGATGTTTAAAAAAAAGTACCCAAACATGAAAATAGGGTTTTCCAAGTTTGCAGAACTGAGACCTAAATTCTGCGTGTTAACTGGTGCATCAGGCACGCATTCCGTCTGTGTGTGTATCATACACCAGAATGTAAAATTGATGCTTGGAGCCATAAAAGTAGGAATGGACTACAAACATCTCCTTACCTATATGGTCTGCAATATTGATAATGAGTTGTGCATGTTGTCAAAGTGTAATGATTGTCCAGGAAGTTATGGGCTGCAAGCAGTACTGGAAGAAGGGTGGGAAGATCTTGAAAAAGTTGAAACAGAACTTAAATTCAAACAGTGGGTTTCAATAGACCGTTGTGAGCTGTCTACTTGTGTTATTCCATTTGACAAGTACTTGGATAGGCTAGTGGAAAGGTTTGAGCAACTTAAGGTCCATCATTTTATTGCGAAGAAACAAGCAGAATTCCTCAACACAAAGAAGACAAATATGCAAGAGGAAGAATGCATACTAATGGGAGACTTTTCTGAAAATTTTTATTTCGTAGTACAAGACGAGGTACAATCCTACCATAGGTCAAGTAACCAGGCAACGTTACACTCCTTTGTGATGTACTTCAAAGAAAATGGAGAGTTAAGAAATCGTTGTTTTTGTGTAATCAGCGATTCATTGGAACACAAAACCACAGCTTTCTACACCTTTCAAAAAATACTCATGGACAGTTTAAAATCATCCCTTCCTCAAGTGAAAAATGTGCTCTACGTTTCAGATGGGTCAGCTGCCCAATATAAGAACAAAAAAAAATCCATAATTTGTGTCACCATGAACAAGATTTTGGAGCTCAAGCCGAGTGGCATATTTTTGCCACATGCCATGGCAAGGGACCATGTGATGGAATTGGTGGGACAGTTAAAAGGATTGTAAGAAAGATAAATCTTCAGAGGACAGTAAAAAGTCACATCATCACACCAATAGATATGTACAAATATTGCGTGGACAATATAAAAAAAATAGTTTTTCTTAATTCAAGACAAGACATTGAAGAGGTTGCACTGCAAATTCAGACAAGGTACCAACTTGCCATTCCCGTACCACAGACTAGATCATATCATAGTTTTATTCCTGTTAGCCAAAGTGTTCTTCACGTCCGCATTACATCCCTGTCGGAGGAATTCAGAATTGTTGCAGTCAGTAAGGAAGTTCAACAACAAACTGACCTACTGCCAAAGCTTAGGGATTACATCTGTTGTGTGTATGATAAGGACTGGTGGTTGGGCGAGGTTCTTGAAATAAAAGTTCATGATGCTGAAGAAGAATATCGAATACACTTTTTTCATCCTCATGGTCCTGACACATCTTTCAAAAAATCAACCAGTGACTACAACACATGGGTCCAAAAAAATTATATTCTGCGTATTCTCACACTGTGAGTTGTTCCTGGCAGCTACTGGAAGAGGTCATAATATCACACCACAGATGAATGAGCACCTGTCGACTGTTCTTAAGGAAAAAAAGACGGCAATGCGATAAACTTAAAACACTAAGTGTGCCTTAAAAGGTAAGATTTGTTTTTAGATTGAATTATGTTTTTGTAATTAAGTAATTCTGTCAAATTTGAATTTTGCCAAAAAATTATAGGCTTACTTTAATTTTCAGCAAAAATGTCTATGCCAGCTTAGCCCCAGTTTTCAATAGTGACTGAGCGTTGTTTTATTCTTACTTCAAAGGATTGTGGCACCTGAACCCCTTAAAGTAACAAGATGAAATATTTTTTTGTTTTAAAGTACTCTATAGGGGCTTTCTATCCTGGCAATTTCAAATTTTTAAGACATGTCCCACATGACTTTTTTGGGCTCCGAAAAAGAAATTTTTTTGAAATTTTTTCAAATTCTAGCAATTTTTTTAGGTTGAAGGACTATCAGTAACAGTTCATTTTTTTTTCTGCACATACTACTCATACATAAGTGTAACAGGAAAAAATATTGGCCTGTTACTATAAATCCTTCATTATATATTTTCAAGCCCAAATTCCAAATAAATCCATTTAAAAAATGAAAATTTAGACCTAAAAAACTGTGCTTAGCTTTAAATCAAATCTAATTTCGTCTAAACTAAAAAAAAGTTCATTCTTTAAGCTTTCAAATGAGCCCTAGCTATTATTCCTGCTAGTTCAAATAAACTTAATGCAGATTTTAGAAAATAACCCTAAAATGACACTTTTTGCCTGTTCATGATTTAAAAAATAGCCTATATTTCAAGGAGTAATTTTAAAAAAAATATAACAAAATTTGTTTTGAAGTCTAAACGATTGATTCAAATCTCCTACAAAATTTCATCAAAATCAAAAATGGCATGGCAAATCTTTTTTATTAAAATTTGTTGATTTAGCATGGAATGACCCGTATGAGAAAACTTAAGTTTACGTTATATTTAATGTAATATATAAAAGGTAATTAAAGATCTTTAAATTTATAACAAAACTGTGATCTTATACAAGTGTTGGCAACCCAAAGCCTAAACATAAGATTTTCGAACTGTCATCTATGTAAAAAAACTATCGTGAACAGAATATAGACATACAAAGAAAATATCAAGCGGCTCTAGTTTCCAAGGCCATATTATAAAACCACTTAAATGAGATCGATGATTTGTAACATCTCAAAGATTTTTAAGGAAAAATATGTTATTAACACATGAAAGGTTAGGATTTGTTAGGATGGGATGGTTTATGATTAATAAATAGCTCTATAGCACAACCAATTTTTTTTGGGGGGGTAGTGGGGTTGAAAAAATGACTCACCTTTTTATATGGTCAATTCCGCCATATACCTCAGACTTTCCAGGAATGCTTTTGCTTACAAAATGGCATTTAAGTCTCTACACATTCCTATCCAGGCCAATATGATCATAAAATAATTTGGATTGCAAAATTCTTGAATTTCCACAAGAACCCTGTACATATTTCAATGATCTAACATGGATCAAACTAAAATAATGAAAGATATAATGCAATACAATGGCTTATGTTACAGTGTACAATTTTAGTGAGATAAGGAAATTTGCCTCAATTTTAATATTCTTTTCAATAATCAAGTTTTGCAGATGATAGGCCTGCACATTATTCGATGACAGCATACAAGTTTTGCCGCACAGGATCACGAGTAATTTATAACTCACATGATCACCAGTAAAAAATTATAGGCTAGGGGCCTAGGCTATAGGTGTTTCGAAAGTGATTTGAACAAATTGTTGACAAGGTTTGTTGATGTAATATTAAGTTTTCCAAGTTTATAGATGTTATAAATGTTAGCGGTCCCGGCAAAGATTTATCTGATTACCAAACCCTTCCTTCACCTTTGACAAGACATCTTGTGAATGTGGGGAATGCCAGGCCTCAGGAATGCCAGGCCTCCACCGTGGTTCGGATTCCACGTTAAACTGTAGGTCCTCCATTTCATCTCACAATCCCCCTACCATTGCACATTAGCGTAAGTGCATATAACCAGAATGGGTAGTAAGACGCGGTGCTAATAATAATATAAATGTTAGTGTTAATCTAGTCTATTTTTCTTCTATGCGTAATCAAGTTAATAAAATATCAAAATAGTGTACTATGCTTTGGAAACTTGCTTTTGTCCTTACATGTGTACGACCTAGAGATGGTAAGCAATATTTTATCTAGGCCCTAAATAGGAAGTGTTAGGAATTGTAGGCCTACCCACCAAGTGTAATATTCCCCACTTTTCTAAACCTATACTATGAAATTGTATGTGAAGTGGAAAATGTGGGAATACTAGAATCATTAGTTTATAGAAACTGGGCCTGTCATAGGTAGGCCTAACTATTTATTATACCCTACTAGGATAATTAAAAAATAGAGATTTATTTACTTACCTATTGCATTCAATTTGCACTGGATAGCACTAAAATGTAGCTATATTTATTCCTAAAGAATATTGGTTACTATTGAAAGCCAAGACTTCCTTTGGCCAACCAATTAAATCACTTTGGAAATCACTTTTGACAGTTTGCAAGCCCAAACATACGATTAAATCATATTAAAAGGCTTCACTCTGATAGTAAAAACAAAAGTAAGGGTCTGTGAGCACCAATGACCTAAGATTACTTTTAGAAATTTACAATTAAATAGTAACTAATGCCATGAAACACATAAGCAAGTGGTTTCCTAGCCCAAACAAAGTAAGCTCGTAGTTCACTTCCACAAAGAGGAAATGCCTTATGCACACAATAAATTAACGTTTTTCTTTAATGTTGGGGAAATTCTTTAATAATAAATAATATGCAACTACGTAACATATTATTTTATTATAAATTACCCTCTTCCCCGCCTAAAAGGTTAGTAAAATGGCGTCCCCAACTAGATCCATCGACACTAGTGACATCTCTTATTAAAAACACACACTCCATACACTGTAAAATATGAAATAATTCATTATAAGATAATTTTATTTTTCACAGCATATTTACGAAATACTTATAAAAGAGCACTATAAACAAATAAGTTTACCAAACATTTTTATATTAGTCAACAAAGTATTATTTTATAAATGAATGGCGGACATTGCTTTCCCATGATTCTACCTTCTGCGTAACAATCAACAAATAAAAATATAAAACATTTGACAAACGTCATGCGTTAATTTATTTGAAAAAGTGTGTTAGTTTAAAAAAAAAAGCTATCCTAAAATTTTTGTTTTAAAATTAAAACAATAAACATTATTGGTCATTTTAGTAAAGTTCAACTAAAGTTATGACTTATCCATCTGAAAGTTTGATGAAATACCCATTGATTCTTCTGTGAAAGAGAGATACGTGGTTCCTTAAGATACGATTTAAATTTATAACTTCATAACAGTAGTTGTTTTATGGTTTAGGTTGATATAAAAATCATGGCTGGCAAAGTTGATCAATTTAATACAAATCCTGACGAGAATAGTGTTGAGGTTAGTACATTTTTATTATTATTTTATTTATCTGAGGTATTTAACGTGAACTTTCTGAACCGATTGATTATATCAGGACACTAGAATTTCTTTGAGCGATAGCGAAAGGACCTACCAATTTTGCCAAAAAGATATTTTCACATAGGCATACCTTCCAGGGTTGCTTTACATGCCACAATAGAAATGTGACCGACGGCTTCACTTCCCCTCCTAAGGAAGTTGTGATATGAATAGCAGGCCTAACCTTTTTTATACTTAACAATGAAATCAGTCAAGGCCCTACTTAATAAGTAACGTCAGGTCTAATAACTAAAAAAACTAAGTAGTGTTAATCATATTAAAAACAAAACGCCCAACATCAAGATTAAGACGAATATGGTTCTTGGTTTAGAAAATAATAGCTTAGCTAACACCCAACACCTTAACACAGTCATTAGCATGTCTGGCTACTAAACTAAGGGTCCTTGGTTTTATTCCTGGCATGGCCGAAAAATTTATAGTTCGTAAAATGTGGGCTTCCCCTTTCACAGTGATGAATTAACGGCCGGGGGCTGGATGTTGTATGTGTTCTAGATTTAAATCTGTTTATAAGTGTGCTCATAAGCCCTATAATCAGATGATTCAGAAAGTGCCAATTAAATAGCCTACCTTATACGGTAAATGAAAATGAAATAAAAAGCTTCATTAATCCCCTTCACTGTATATCATTTGGCCGTTATGTTTAAGCATTTCTTGACATATTTTAGTGACTGTGATTTTGTTAAAAATAATATTTTATATTATGTTAACAAAACTAACCCATATTAAAGTTTGATATATTAGACAGGTCCTAAAGGTTATTTTATGATTTTAATAATATTGTAGGTTAGGGAGTGGTTTTCTTATCAAAAATACTTTTTTCAAAAAAAGGTTTTTGTGTTCTCTTAGGAGAATATAGAACTATGAACTATGTGGGTCATTCTCAAATTGAGGGACAATTCATGTCTCCTGCCTATAAATATTTTGTTATTTAAAAAAAAAACTTTTTTGTGTAGAAGAAAGTGTATATAAAACTTAATATAAATATTTAAATATGGTAATATTAAAAATATATCAGACCAAATAATTATTACATGTCCCTTTCATCACCTCACTAACTGCCCCCACCTCTGAATTTCAAAGTCTTAAGTTCTATACAAAAATAAAGAAAAATAGTAAAAAATATATAAGCACGGTAAAGTATTTATGTAAATTAATACTGTTAATTTCATTTGAAGAATCCATTTTAATAAATTATTCATGAATTTTGACATTTTAATAAATATTTGTTTGTCCCCAAGTAATGCATTGGACAAACATGAAATTTTGAATTTGGCGATAAAACTTTCCAGAATGCTTCACTCTTCCCCATTAGCCATAGTGTTTTGTTTTCCTGTAATTACTAGTTCTTGTTATTTCATTAGTTGAATAGTTTATTATTATTTGGTCAACATACAAAAATTTGGGTAAATTGTAGAGAGTATGTTAATTGCAAATCACTTCGTAACAATAATATAATTTGGAGTTTTTGAAATAACTAAGCCAATACCAGTTCAGTTGAACATAAATTGAGGTAGGAACTAGCCTCAATGTTTGTCTGACCGCTTTATACTTATGTTATAGTTATGTAACTCAAAGTCCACCAAAAACATCACTTCACTAACGCTCACTTTGATAACATTGCTTGGTAATGAAAATGGTGTAATCACTTCGCTAAAGTTGCTTGGTGAAGAGAAAATGGTATAATCACCTTGCTAACGTCAGTTAGGTGACGAAACTAATGATAGTCACTTAGCTCACGTTAGTTGAGATTTTAAATGTAATTAGCATTTTATTTAATACATTGACAATAATTACTGTTACTACAAATATTTGTTTTCAAATTAACCTTTTAAAACATCGGCAATGCAAATATTTGGTTGAAGTTTCAAAATGTATTATAAGTTACCAAAAAGCTTTTTATTCTTTCTTTACTGTTTCATGTAATAGGTTTACTACTTTGACAAAAATGAATAAGAAGAACATAATTTTAGTTATTTTATTTACTTTTAAAAATACTAGACACTATCATTAGGCCCTATTTTTCTTTATACAGAATTTTTCATGAAAAATGGTCAATAATAGAAAGCCTAGACATGACTTTATAGCACCAATAACACTAGATAGGTTTTTTTCAGTTATTAGACCTATGGCCATTTTAGTTTGTGTTATTAATATTTAATTTTGTTGAATCACTGAGGTTATTCAAAAGGATAATTTTTATATTTGAAGAGTAAATAGGGTAAAACCTATTTAATTGTTAGTTTTTGATAAAAATGTGCATATAAAATTAAGGTGTAACTTTTATTTAGCCAAATTTTGCTCCTCAAAGTCCAAATTAACTCTTGCTGTGTTCCCAAACATCACCTTGCTAACGGCTACATCACGTCACCAATGACAATAAAATCACTTATAATTTTTTCTTATTAACAATCTTTGTAAAATAATAAATATTATTACCTATTATTAACATTTGAGCTATTCAAAACATAAATAAAAAATGAGAAATGTAATGCTTATTTTTCTTTGGATTTTGGAAAATTTAATAACGTCACTAACCCATGAATTTTGTATGATTCTTCACTTACAAAATCCTAATTTCATTAAATTAAGAAAAAGTTTTTTTTTTAAATCAGTGTAAAAAAACTAGTATGGCCTACTTAGTAAAAATACATATTTTATTTAGATTTTAGAGACTATAACATTTTTAAGTGCATCTTAAACAGTGTTAGTGAAGTGATGGATTATGGGTAGCCACTTTGGTAAAACTAAAAAAAACATGAGAAACTTGCTGGTATTATTACTTAATTCTTTAATACATTTTGTATAATCAGGTAATAATTTATACCTTTCCTGAAATTTTTATTTTTGGATTTCCTATTTGTTCCTCAATTCGAGAATGACCCATGTTCATGGTATTGCCTGGTAAACCAAGGAGCAGGCAAAGTGATAGACAACAAAGTTGTCGACACGAGAGGACAAAGTGGTAGACAGCAAACTGCTAGACACGAAGAAACGACATGGACCAAGTGATCGACACGAGCTGGACCATGTGACAGACAGCCAACCGGGAACCGGTAGACAAAATGAAAACAATTATTTGGAAGGCTGGGTGGGTCAAGTGGCCGACACAACTTGGACCAACTGCTAGACAAGCTCAAGTATAGGAGTACAAAGTGATAGACAAACAAGTGGTCGACACGAGAGGACCAACTGCTCGACAAACTTTGATATCATCCAGTTAAGAGTGGACTAAGTGACAGAACAGTTAATTCAAATCCTAAATAACACTGTTTGCTAGGTCTAAGTATTGTCTGACCTCCTAAATAACACTATGCTAGGTGTAAGTATTGTTTGAACTCCTAAATAACACTTTATGCTAGGAGTAAGTATTGTTTGACCTCCTAAATAACACTATGCTAGGTGTAAGTATTGTCTGACCTCCTGAATAACACTGTTTGCTAGGTGTAGGCTACCCTTATTTGCATGGTGGGAGAGTGAAGACCATTTATGAAAAACTATCCTCAGTACACCCGACCGAGATTCTAACCCCGATCTTCCTGTCATCGGCAGTCTAGTCTATTGCGAGTGGGATGCCTTAGAACATGCTACCCCTGAAGCAGGTTATATAAAAACAAAACAAGAGGAATGAGGCGAGTGGGGAGCGGAAAAATGTTCAAAAATGCACCTACCTTTTCAAACGTGTGAGCTACATACTAGTAAAATATTTATACTAGCTTTCTTGACTTGATTTAAAAACAAGTTTACACACTTTAGATTTACAATCTTGCAAAATGACAGGAACATTATTATTTGGCAAACTGTACTCGATTCAACATAGTACATACACAGTATCTAGTAAAATACACCAAATGTAGGCCAATATCCGCATCGAAATAACTTCTGCTCTTTTAAAAACCTTTAGCAAGGCTCATATTCAAATAGTAAATTCAAAATAACTTTGTTGAGTATTTTATTTGCCGATATTAATTGCATTTGACAGTTTGTAACAACCATACACTCATACTGTTTGCAACGCGGTCTAATAAGGTTTTAGAGTAGTTTGAATAAGAGTAATCTTTTCGACTGAGTGGATTGTGCTGACAGTTACCACCCTTTTGGTTTTTACATCTAACTTTTACACTAATGTGGGATTACTCCATCATAAATTAGCTCCTTATTCTAACCCATTAATAAACCTGGTGCTAACGCAACATCAACAAAATGTTCTTAGCTTCGATCGTTGATGGTCTAAGGCGTCATTCTCAAAATAGACTGGACTGTCAATGATGGGGGTATTAGGCTTCAAATCCGGCCGGGTGTACGGAGGGTGATATTTAATTAATGGTTTACATTCTCCCTACATGCAAATGAGAGTACACATCTTATAATAACATTTCTTCTTTAATCCATTAGTGCAATTAGATTTTTTTTGGTAGCACTGTGTCTTACCATCTGTTCGGGCTATACGCTTATTTAATAATTACATTAATGTGTTGAGAATGAGGAAGATTAAATTTATATATAGTGAACCTGAATTTGCGTGGTGGCAGATTGGAAAACCTTTTAAGAGACATCACCCTAACTGTACCTAACGGGAATCGAACCCTGATAATAAGCTACCAACTTAGTTTATGGCAGTTGCTCTTTTATATAAGATTTTATTTCATCTTGTTAGTTCTTAAAGTATGATTTTTACTATTTACAACAAAACGTTTGTCTCCTTTCCTCAGATCCGATAACTCGTTTCATTCAGAGAAACATTATTTATTTTCAGATACCATATTGTATGTATCAAAACCTATTATGTATTCAAAATGATAACTAAATTAGGGTTAGAAAATATATTTTAAAGAGTGCAATGTGTAAGTAAATTATTAAAATTAAAAACACGATGGTTTAAGTTTATATACATATAAGTGGACCTCACCCTTTTTGGGCTAGTTAAATCTAGGGTGTCGGGAGGGCAGCAATTTCTAGGAAGATCCAGACCATCCTTATACCCAACTTTCTAAGCCCATATTTATCACTTTGTTAATTTTGAAATAACTTATATGTCACTTGAGCCACTCTTAACTGGATTCATCCTGATGTTTGTCCTCTCGTGTCGGCCGCTTGGCTGTCTATCACTTTGTCCTCTTATATGGGAGCTTGTCTATCACATGGTCCAGCACGTGTCGATCACTTGGTCCGTGTGGTTTCTGGGTGTCTAGCAGTTGGTCTGTTTACAGATTTGTTCTCTCATGTCGATCACTTGTTTGTCTATCACTTTGTACTCCTATACTTGAGCTTGTCTAGCAGTCACTAATTAGGGATTATTTGTTTATACACATATAAGTGGACCTCACCCTTTTTGGGCTAGTTAAATCTAGGGTGTCGGGAGGGAAGCAATTTCTAGGAAGATCCATACCATCCTTATATCCAACTTTCTAAGCCCATGTTAGTCACTTTGTTAGTTTTGAAATAACTTGTATGTCACTTGAGCCACTCTTAACTGGATTCATCTCGATGTTTGTCCTATCACTGTCTATCACTTTGTCCTCTTATATGGGAGCTTGTCTATCACATGGTCCAGCACGTGTCGATCACTTGGTCCATGTTGTTTCTGGGTGTCTAGCAGTTGGTCTTTTTACAGATTTGTTCTCTCGTGTCGATCGCTTGGTTGTCTATCACTTTGTACTCCTATACATGAGCTTGTCTAGCAGTTGGTCCAAGTCGTGTCGGCCACTTGAGCCACCCAGCCTTTCAAATAATTGTTTTCATTTTGTCTACCGGTTGGTTGTCTATCACATGGTCCAGCTCGTGTCGATCACTTGGTCCGTGTTGTTTCTTCGTGTCTAGCAGTTGGTCTTTTTACAGATTTGTTCTCTCGTGTTGATCGCTTGGTTGTCTATCACTTTGTACTCCTACACATGAGCTTGTCTAGCAGTTAGTCCAAGTCGTGTCGGCCACTTGACCCACCCAGCCTTCCAAATATTTTTTATAGCTTGTCGAGCAGTTTGTTGTCTAGCAGTTTGTATGGTGCTGGTAAACCCAATGGGAAAAGACCATTGGGATGACCTAGATGCCTATGGGAAGATAACATTACAATTCACCTTAGGAACTGAAAGAGATAGGTTATTATGAGGTGGCCTGGATTGAAAAACTAGCTCAAGATAGGGGTTGTCCATAAACCACGTAACACTTTGAGACGGTGGGGGAGGGGGGAGTTCTACTACATGTTATTACATGGGTGGAGGTTGGGATACATCAAAGTGTTATATAACATAGATCTTATACTCAAATTCTAATGTTCATAAATAAGATTATTGTTCATGTGTTCACCTTTGATAAACTTCCTAATAGCTTTGGTGTTGAAAATGCAAGTTTAGCACCTACTTTTTGTCTATTAATATTTTGAATGTGCTTAGTTGTTATTGTCTGCCCAAAGCTACAAACGCCAAGCACATTCGAAAACACACATTTTCATGCACATGACAGTGACATGTCTATATTCACTGCACTTGTTTAAATTTGTCCAATCTACTGATCTCTTCCCGTGCTTTTAGTTGGATAACAGCTTTTAGTCGAAGAGGCCTTAATTTATAAGTATAGTTGAGTTTGAGTATAATTTAGATACCTACTGTACATTCCTGTGAATTATCACTTGTGTTTATACAAAAACAAAAATAATCTCTTCAAAAATAGAATACTTGGTCATTGCTTGCGTATAAAAAGCGATATCCAGAAAAAAAATCTGTGGAAGATTCTCAAAACGATGTAGTGAAATGGAAAGAAGCAAAAGTACAGAATTTATCTCAAGGGAAGTTTGAGGAGTTATTTTCTTAATCCAGCATCATGTTATGAAAGGTATAACTTCAAATGTCATTAATTATTTTCAAAAGATAGGTGAATTAAAGCCTATACCTTTTCCCTTCTGATAAATTAGTGTATACATATAAATGCAACTATTACATACCCACTACAGTGGTTGCATTGTCCAAATAATCATTCCACCAGTAGACTAGATGACCGATATTGGGGAGATGGTATTCGATTACCAGTCAAATCTACTGAGGGTTGCTTTTCCTAAATGATGTCCTGCTCTCCCTCCATAAAAATTCTGGTAGCTTTTCTATAAAATTCTACCTTTTTATTATACTTTTTGTAGGGTGGTATAGTCAAATTATAGTTATTGTGGTTATTTTTTATTATATTTATCTAATGGAATAGGAATGAGGAAGGCAGAATTTTAGAGGTAATCTACCCTCATTAACGTGGAGAGAAAATATAAAACCATTTAGGAAAAGCCATTCTGAGTACATCCGATAGGTATTCAAAACCCGATCTTCGCTTCATTGGCCGTCTAGTTTTTTTCAAGAGTGAAACCAGGATCGATGTTAGAACGAAACATGAGTCTAGGAATTGATAATTTAACCAAAGTAAAATTGTAGATTAAGTTAAAATATAATTTAGAAAAATTATATGCCTGGAATTGTTTGAATAGCTCTTTATATGATGAAATTATGACTATAAGAAAAAGTACACAATATTAAGAAATATGTTTTTCCCTAGCGTCAAGCATCGTATGTGGGCACTTTAACATCATCATGTAGCCCCACTATAGAAAAAGGCTGTCCTAGTCAGCACAAAGTAGTATCATCTGGCTCTTACTCAGATCTCAAACCTGGAATCCATAACATAAATATAGCAGAGGTTTTTTTCTTCACGAACCTGAGGAATTAGAGCTCAACGTCTTTATGTCTGTATAAATAATAATACTCTCTAAAATAATTTATAATCAGCATTTAAAATGGGTTTTAAGAAGTATTAAATCTGAATCCCTTCTTTAGTATCACAAAACTTCCCTATGAAAAAATTACACTCATTCTTGGTGAGAAAAGTTATGTAACACAGTTTGGGAGGGAGGGGGCTAGGCTAAATGTCTACATGGTGTTACATGGAGGTAGGGAGTCTAAAAAGGTGAGTAAAAAGCATTACATGTGCACCCTTCTACCCTACTGTTTACTATATTATAGGATATAGGTACAGTACAAGAATAATATACATGCTTAACAAAGTTAGTTTTTTAATAAAGAAATAATAGATAAGAAAGTATAAAGAATCATAGGTCATAATTATTCAAACCATCCATTGTTTAAGATGAGAAAATATATGAATGTATATATTTAGTTATATCAATAATTCGCCTAAGGTGAGTCTGGTGGGAAGCACCTTGGAACACCCTATAACCTGCACACTTAGGTAATAGGTTTAAACACTAAATCTTGTAACTCGTTAAAACAGGACAACTACTAATATTCTAACTCTCAACTACTATTACTAATTACACAATGTTATTAGTACATAGTAATTGTGATCAAAAGAATAACTAATTTATCATTCATGCCAGTTGGCTTATTACAACAATACCTAGCTTTAAATATGAAGAACAAAACTGCATATTCTTAGTCCTAGTTTAAGTAGCTACAAGGGTGGTAATTAACATTTGCTAGATAGCGAGAGTTAACTCCTAATACACAGAGTTAAATATCACAATGTAATTTGTTCCTTGAAGAGAAACAGATCTATTACACCAAGTCAGTAGCGAATCACCAGGAATCTAGAAGCAATTAATACAATGGGCGGACATTTCCTAAATGTACTGCCAGTGCAATCAATAGTATAAACATTAAGTTAACCTGCAACTGGGATGATAACACTAATAAAGATAATGATCAAAATCAACTCTATAGGCACCTCAAACAGGCTGTACATAAAAAATATAACCTCACGAGCCACTTCTATGGACTAGTAGCACTTTCACAGGTTGCACACCTCAAATCAGTACAGACTTAGACACCTACAAGACTGGTGTGTGTTTACAGACCCAATTAGATCGTGAAACGAAGCAACAGATAACCTGACATCCTCCATAATTCTTAGGCTATTCTATAGTCGCAGCATGATCATACAGCTTATGACGTCTGTTTACGACCCCAATATTTGCGACCAAGACCAATATACGTAGAAAAATAGAGCACATGGCTCACTATAATAAACTATGCCTTATGGACATGGAAAAGTGCCAGAACAACTGACATCCATAATCTATGTCCTATGGACATTGTATAGTAGAGCTCACAGCTCAACAAAATAAACTATGCCTTATGGGCATAGGGAAACAAATAAGTGTTACCTAAAGAAAAAATAGTCATGAGGACATTTACATGATAGAGCTCACAGCTCCACTAACAGAAATTATGCCTTAAGGGCACAGCGACAACTACGTCTCTCAATACTCATGACTTATGATTAATGCCATAGCTTGATCCGCGGCGAGGAGGTGATTCAGACGCCACAACCATCACAGTCTTCTCTACGAAGTCTAGAGTATCTCTGGCAGCAGTGTCTCCTACAAATGGTGATTACAAAAAATATAACATGAACCAAAGACCGGCTAGTATTTATACCAATGGGTCCAGATGAATTGGCCATGATTATTCCAAGTACAGAAAAGGGAGAAGGGATGGTTACACATTGTGCCACCTGACTCTGAGCTCTCACCGACCAGCTTGCCTCTTCTGAACTGACCCCTCGCTCATTTCTTCGTCAACCGGCTCATGAGATAGAAGTTGACTTGTGTTGTCTTCCAAAGCCAATGTACTACATTCGCTGGGGCAGTTTAGGTGTTGGTGTCCTGATGTCGCAGTAAGTCTATATCTGCCACACATTATAAGAACTTATTAGAACTGGTAATCATGGTTTTGCACCATTCTAAGGGCTTGATCGATCGTACCTATTAAAACTTTTTGTTGTTGTTATTTTTAACACGTTACACGTGGTTTATGGACGACCCCATGGATATAGGCCTAGGTGGCATACTTTCATAAGTGCGGCAATGAACTTTATAGAGTTCCCGATACCATATAGATTAAGTAAGTGCTCTTTTGTCAAATGATAGAACGATTATTTTAAGGTTTATTATAGTAAAATAAATTATGTTAGGAAATGGCAAAGAATATCCAATGAAGTAGGTGAGTGGAGCTACTATTTTCTAAACAAAGACCTGAATAGACCAATAGTGTGGTTCTGAGCACACTGTTGCTCCACCTTTTAACCTATGATGACACAAGAAAACCCACACTAGTGTCCACTAAGCATCCACATAGTCAAGTTCTTGCATACGGTCCTTAGCCCTATGATTCTAGGAAAAAAGCACAGGAAAAAACCCACAAACATAAATGCTTACAGGAAAAAAGCTCACACGGAAAAATGTCCATGAATAAAAATGCTCACATGGAAAAATACCCACATGAAAATTGTTCAAACGAAAAATGCTCACGTGAAAAATGGTCACAGAAAAAAGCTCACACTAAAAGTGCGCACATAGGAAAATGTCCATAGAGACAAATGCCCCCATTCATTTTTACTTTCTCATCAAAAGAGTTTTTATACCTCCGGATTTTTTTTTTCCGCCTTAGCCCTAAAATTATTAGTGATAAGTGCTTTTGTTGAATTCCAATTTCAAAAATGGCTTTAACGGTTTTGATTGAAATTGATGTATAGACAATTTTTTGACCTCCCAAATAAGTGAGATAACACCTTATATTTGGTTTTTGGGTAAAAATTAGTTGAAGGGCAGTATACTGATAAGTAATTTTAGAAAATTTGAAATATTTTGAAAGCGGCTCTAACAATTTTGTTCCAAATTGGTATCTGTGGTATGTATGTCACTACAAAAATAAATGGTACAGAACTCCATGCAGACTTTCTTGCTCTAGTGTTTAAAAATGTAGATATTTACTCAAAATTTGTAATATAATATGCACTAGCGACTCCGAGAACAAATTGTATTTTAATTACAAATAATTTTTTTGATTCACGGTTTTAAATTTTATAATTTTATCTCTAAAGAATTAAAGTATTCATTTGTACTTTTGGACCAATAAAAAATATTGATATTGTGTCTCCAAGGGTCAACACTTCGTATTAAAATTTTGACTTCTGGTTTAAATATTCAACATTTTACTAGGGGATACACATATTATGGTTATCACATTGCTATTAAATTTCTCTTTTATAAATTTTGACCATAAAAATAGGGAATTATTGACTATTGAGTCTAAAAAATGAGAGAGATAAATCATTGCTGTAACAGAGGTGGATCCAGTAGTGGAGCGTGGGGGATGTACGCCCCCTTCGAAACCAATTAAATCAATGTTAAAGGCAATACTAGTTTTATTGTCACGTAATACTATATCACTAACCAGATTTCAATTTTTAATTGTTGTTGTTAATATTATTAAATGATTAATATACGTTAATTATTATTAATACTTAAAACAATCACATTAAGTATTAAAATGGTGAAAATGGGCATTAATGAAACTACCCAAATTTAAGTTGTGTGCATCTCACCATGTTGCACAAACATTGTTTAGGTTTAAATATATTGTATCTCTTTTATTATTACTATTTCAATGATTAATAATAAATAAAGATCTTTAAAATAATTTATTTCTAAATAACTAGCTTTAAACAAAATCTTTGAATAATACCACACACATAATGTGCTAATTGTTATGATGTTTAAACTTATTTCCCTCTTAATATTCACTAAATATGTTCTTATTATTTGCTTTTAATGTATGTCAATACTAATTGCAAATTTCATGTTATATTCTTCATTATAGGATTATTCACAAGTTTATCATTAAAACACTGAATAATTACTCAAAGATTTACTCTCAAAGCTTGAAGTGTTTTTATGTAAAAATTTCTTGATGGCCCCACACCCCGACTCAATCTCGATGGGACCACCCGCGTCCCTCCCGAAAATCCTGGATTCACTCCTGTGTTCTACAAACACTTACCCTAAGAGGTTAAAGGTTAAACAACATCAACTTCTTGAGATAATTCCTTATTTGCTTACTCTATAACATTAGAGAATTATTGAGTTTGAACTTAAGTATCTCTTCACAATAAAGCTCACAAAATTATATTGATATATTTGCCAATATATCAGAAACTATTGGTTTTATAACAATATATTTCAAATAAAAGTTTTTTACTTTTAATAGCTAAAATTGTACAGTGATAAGTTATCTAATATCTCAAATAGTTGGGGAGCTATATGACATTTTTGTTTCTGTAAAGAACCCTAAAAGTTATTTTCGTGGGAGAATGAAAACATTAATTTTGTTTATAATCTTAATCAACGCCTAGGTGCAAACTTTAATCAAAATCGTTATAGCCGATTCTGAGAAAATTGACTTTTTCTTAATTAGAATTTACGCATCAGACCAGAATCCTTAGTCATTTTGACAAAAAAAAATTGAGGCTATCCATTTAGTTTGTAATATTGATCAAAGTTTAGAAATGAAATTTAATCAAAATCGTTTAAGCCAATTGTGATAAAATCGATTTTTTTTCTCTTTCCGCCCATAAGAAAACTACTCTTAATTTTAGGGTTTGATATCCAATTCCAAAATTTCCTCGGGCTAACTGTATGAAAACCCTAGATACTGAGTCTTAGCTCAATCGGTAAAATAGTTTAGGCTCTAGCCCGAGGTAAAGAGTGACAGACAGACGGTGTTGTGAAAACAACTTTTTCAGATTTGGAGGATCATGAAACATTGAAATTCATCAAAATCTTGAGTTTGATTATTTTTTTGTGGTCACAATACTTGGTAGCGAGAAAGTAAAAATATTGATATTGGGTCCCCAAGGGTCAAAACTTCGTATTAAAATGTCAACTTCCAGTTTAAAATATTTAGATTAATAGACTTTATTTTATTATATGTAATATGTAGCCTACTTATTAAACCATACCAGCATGTAGAACCAACTTAAATGTATAATAACCATTAAATATAACTCAATTTATATATATCTTTGTATTTTATTTGAACCCTAAGCACCTGTTGTAAACATTGGTTATGTTGTTGTACTAGGGCCAAGATTTTGATGACCTAAAATGTGTCAAACAATTATCCATAAAATGACACTAAAAATTCTAAAAAATTACTTTAAATTAGCCAAAAAAAAAAGAATGCAAAGTCTATGAATGCTCAAGAATAAATCAAACACACACTTTACAAGTGGAAACTAAAAAGATAGTAATGCAAAACCCCAATCAAACTTGCATTCCGTTAAAATTTAACCTTGATTTATAATCTTTTTGTGTGGGCATTTTTCCCCCGTGAGAAATTTTTCATGTGGGCATTTTTCGTCTGAGCGGTTTTCATGTGGGAATTTATCCTTGTGGGCTTTTTTCCATGTGAGCTTTTTTCCTCTGTGTATTTATGACCATGGGGTTATTATCCTTTGCACTTTTTTTTGTAACTTAGCCCTAAAGTAATATTATTATGTTGGGTGTAAAGTTGTGGTTTGGTGGTGTCCTTTATTAGTAGTATTTTATCTTTTCCAATACATTATAAATAATAATTTGTGTTCTAGACCTGTAATCCAAACTTCACAAATATTATTTCAAATCATAAAAAGGCTATATTTAATACAAGAACATGTTACAATTTTATATTTTATTGTATAGAGTATTGACTCATATAAACATTAGGTTACTTAATGAATTTGATTGAAATTGAAAAATATGTATTAAGTTAGTTAGTTTGCAAAAAAACATACAATTAAAAGTTTACTTCAGTTTTTTTGGATTTGACCCCTTTTTCACAGATCTTAATAGGGCTGTTTAGGTACCTATAGCCTGGGCAGTGTCACCCAGACATGGTTTTATTGATATATAAACGTATAACTCTTTGTTTATAAAATTTGAAATTTTTCCTTTTAATAATTCAAAAACTTACTGTAGAGAGTGGATCTTTGTGATTCAAATGATGTGATTTAAAATAGAGGGGTCAACATACACATTTGTTTGCCATTTGTATTCTACTACAATGTGTCAACTGACACATTTCCCCCATTTTTGAACGCCGTCTCAGCCAATATTGAAAGTTTGGTTTGGATACTGGTTGAATGAGAGAGGACAGAAAGAGAGGTTGACTTGTTCTTCAGGTTAAACTCTTCATCCCCATTATATGTCCGTTTATTTATTTCTTCTGTTTGGCTGACTAGTTTACTGTTAGAGCTATTGGAGCTACTGTCAAATATTGAAGCGTGCTATTGATGAACACGAATAATTTACTTTCACGTTGTATAATATATATAAGAGTCTCACACCTTATCCAGGTTGGTAGCGTATCTATCTACTGTACTGAACTAAGAGTCTCAGGTTCGATTCCTGGCATGACTGAAAAATGTATAATTGGTGAAATCTTAGTTTCCCCTTTCACATTGATGTATTGATGCCTGGGGGCTTGATGTTGTGTCTGTTCTGTATATAAGTACATAAGTATATACGTCATGTGCTGATATAATCAGTAAGTTCAGAAAGCACACGTTAAATACCTCAAATAAATGTAATGAAAATGAAATTTAGATAAAGAGTGCAAAAGTGTATGTGTCATGTGTGCTATATTTATTTTACATTTGATACTTGGTTCTACGCTTTAAGCACACGAACAAGAATATATAGTCATTTAACTGTATCTTCCCCTTTTTAAATCATAAGAAAAACACCAAAATCAGAATGGATCTAAGTAGAAAAATCTCTTAAAGACACTTCCACAAAATAAAAAACAAAATTCTGTAAATATATCTATAAACTAATAATAATGATTTAAATTATTTACTCAAAATTGAGCCATAAAAATGAATTTAGATTTTCTAAAATTGGTATTGTCATAGTCAAATAATAATTTGTCTATGAATAACATCTTTCTTTAACAAGGTAAGTCAAGGCTCTATCCAAATAATTCTTTTTTAGAGGACTTGCAAAAGTTCTCAACCATTTAAATTGTTTTAAAAATTATTTGGGCTATGGTTATTACAGTAGTAACGGTCTGATCAGATAAACAATAGTGTGGAGGGGAGGAGGATGGCAAGTGCCTCTTCCGACTGGGAAAGCATGTATGTATGTTAGTGTGACTCATTTTCTTTCATGATTTTATCTAGTTGAGTACGCAGTTCATCCCATGTGTTCTATCCTTGGCAGTGCTTTATTATTATTATTATTATTATGCCAGGCCTCCACCGTGGTTCGGATTCCACGTTAAACTGTAGGTCCTCCATTTCATCTCACAATCACCCTACCATTACACATTAGCGTAAGTGCGTATAACCCTAACGGGTAGTAAGACGCGGTGCTAATAATAATAATAATAATATTATTATTATCATCATCATCATCTTTTAATAAATACATTTTCCCCTCTGGCGCTTCCTGTGAATCAAATTCAAACTTTAAAAGAATGATTATGCTCCATAGAAGAAGTGAGGGGGAGACCTATCAGAGAGGAGGATTGATGTAACCAAGCATCTAAGCCGGCCACCGTCAACCCTAACTCTAACTATTGTGAAGAAAAAATATATCAGAGAGCAGGGTAAGTGTAGTACATCAGCAAAGAATAGGAAGACAGGCAGGGTGTCAACCTACAATGAGCTGTAAAATGTCCTCTTTACCTGGTACAAGCAGGCTAGAGCATTAGGAAATCCTGCTGGTGAAAGCATTCTGCAGAAAAAAATCCTTCAAAGTAGCTGTAACAATGGGGATTGAAAACTTTTGAGCTTCATACTATTGGATCTCCCACTTCAAGCGCCTGGTATTTAAGAAATTGGCCGAGGAAAGTACTTATGTGGACACCAACGCCACAAACCTCTGATTCAAGAAGATTCCAAAGCTGGTGGAGAGTAATGAGGCTACGGACATTTATAATGCAGATGAAAAAAGCTTTTTTTTCAAATGCTTGCCAAACTGAATATTGCTACTGAATGGAGAGACCCAACCATGAAAGTAAAAGTGGGAATGAATGACTTACTATACTATTGTGTACAAACAGTGATTGCTCAGACAAACGAGTGCCCGATTATTTTTGGAAAGTCCGCTAAACCACGGGGTCTCACAAGTGTAAAGAAGCTACCTTAGGCCGACTATGCCAACTCAAAGCTTGGATGAGTTTAGAGATTTCCTGAGACTTTCTGCTTGCTCTTGATACATTATTCAGTGTACTAGACAGAAAAATCATTCTTCTCTCTGTGGACATTTGTGCCACTCATTCTCCAGACACATTCTTACATCATTAATACTTATTTAAAGTTTATTGTTTAATTCGAAAAGCAAATGTGCTACTAAATAAATGAAGTTTAATGGCATTCTTAAAAGAAGTAATACAAAGTGGACTTGACAATGAAAACAATAAAATCATTTGTCTACAAATCTGTTTTTATTAATTTTATATAGGTTCTCGCATCTTTTGTTTTTCTTTAGTTTTTTCCTTCTTTTTTTTTCTTTTATGATCCCTGATGAAACCGATGAATTGAGGTTTCATTGTATTCAAAATAAAACTTTTGATTAGTACCTTACACAATTATCTAGTTGTCACCTAAACACCTAATCAAAATACACGATCATAATTTTGAGTTGATGTACTCTTTAACTATACATTGTATTATTATTATTAGCACCGCGTCTTACTACTCGTTTCAGTTATACCCACTTACGCTAATGTGTAATGGTAGGGTAATTGTGAGATGAAATGGAGGACCTACAGTTTAATGTGGAATCCGAACCATGGTGGAGGCCTGGCATTCCCCACATTCACAAGTTGTGATTAATACATGTCTTGTCAGAGGTGAAGGAAGGGTTTGGTAATCAGATAAATCTGTGTTGGGACCGAGGATTGAACTCTGGACCCCAGCACACAAGTCCAACACCTTAGACCACCAGGCTACCCTATACATTGTAGATTGTTTCATTTACTCGTGGTAAATACTACACTGTTTTTAATTGGTGCAGCTTATCTATATTATGCTCAAGCAAAATAAAGAAGGTTTACATTATATTAAAGTATTGATCTGGTAAGAATACAATTTAAGACATTTCTATGTGTAATTTTCTCAAACTACTTGATTTTTAAGTTAGTTTATACTGAGACAGCGATTATATTCTTCATAATATGGCAAGGTTGGATACATAAACAACTTGTTAAGAAAATCTTGTTGCATACCAAAGGTTTACCAGTATTGGTCTAGGCCTACAATTGTTGAAAAGTGTATAATTTATAAACCCTTTATGTAAGTAACTGTAGTCTAAAATAACTCCCATTAATTTAAAACATAAATTTTTCTATTTTTAAAAGATTTTGAACCTATTTATTAATTCATAAGTGAAAATAGCACAATGAATTAAGCCAAAGATGTACTGGTGGATAGCTATGTATGTTTTAAGTTTGGTCGAGATCCATCTATTAATACAGAAATTAATAAGATTGGGTGAAGCATAATATGGTAGGGATGAGGGAAAAAATGCATATTTGTCATATTAAATCGAGGTAAAATTATTTAAAACATTAACAACTACTAGCTAAAATGTTACTCAATTAACACTGCTCTCTTAAAAACAGTCATCTTAACCTAAACTAGGCCTAATATAAGTAATCTATTCTAATTTCTAGTAGATAAAATAAATGTTTCTCTCCCAATACTTCGAGATGGATTTTAGATTTTGCCTAAGGTATAAATTTATTTAGAATCAAGAGCATTTAATTAAAATATAAGATTATTATCTTTGCATTTAGCCACGTTAAGAAATATAAATAATTGGGATAAA
This sequence comes from Timema shepardi, assembly GCA_902151425.1. NCBI lineage: Eukaryota > Metazoa > Arthropoda > Insecta > Phasmatodea > Timematidae > Timema > Timema shepardi. The sequence continues at coordinate 169,547 of CABFVX010000896.1, forward strand.
TTAAAATAGTTATCATTATAACAGTTATAAATCAGCTAATTTAATTATAGAAAACCTGGTTAGATTAAAATAAAACGCTAAAGCTAAAAATTATCTCATACACACATTGATATTGAAACCTGAATCAATAAATAAATAATCAAATTTTATACTAGCATGATTTATTTCTTACTGTTTTGGCAGACACTGGCAGAGGTGTTTCGTTGTTTCATCTGCATGGAAAAGCTGCGAGATGCACATCTGTGTCCCCACTGTTCCAAGCTTTGCTGCTATGTATGTATTAGACGATGGCTAACTGAGCAACGTTCCCAGTGTCCTCACTGTCGAGCCTCTCTGCACCTGAACGAGTTAGTGAATTGCCGCTGGGCTGAGGAGGTCACCCAACAACTCGACACACTGCAAGCAGCCACACTTTTTACAGGTCGCATTCCTGATGTTGACAAGGATAGGTTGGTTCTACAACTTCTTACAATAAACGGTCTCTCTATTTATACAAATTTTCTTACTATCCTCAACATTTAGCTATTATTAATACAAGTTTTCCCATTAACCATGACATGAAGCTATTGTGCTTGTCCAAGTTTACTCATTGGCCTCAACACTTAGCTATTATTCTGATAAAAGTTCTATCATTTACCACAACATGAATTTATTGTACTTTTACAAATTTTCTCACAGACTGCAACATTAAGCTATTTTACTTTTACAAGTTTTCTTACGGGCTGCATTATATTTCAGTAGTTTATATTCTAATATAAGTTTTTTATCTGACTGCAACATGATATTATTGTACTGTTACAAGTTTACTAATAACTGGAATAGTATTTAGTATAATGATAGCAACTTTTACACTTACTTGACTTAAACATATAGTTAGTACAGTCGAACCTGGTTAATTAAAAGCTGAAAGGACCACAAGAAAAATTTGAATCATCCAAAAATTCGATTTAGGTAAGTTTTTATTTATTTTGGCTGGGAAAATAACTTCAAACATCAATAATTCAGGGAAGTAAAATACAGTAATGAATACATATAATTTTATTCATAGATTTTCCATACCAATATATACAATATGTATTTACAATTTAAACGACAAACTAAACCATTTTGATTGCTTTTTGGAGTTCATACTCTTGAGTTGGAGTTTATTCAGCACCTGAATAATACAGAGGCTTACATTATGTTGTCCCTCAACAAACTACCTCAACTCTTCGATGTGGTCAATGACCTGAGTAGATGTTGGGATTGGCTTCTCTGAAAGTTATGTCTGTTCTCCTTCTTTATCTGAAGAAACACTGTCATTTATATTGTTCATAACATATGCCAAACTACTAAGTTCTTGTCCAAGTTCATAAAACCATCATAAGGAACACAAAACATAAAACTTTAGTGCCTCTGAATGCAGAGCGCCTATTATCCATCCAGCAACAGTCGATACGAGATTTCAGGCATTTTTTCATCATTTTCAAGACAATTTTACTTCGAATTAAACAAAATAAGTTCAAATTACATATGATTTTTTTAATATTGTTTAGTAGAAGTTTCAAGGGGCCAAGGGAAAAGTTTGAATCAAACATGAATTTGAATTATAAACATTTGAATAATCCAAGTTCTACTGTATTTTCATACAGTATGTTTTTCTTATTACAACATAGAATACTCATGGTTGACCTGCTAATTACCTCAGATCACATGAGTTGCATTTCCAACACCCTTAAATTAAAATATAAATACCAATGAGTTTAACCAAGATATTTATTGGTTTTGATTCTGGTTCCAGTTCTAGAAAAATAAAAATTCCTGTTATGTTTGATTCTTAATTAAGATTTGGTATTTACTGACTGATATTTACTGACATTAGTACTATAATAACAATAATAATACTAATTTAAAATAGAATTTAGTATTAAAGCATAATTTACTACAAAATACAAGCTACCATATTTATATAAAAAATACAAATAACTCAGGAGTATAATAATTGCACCTAGTTTATTTATAATTCATAGTGCCATTTGAAGAGGAGATTATTTTATTTTGTTTTTGTATGCCAGAACTCTAAAGAATAATATAATAAATTGTAAGACATGATCACACAAACTTTCTCATATTGTGTATTATGATAGCTCCAAAGAACTTTAAAGAATAATAAAATAAATTGTAAGACACAATCGCACACATTTTCTCATTGTGTATTATCAAAGCTCTAAAGAAAATTTTCAAAAATATGTTTTCAGTAAACTACCGTTTTCCTCATAAAAACAAACCCATCATCTAGTTATTCACTATAAGCACTCTTTATATATAAACATTTTCTTATTTCCAATTTTCAAAAACAAGTTATTTGTAAATTACCCTGAAATTATTTGTAAATTACCCTGAAATTATTTCTAATTTATAAAGATAGAAAGTATTCCTATTTATCATGAAAAATATTCCCAGATACCCATTTTAATTCAATCTTCAAGGCTAATTTTGGAAAATTTCAAATTTTCTCTAGTTTGTTATTAATTAATCTAACCTTAAATTAATTCATAACAAAAATTAAGATACATTGAAGCGATGAGGATACTGGGGAGTGGAGGAGGTTACATAATGATGAGTTACAAACCCAGTACTCATCACCAAACTTTGTTAGGATAATCAAATCACGTAGATTATGGTGAGCAGAACATGCAGCATGAATGGAAGAATCTAGAATCGTGTTCAGGGTATTGACTGGCAAACCAGATAGAAAGAGACTATTGAAAAGACCTAGACGCAGATAGAAGGATGACATTAAAATGGGCCTGAAAGAGATAGGGTGTATTGTGGAGGAATGGATGGACCCTATTGCATACATAAATAAGTTTGGCAATGAGCTTTCAAGTTTATAATGCATAGAGTGAGTGAGTTAAGCTAAACTATCATTGATCATGTAAAATATACCCTTGATTCCAATTTTAAGCAAATTTTCTATAGCTAATTTCATAAATACCCAAATTTAAAAAAATACTAATACAAATATACTGGTAAAATACTAATTAATACTTTTTTTAGAAAAACAAATAAGTCTTATATGTAATTATTTATAATGTATAAAACTTAATACAGAATGAGTCACTAAAAAGTAACCTCATACAATACAATGTATACACAAGGGGACAGATGTAAAGTATAATAATACAAAAATACAAATGTACAGTAGAAGATGAAACGTGTTTCAATACATCACCTGCCTTTAAAGAAGATGTTTGTATTGGCCTCCCTCAGCCTCAAGACACCTTTGAGCCTGGGTCAACATGCTTTGGTAAACTCTTTGCAACAATGTAACATCGATGCTCTTGATAGAATTACAAATGCTTTCCTCAGTTCCTGAAGTATGCGGGCTTGTCCCATAAACTTTCCCCTTTAGGTAGCCCCAAAGGTAATAATCACATGTGGTTAGGTTTGGGGCATGTGAAGGCCACAGACTTTTGTTCACTGTTCATTTGTTTGACAATGCTTCATTAATTTGGGCCAGCGCCACTATGTGCACCACTACAACTCTTCAGGGGTTAATTGTGCATAAAAGCTTTAAAATATTCCCAAGTACAAATTTTTGTTAACACTTGTTTCAAAGAAGATGGTCCGTATCATCTTATGTGCAGGCACGGCAGACTACACCCCAGTTTTTGTGGTGTTGAGTGGTTCTTTGTGTAGTATGTGAGGATTTTCATTTACCCAGTACTTTAAGTCCTGAACATTTTTGTGCCCAGTTAAATTGAACCGGGCTTCATCTGACTTAAAATATCGAGTTGGATCAATCATCCCGCTAGTGACGCGGTCAAGAGTTTGTATGCATTATTCTACATGTTTTACTTTACCTTTTAATTCTTGAACGCACGCTACACAATACGGTTTCAACTTTAGAACATGCAATATACATACACATGTTGTTTGAGCTACACCAACTTGATGGGCTAATTTTTAGATGCTTTTCTTGAGACTTTAGTTAATATTTGCAGCGTGGAATGACAGGCTATATTTACATAACTCATCCTTTAGATAACCATCTTGAACCAAATCGCTAAAGCCATTTTTTAAATATTAAAATTGAAAAACCATTCATCAGTAAACAACTCTTAAACAAATTCTNAACAACAACACAACAATCAACCTAATTTATAGAGTTTTATTTGTCATGTAAAACACTCTTAAGATATAGCCTACATTTTAAACAATTTCAAAATTGTTACCTAAAGCACAGTTTCTTAAACCTTTTTATTCGTAACCCTATTTCATAAGACACAATTATTAGCTACCCCAGTTATTAATAAGATAGGCTTTTTTTTATGATCTAGTGCAGGTTTTTCATCACTTTTGGAGGAAATGAGAAATAGAAATAATGGAACATATTTATTGCAAAAAATGTAAGCTATAGATGCAGCTTTATTAAATATTATTGATTACATTTTTATAATTTACAGACTTTATATATGTAGAATATCTAGATAACAAACTATGGAAACCATTAATTTATTTTAGTAACTATATGAATTATTAACATTTTGTTTGTGTAATAATGTTGGACAAAGAATTTTCTTTAATAAACCAAATAAAATAGAGAATAAAAGGATGTACTAGTAGTGTATTTTAATTTCAATAGTTCAAATAGTAATTATTTAATTTACCCATGTTAGTGAAGGTTTGCTGCAACAACCAGAACATTTTTCGTGACCACTGAAGGGGTCGTGATTCACAGTTTAAGAACCTGTGACCTAAAGCCATTTTCCAAATTTTTCCAATTTTCGAAAATTACTTATCAGTAATCTACCCTCCAACCACTTTTCACCCAAAAATCAAGTATAGGCCTACAGTGTTATTTGGGAGGTCACTTGCACCATAGATAGCCATTTTAAACAAAATCATTAGAGCCGTTTGTTTTAATAAAATTAGTGGGGTTTCAGGAATCTAAGACTGAGGGTGTCTGGGGTTCTTCAGTTTGTTTATTTTCTTGGCTAGCACTGGGCAGTCTCATTGGTGATGTTTTTCTGGGCAGAAATGGCACTACGGCCCAGGCCCTGTGTCTTTGAAAGAGTTGGTTTATGTGTTTGGCAATTGTCAGAGGGGTAGCCATGCAAAGGTTTTTCTGTATACTTTGGTCTCCCTCCATTAGTTTATCCAGCAATGTGGGGGGATACTGAGGCAAGAAAAGCTATCAAGTTAAGGTGCACTCTGTGATGAGGGGTATAATCTGTTAGTTGGGTATTTAGGGGAATAATTGTTTGTATAGCTTTACTTTTCCACGATAAATTAGTAATTTAGTTCACTCTGGTTGTGTGCCTCTCCATACAGCTTTGCTTATAGTTTTGCTCTTAGAGGTTGTGAATTGAATCACTCCTTGAGTTATTTGCATACTCCTCCCACACATTGAAATAGTTCTTGTATAGTTTCCACTAATTTGCCGCATTATGTAGCAAATTTTTATTTCACTAAGGTTGGCCATAATTCCTTAGGGGTCTCTTCATTCTTAAGAGCTGTTTAATATTTTTTCAGGAAATTAGTGTGGTTTTCCTGGTCTTGTTCATGTAAGCAGGCTGTATTGTCTGGTAATTCTGTGCTCTTCGCAGAACTGTAGGTGCTGTTCCCTTTTCATTTTTAGTGTTTTTAGTTCCTCCTGCTTCCGCATGTTTGTTTTTAGAAAGGTTGTGCACATGTATTGTAGTCCACTGATGTCTCTTTCGGTTTCCTCCCATTCGATACGTGGGAAGTGGAACAATTTTTTGCACTTGTCACAATGGATCAGTTGTTCTTCACATATGGAGCACTATGGGCCCTGCACTGTTATCTGGTCCTTCTTCTAGACATCTTGGTAAAGATGCGTTGTAATTGGTGAATCTAAGATTGTGGCACGGCAGATTATGCTAACTCAGAAAAAAAATACTGGGGTGCAATTTTTGAGGGTGGTGGGTTTGTGAAGGACTTCTCTCTCTCTCTCTCTCTCTCTCTTCTTCTGAAGTTTAGTTTTCCAGCATTGGGCCACATCTTGTTAACAATTGCTCTCTCGGGGTTAAGTGTGTGTTGATTTTTAATCGGTGATGTGTTTATTCATTCTCTTCCCTCTTGCAATGTTGTGATGTTGTTGCGGATCCAGCGTATAACCCGAACGGGTAGTAAGACGCGGCGCTAAATATTATTATTATTGCGGATCTAGTTATGGGATGGGAGGACAAATGGGGGGGGGGATGAGAGGGAGACCGAGTTTACTGGGAGTGAGGGTTCTTGTGTAGAGAATTATTGTCTTCGTCCGAGGAGTCTTGTCTGAGGATGTCTGTAAACACAAAGTCAGGGGATTGAGGTGAGGAGAGTAGCCAGGGAAGAGGGGATGAGGTTCGGGTTTATTGAGGACTTGAGCAAGGTGAGTTAATGGGNTTATTTAGGAGTAGTCTTTATCAGTGGGCTTCTCTGGCTTCTTTTCTCCTAGTTTTCCTGTCCCCTTTGAATGGGTCATGGAGAAGGCTCAGAAGCTCAGAGTTAATAAGTATAGTGTTAATTTATCTCTGATCCTCAGTACAAATTTAATAAAGAACCCTAATCAATGTATATAGGGAGCACTCCTTATTTTCTTTGTAAGGTCCACTAACAAACATAAAAAGCACAACAGATACAATATATAAACGCTCACAATCTAATTTACATGCTAACACGTGATGATATTAGAAGACATAATCTCTATAGTTTTGTTAAATGGGTTTCTTCATCCAGCTACTATTTACAGAAACAATAGCAATTATGTATGAATCTCCATAAACTCCAGTGGCATAATCCAGGTTTGTTTCCTAAGCTCACAAATTCCTTTTTGAGCAGGGTTCAGTAGCTCACTTAAGAATGTTATTTTTGGTTGGTCACTAGCAAATGACGTGTAGCATATTTAAAATAAATTAACAATCTTAGTATATTTTTGTTTTCACTGTGAAATAGTATAGGACATAAATGTTGCATGTTTGTGAGAAATTTTAATATTTAACAGAAAGCTCATAATTAAGTTAGAAAGTTAATATATTAAAAAAAAAATTATTGCTGTTAATATTTTCTCATTTAGAGCCTATCTCTAACAGCAATATGTTTGAAAGTGCCAACAATACCATCAGAGGATTACTTTTAATGATTGTTCTCACGGACAAAACATACAAGATGGCCAAAGTAAGAGAAAATATGGAAACCTGTAATGTTCAGGGAATTTTAAACTCCCAAGAAAACAAGGATAATTTGAGGTAGTTAGTATATTTGGTTTTATAGAAAATCATCTTATTCAAATAGGGCTTTTTGTCAAGTCAATGTTCATCTATGTTTGAGAAAATTCCAAAAATAATTATTTATCGCCAATGAATTAATTTCTCATTTTTAAACTTTTTATCAATTTTGATATGGAATTTATTTGAGGAAATTTATACTTTAAAATCAAAGAAAGGTAAAGGATTTTTTCTTTTAGATTGGTTGACCATCGTAATGATTTGGATATGTTTGTGAAGTCATAGAGTAAAAATTTTTCAGAATGTTTGTACTTACAACAAAACAATTAGTATTGAAATACACCTTCTCTTTATTTTGTAGACAAGCCTTTAAAACATGAATATTACTATTTGAATTTTGTACTTCATTGCAACAGAATAATAGAGATAATTGGAAATAGCTTGACTTGGTGATGCAATTAATAAATTTATAGTAAATTATAACAAGTTGAACTGAACAATAAGCATGGCTCTCGACATTCTTATACCACTTCTTGAATCAGAAATAAACAATTTTGAATCAAATATTCTATCACCGCAATCACTGTTTTTAGAATTTTTGTTTTCATGTAAGCTCTTTCAAAACCCTTGACTATGCTTTTGTTAAATAGTAAGAATAAATAAGTTTTTTAATACAAGGTCTATTCCAAAATCAACCTGATTCACCGGGGAGGAAAAGTCAAAAATAGAGAGAGAGAAAATTATTACATACAAAACTTATATACATAATTGAATTATTTTTTCACATATTAATTGCCACCCAAATGCAGCCACGTTTTGTACTGTGACACCAGTTTTTGAAATCTCTTGTCAAAGAAAGGCAGCGCCAAGGTACCAAGCAAGTGGTTGACTCCATCCTTGAGTACATTGGTTTCAAAGTTGTGAGTAGCCATCAAGACCTGCAGCTTTCTGAAAAGATGATAAGCACTTGGTGACAAGTTTGGGCTGTAAGAGGGGTGGTCCAAAATTTCCCAGTTGAACTGTTTAAGTAAAGCCTTTGTGTGATTCACAGTGTGGGGCCATGCATTTCCATTCAGGAGAACAGCAACCTTGGTAAGCGTTCCACGCTTTAATTTTGGATGGACCTCTGAAGATTTTTCAACATTTGACAATATCATCATTTCTCATAAAATCTTACCTTCTTCATCCTTACCCCATTAGTGTAATTAAATACATAAAGCCCAGATGGCTAATGAGACAGGGAGAGAAAAAACTACTGCACATCAATACATTAACTAGGTCAAGAATTATAGTTTTCCAATATCAAGAAATCATTCCTTGGTGATAGTCGGGTGGAAATTCTCTTCTCCTTAACGTAGTTTTTCTTTTTTTTTTTAAATCTAATTTTATGTCTCATGGGAGAAGTTGATCATTCAAATGGATATAAATTTGTGTTTGTATGTTTATAAGATAGTTATAGTGAGTGTGTATGTGTGTATGCACACACCCATGACTCTGTGAATATTGTTTGTTTTTAGGTGTGAGCTCCACCATCATGAGAAACTATCTGTCTACTGTTGGAGCTGCCGGCAATGTATATGTCACCAATGTGCTCTGTGGGGTGGCACTCACTCTGGGCACACCTTCAAGCCTCTTGAGGAGGTGTATGAGCAGCATGTGACTCAGATAAAGGATGAGGTGTCTCAGCTCAGGAGGAGGCTCATAGAACTTATCAGCCTGGTCAAGGAAGTGGTTAGTATACACTTTTACTGCTCACTAAGTGACTGATATAACTTACTTGTTTATGGACAAAATTTTCTCAGAATATATGTTTACATCTTTCTATAGTATGATTTTAGCAGGAATAAATGTATCTGTTAGCTACTAAGGTTATTAAATCCATATAAGAGGAAATATAACTATAATAGAATAATAGTCAATACAAATAGTAACTAAATGTTAACATTATTTCTTATGATCCAGGCATTATGAAATTCAAACATCCAGTTAAGTGTTAAATTACTACTCTAATGCCTGGTTGTTAAGTTCATCCTATAGTTATTATAGTGTCTGAGCCACTATTAACCAGTATTGGAGCTCTAAAACAAATTTCATTTGAAGAATTGAAATAATTTTTTTTAAGGATCTGAGTTTCGAATCATTGACTCTTTAATATCCTTAAGGATTCGAGAGCCCAACTTTAATTTTAATATATTCATACATCAAGTCACCAAATTCATAAATTAACACTCCCTAGCTTTACTAATCTCATCAAATTTCAATATCCACCTCTAACTATATTTATGATGCTAATGTTTTGTTATAACTCATACGTCTAGTTGCACCAAAAGAATATAACTCTTATTGATAGACTTGCACAAGTCAACATTCATTTTGTTAACGGGCCACTAGAAACTTTGACACAAAGAGCATTTGAAGAGTAATTAAAAAGAGTTTCAAGCCATTCTGTTTAACATATGTGATTGGAATATTGATTGTCTGGAAGCACTCCAGAAAATTTAGCAAGTTACATCACAAAGAACCGCTTTATTGAAACTTTCTAAAGTATTTTTGTATTCCTGCATATTTTTACTAAATAACCTTTCACTGTCATAACTAGTGGAATATATTTATAAACTTATGTTGATCGAAACACATTGAAGGTCCATTGTTTCTCAAAAACTGCTAATATTAATGGTGATGATGTCCAATCAATAGAAAGCTCTAAATGAACTAGATACCAAAACATTAAAAAAAAAAGTTGAGTTATAGCTTAGTGACTGAAAACATGGGTATCAATTGGAGAGGAAGGATTGAGAAAGAACAGGTAAGGGAGTACCTTAATCACAAGACAAATCCTGGATAGCTCACTGGTAAACAATTGGTGCACTAAGTCAAAGGTGAGGGGCTCAATTTCTGTGTCCAATTGTCATTTTTTAACGTAATTAATTCAATGTTCATATGTGTTGTGTTGACAAAGGAGCGTAATGTGGAGTCTGTGCGGGCAGCCAAGGATGAGCGTGTGCGTGAGATTCGCAATGCTGTGGAGCTGATGATTGCTCGTCTGGACTCGCAGTTGAAGGCAAAGCTGCTGACACTGATGGGTCAGAAAAACTCATTGACGCAGGAAACAGAGCAGTTGGAGGCCCTCTTACAGGAAGTGGAACACCAGCTACACTCGTGTGCTAGATCGGAGCTCATTAATAAGAGTACAGACCTTTCACGGATGATATATCAGATGCGTAAGAAGCCCATGGCAAGCTTTGTTACTGCTCCTGTACCTGCAGACTTCCACAGGTGATCATTATTAGTATAGACTTGATGTATGGAGACACAGTTAAGGTGTAATTTTAACACTCATACTTTATTCTTAGTTTAGCACTAACAACACTTCAAGCATTTTGTTTTTACGATTTTTCCAAGTTTGTTTTGATTTATGGAGATAATTAGTTTATAAATTTACTTGGGTGAAATTCACTTCTAAATGATAAATTAGAACTAGAAGCACAGAAAAAGAGCAATCTCAAATATATATAGCATCAATTTAGTTTAAAAAAATATAGTTTTGTAGAATTTGAATTTTGATAAAATAACACTTTGTTGCATCTTAAGTTAAGATAACCTAAATTGTATTTCAGTCACTTTTGTTGAATATTTTGCAGTATAAAGTACAATATTGTTTTGGCCCAAATATGGTACAGCCTCCCTGGCACATAATACGAACTGAAAATAACTGACTGGGAAATTAAGGACAGAAAAAAAACTATAATCGAGTTGTTGGCTTGTGCTATATGTTTTTAAAAGTTAAAATAGTTAGTTACAATGTCTGAAATTATATTTTAAAATATGTTTATTTGAGCTATAATTTAAATATTTGCAATAGTTACAGCATCAGAAATTACAGCATATGATAGGTTTACCTGATGGATGATGTGCTATTGACCATAAAACATGCGACCTTGATTTTAGATAGTGTACACTACACCCATGACAGTTACAATCTTCCGTTTGGCTTGCTCAGTATGATAAGTAACCATCTTACAAATCAGTCTCGAACAACATGATAGGGTTGGCTAAACAATGATATTGAACTATGGTGATGTCAAAGTAAATTGCCACTATGGTGAACCCTTTTTCACTTTTAAACTTTTCATCGTACCAAATTGCTTGTATATGATAATAATAATAATAATAATAATTTAGCATTGTGTCTTACTACCCGTTCGGGTTATACGCTTTAAGTACTAACTACGCTAATGGATTAGGAATTGGGAAGGTTGAATTAGAGGAAGTGAACCCGCATTTGCGTGGAGGGAGAGTGGAAAACCATTTAGGAAAAACCACCCCCAGTTCACCCGACCGAGATTTGAACCTCGATCTGCCCGTCCTCAGCAGTCGAGCTCAACACGACTAGCGCGTTAGCCAACTACGCCACCGAGGCAGGTGCTTGTATATGAATCTCAAAGAATGTCAGACGTCCGGTAGCTACCAGTATCACCAGATAAACGTGTGCAGTAAACTTGCGTCCCCAAGAATCATCCCTCCAGTTTAAATCAAGGAAGTCAAAAATGCTAAGTGCTGATTGGCTGACTTTTTGCACCAAACCTTCCTATTATTCTGTGAAACTACACATGCAACTTGAAATAGAACCCAGCTACCAGGTAGAAACAAAATAATAAAAGTAAAATAGTAAGAACCACGAATGGAGGTATAATTTTAAAGATAGCTTAACAATAATGAAAATTACTAAATTTAAAAGTTATTAGCCTAAAAATAAAGTTAATGAATTGAAATTTGGTATATATGTTGCTTACAACTATGATCATGGCTTGGGTTACTTAAAATTAGCATAGAACCCCACACTTTCTTATAACTAAACATTTTAGATAAACATTTTATTAAGGATAAATAAATACTAAGTTAGGCTTAAAATAGAAAAAATAAATAAATGAAGAATACTTAAAACTATTAAGAACACAATAGTCCAAACTGGTTTAGTAACAATACTACATACTAACTAAGATTTTTCCTCATTAGACTCACAAAAACAATATATCATTACTAATAAACTTGAGGAGGTAATAATTGAGTAAAATGAAGTATAAACTCGTCAAATGTCCCAGGATATTATAACTAATGAGCACTTAAAAGCCTATTACATGAACACTGAAATTAATTGTTTAGTAATAATATTAAATTAGTAAAGCAAACAGGGAAAAACAACTATATAGCTAGGAAATGGTTGAGGGCTAAGAGGCTAAAACCAAAACCACTTTACAGGTGCACCAAGTCAACCCTTCTTGATAGATTTCCGCAAAAAATGACCACTTTCTATGTGTCATAAACTTAGTGTAGTTTTACAATGTTTCTAAAAATCTGAAGCATTGTATGTTGATTCATCAACAAGTCCATAGGCTGCACAGATTCATGGAACCATCCCAAGTTTGACATTCCTGCCTTAGACCATTCGACCACCAAAGGGGATGCACTTGAACTAAAGATGTTTATATCGCTAATCAAAATTAATTCAATCCAATAATGTTTTCAAATTTTTAGATTTATTGTGGAAATAGTTATGTTTTGCTTATAAAAACATAATTATGCATTCTATAAAATTCTTAAGTTAACATCCTTTACCAACCTAAGGTTCAAATTTGCAAAAAAAAATTAATATATTGCTTACCAAACAATTTGCTCTTATAATTGTTGTGATTTTTATTTGCTTCTAATTATAATATATTCTAAGGAAGGGCCGATAAGACTGATACCAATAATTTATTGTTGGTATCGGCAATCAGGCCTGTTGTGTATAATAAATAAACATTCTCTTAACTAGGCCTATGACAACAAACACGAGTTTAGTAACTATTCTACTTTAAGATTTATGAAGCCACTCCTCTGATGACGTCACCAAAGCGTCTTGTGCAACGTCTTTGTTAGTTCCGGTCTATATCTCGAGTGGCGAGCAATGTGCTCTTTGTTCTTTAATTGTTTATTATTCTTTCATAAATAAAACTAACAAGGCCTTTATCAAACATTTGTGGCCGATCATCACTGATTCTGATCATTTTATTTTAAATATTAAAAGGTAATATGTGGTACCAACACTCAAAAACAATATAAATGTTTACTTGTGTCATTTTTATTTTGTTAGCGTATAATTCAAATAAATGGGTAGTAAGGTGCGGTGCTAAGAATTTTTTTTTTTTTTAAGATGGTAGGCTTACTTATACAAGTTTTAGTGGGAACTTTAAAGTCAATTAAAAAAAGTTTTTAAAGATAAATAAATGCAGTTTAATTGACTTATAATCTATCTATATTTATAAAATGAAGCGTTTGTGTATCTGTGTGCCTATATTTCATGAGCCTTGTGCGATATCTATCACACACAGAAGTCTGAAATTTAAAAATTATTAGCTCCTGTGCACAAATATGTATGCCTCAAAGTCAGAATTTTAAAATTTGGATTAGATTTTTTTTTAATTAATTAAAAATTGTGTTGGAAAAAATAAAATGAAGAGTTTTAGTTCTGTATGTTTGAAGACAATAAAAGCATTGCCAAGGTTTGGGTACTGCTGGCACGATAATAAATCAAATGGAGGCCATTGCAAATGATAAGATTAACATAATAGGTTTGTATTAATTAGGGTGTTTACTGTTATAGAATTTTGGATTTACATGATTTCTAGTATTTTATGTAAAAAATACGTTTTTTTATTTCCTTGAAAAATGGAGCTGTCTCGTTTTTTTGCACCAGGGTGTTCAATTTGTTTCTTACTAAAACTTAAAAAGTACATGGAGAACAACACTAATGTGTAAGAATTGAATCGATATGTTGCCTAACTTCTAAAGGCATTCCTTTCAAACATTTGCCGGGGAAGGACCACACCAATTACTACACTTAATGTGTTTAATCCATTTCCCTCTGAGTTTAATGTCTATAGGGAATTTAAATACAGAAATACATTTTTTGTTGAAAAATATAATCCCTGGATTCAATTAAAAATAAATATTAACAATACTTACAATTAATTTAAATTCTTCAAAATATGAATTTATAGAGAAATAGCATTTTTGTAATAGTAAGAATGAGCTTCATTTTCCAAGTTAATGTTTGAAAGTAACTTAGTTGTGTTGTTTTCATAGTGAAATTGTCCCTGGCTACGACAGCAGTAGTTTTGTGATGCAGCTATTTACACAATTACAACACAAAGCTGACCCAGTGTACTCTCCTCCTCTTCACATAAATGGACTCTGCTGGAGACTAAAAGTGTATCCTGATGGAAATGGAGTAGTGAGAGGCAACTACCTGTCAGTCTTCCTGGAACTCAGTGCTGGCTTTCCTGAAACTTCCAAGTAGGTACACTGTATTTCAGGGCTTCTCTGTTGTCATAGAGCCAATGCCAATCACAAGTCTGATCATTGGCTGATTATTTCACTATTGGTTGATCTATGATCAGTATTTGGTCTGGATATCATTTGAACTGTGTTTTAGAAAATACCATCATTATGGGTTAAAAGCTCTTATAAAATTGTTCAACCCATGCTTTATCAATCCAGAACAAATGACCATTGATCATTTAGTTTAAAGTAAAAATCATATTTAATTTTATTTAGTATGGGACTCTCAAATCCTTAGGGATATTTGATATTCAAGGATTCGATAAAATGTTGGTTTCAAGACTCGAATCCTCAGTTTTTCAAGCTAAATTTGTTTTAGTACAATAATACTGCTTATTGGTGGTTCTGAACCAATTATAACTATAGTATGAACTTAAAAACCAAACCCCTGACCAGTAATTTAACACTTAGTTTAATGTATGAATGTTATAATGAATGGATAATAAGAAAAAATGTTAACATTTAGCTACCATTTATATTTTATATTGTTCTATTATATTTATATTTCATCTTATGTCCATAATTTTTTTCCAATATTTGGATTGAAAGGTAAATTGGAAATTAAGATTTGTAAAATAGTGAATTTGACCCAACTCTTCAAAATATTTCATGTGTAGGACTTCTTACATTAATATATTTAAATATGTATTAAGTTAAACACATGTTGTATAGGTGCACATTGTTTATCCTGAAAGGTAGCAAGATGGCTCAAGGCCTTATTTGCAAGGCACCCAGTCTGGGGCTACATGATGCATGCTATGTTGCCGCATGGTACCGCAGAAGTTAATCTTGTGCTGGTAAACCTACTGTGCGCAAGAGGAGTAGATGACTCCTCCCTTCTCTTTCCCCCCTTCCGACTGTGTTAGTCTTATGTTCACCACCATTCAAATTCAGCATTACACACAATGCGGTAAAACATGTTATCAGAGTGAGATTTATGTAATGAGGAGAAACAAGTTCTATCAGCTAGACTCAAAGCTGATAGAGCTACTAAAATGCCATTCAATTCTGTATAAGCTTAGTGACAAGAATCATAAAAACAATATAATCAAAGATTATATTATAAAATCACTCTAAAAGTCAAGTTCGAGAATAACAAATAATAATTGATTCGGCATCATCTTTTTTTAACTTTGATAGTAAGAATAAGTGCTAGTTAAATTCACAACATAGAATATCGTGTAATATTTCTTTTTTATTAAAATAAACTTGCAAAATCAAATAGTCTAAACTTTCTTATTGCAAATAAACTAGAGATGGGTCGAACCCACTATTTCCGAATCTCGAATTTGAATCTACATTTTATTTTTGAATCTCAAATTTGAATCCTAGCAAATCGTTATAAATTTTAATTATTTACAAATAGACCTACATTACACAATACAATATAGGCATAAACTGTAAATTAAGGTTTATTTCAATCGTGCTTTCAATTTTAATCAGCCCAACCCTCGCAAAATACAGGTTAAAACCCAGACAATTTAAACATTCTTAACTCATATTATTGTTTAAAAATCAAATCAATCAAAATTTGAGTGTATTTAAATCATTTTTCAAGTGTTGTTAGAATGTGTTAAGTTTTTAAAAAATATGTGAAATAAACAAATTAGGCCTAGATATCCTTTGATCAACTTTAATCATCATTAAAGGATATTTTATTGTATTAAGATATCAAAAATAAAAATACAAACATATTTTTAATAAAGACTAAAACATCATGCCTAACAATTAAACATACATTGGAAATAGTGAACTCAATAATGCTTATGTATGTTTTATTATTATTATTTTCTTTTATATCCATTATCGATTTTTGCATAGAAAACAAATATATTCGATTTAAAACACGAACATATTTTCGACTACAAAATGTTCATTCATTTAATTAAGGCAGGACTACATTTGAATATTTCCACTATTACTTCAATAACATATTTAAAAATAATAATAAAAACTAAGTTAAAATCAATTTAAAAATACTAAGTGATCAAATTACCTGAATCAATTTTAAACAAACAATTGGTATACAATACGTAGGCCAATAGGGATAAATAAACAGTATTCTTGCTGTCTGACTGTTTACAGTATTTATTTTCCATGAAACCCAACAAAATGTCTAACTTAAGGATCGTATGCAATAAGTTGGGGTCTTTACAAAGTTGTGGATAATTAAAACCAGTTGGGTAGTAAGAATTAACAGTATCTTTATTTTAATCATCACTCAGGCGAGTAAACATAATATAGGTCATGGCAACTGACTTTATATTGTGTGTAGTGGCGGCTGACTTTGTATCATCCGTAATGTGTTCTTATTTTTGTTTAAAAAAAAGAGCCGTAATTTGTTTAGTTTATTTCGAGTTAATTTGTAATTATAGTTTTGATTTTCAGTTTTTGAAGAGGTTTGATGTGTTTATTAAAATATTTACAAGATTTTTCGTGAGGTAAAAGTTTTAGAAGTGAGCATGTGCGGAAACGGTTGAGTCCAAGTTTCCCATACAGTTTGGGAACGTAGGGTACTAGGCACGTAAGATTTTCCACACCATCACTTTTTTACATTTTTTTAAATAAAATTTTATTCGTTATTATCTCTTTTGTCCGACAAAATAAATATTACGGATTAAGTTGTGCTTTTCAAGTAGGCCTAACTAAGTAATTTTTGAATTTAACATATTATGCTTTGTTTATGAGGTGAAAAATTCGATCATCGAATCCAGTAAAACACTGAATCCTCGAATCTCGAATACTTGTCAGGATTCGGTGGATTCGAGGACTCGAAGATTTGAGTGGCCCCTCTAAAATAAACCAAATAATAACTTATATGCATTTGCTTTGAGTCAAGCAAAGTATTTCTTTCACAGAAATTGGATTTGACACAACAAAATATCTTGCTTATATCATAATGAACCTACGACATAATAGTTGTATCAAACAAACTACATAATACACTAAAGAGGCCGTCCTTAAACATAAGGCTTATTTTTTTATCATGATTTTTGAACCTCTTCTTTCCCATATAAGGGATTGTAGAATTTTCTGCCCCCACCCTCCACCTATCTTATGTAATTACTCACACCTTATTAAAGTATACTATTTTATATGTTTTGTTATGTCCCGCCATACTTGGCATATCCTCTATTCCAGTGGGTCCCAACCTTTTTCAGACTGCGTACCCCTAGCTGGCTTGATTCCTTTCCACGTATCCCCTACCCCAAATCCTCCAGCCATGATACTCTTCTTTGAAAGGATTAGATATCCACCGGCTTTAAAAATGTTTTTCAAACTAGGATTTTAATCCTTCCAGGTGCTTAATTATCTTATCACTGACTGTTAAATTTAGCTCGGCTTGTGACAAGAAATCATGAAGTGTTTTGAACACTTCAGGCTGTCCTTTTATAATGCACTTTGCCCAAAAATAATTTTTTTTTTCATGAATTCAATTTTGTCGACAACTTGAAAAATGTTACAATTTTTTTGAAGTGAAATATTGAGTTTATTAATCTGGTGGAAAATGTCACTCAGGTATGCAAGGCTTTGTAACCATTCAAAATCATGAATCCTGGATCCAAGATTTTTAAAAGGATGGTCTTCCAGAAAAAGGGTTACCTCGTGTCGAAGTTCAAACAGCCACGTCAGGACTTTACCCCGGGACAACCACCTAACTTCGGTGTGCAATAGTAAAGTGTTGTGAATTATGTCCATGCCTTCACACAGTAATTTAAACCACCTGTAGTTAGTATGATTTGCCTTGATAAAGTTGACAACTTTGACCGCTTCATCAAGAATGTTTTTCAAATCTGGAGGCAAAGGTTTCGAAGCGAGGCTCTTGTTTGTGAATACAGCAGTGCATCCATTTCATTTTTGGGGCGACTTCTGCCACTCGTGCACGAAGGCCTGAGTAGCAAACTTAAATCAATTTTCCTCCATCTGTGGTGAGCCCAACACATTTTGACCATTGAATTCCTTTTTCAACAAAATAGTGATCAATTGCTTCAAAAACGTCTTTACCAGTCATACGACCCTTCAATGAATGTCAAATAAGGAGATTCTCTTCGAATTCTAAGTCTTTCAAGTACTTAACAATTACAAGTATCACAAAATATTGCGCAACATTGGTACTTTCGTCGACTTGAATAGAAAAAAAATCACAATCTTTGACGTGACTTATGACTGTGCTCTCAACATTGTCTGACATGTCCCGTATTCTTCGAGACACCATGTTATTTGGGAGAGGTATTAAACTCATTTTATGAGCACTTTCCTCTCCAAGCATGCATCTGACAGCATCTTTGAGGCACGCTGAAATTAAATTTTCATCAATGGTGTGGTTTTACCTCGTCTCGCAATACGATAGCTAATGTAGTAGGAGGCCTTGGTAGCTTTGAATGAATAACTTTTGGTGGCTTCAAAATATGTTTTAACATTTACAGAACTCTGAAGTTTCAACCATCGAAAAAATGTGGCATCTTTATCTTTGTGCTCGGGTTGTTTGGTATGTAAATGGCGTGTGAGTAAAGAAGGCTTCATTGAACTGTTGCTTAATACTTCCCCACATACAACACAGAGGGAGTTAGGGCAGTCCTCTTCTCCTATACATGAAAACCCGTAGTTAATGTAGCTGTCCAAGTATCTTCTTCGCTTGGTTATTATTCCCTCTGAAGAAGAATAAGAAGAAACTGTACTTAGTTTACTCACATGCTCTGTCACTGGTTTTTTTCCTGTTGTGGTGTTGTATTGTTGGTCCAATCAGTGTCGAATGATGTGCACGGTACTTAATTTGGTGTTTCAGTCAACTTTCGCTTCCACACAGATCCAGTTTTTCGCCACTGATCTATAGCGTAAATCACGTGATTAGTAGGTAGTTGGTAGAAAAATTGACGTATGATTGTAGCAATAACACACATACGACTCAATACAAACACCCACAACAAAAGTTAAACACAACACTAATTTATTCTTTGTTTTTATGCACAGCCCGGCAAGCGTCAACTATCAAATCTAATAGACCGAGGAAGGAAAGCGCCAATCCTGAGCGGAGGAATGTAGGCGAGGGGTTGGGTGCGGGCGGGAGGAGGCAAGGCCGATCCTTCCAGCAGACTCAACCCCTCTTTAATAGAAGATTTTATTTATATGGAGGCCAATACTAAAACTGACAATATTAGTATAAACCTCTACCTAATTTTTAAAATTCTTTTTAATGTCTTATTTTTAGCTGGTGGCCGCCATTACCGTTTTATTTTTGCGTACCACCTAACGGTCTCTCACATACCCCCGGTTGGGAACCGCTGCTCTATTCCAATACTCCTGCGAGCCTTCGAGGCTGGTCACCTTTCTCCAATGAGCCATTGAAACCAGCAAGGGTAGTGAAACTAGTGCCTAGCAAACCCATTAGATCACCCTGATACAGAGTGATGTATTTTTCTCACCCTGAGGTCTTAAAACAACCCCCAGATGCTAACAAGCTTGAATAAAATACTCTCCAAGGACACGAAGAAATGTATAAATAATTATCCCTGTAATAACCCTAAATTATTGTATAGTATTAGATCTGGGGTGGGCAACCCTGTCACCAATCACCACAAGTGACGAATTAGCCATAAAAGTTTTGTGAATTAATTTCAGTTTACCAGCTCTCGCAGTAAATACATTTTACCTGATGACATGTGCTGGTTGTAACTTGATATTGAGGTGCAGTGAGTTCAGATATTGAGCCACTGTTTCTGTAGATTGTCAGATTAAAGAATTGTAAAAAATTTCACATTAAATTGTCTTACACTTTCAATTTGAACAGTTGTCATTATTTTTGTCTTAGGTAGTTTCATCTGCTTAGTCAAAGTGTACATGTTTTGAATAAACTTGTTCAAACAGTGTTTATTGTTTTAAATGTTCGATTGAGCAACCTGATTTCTCAATTTTTACATGGTGTGTCAAATTTCACTTCTCATTCACCACACCTGTAGATAAATTGATACCAATGTTGCCCACCCCTGTATGAGATCATAGCTATAAAAATATAAGTAATAATATTAAGTCATGCTTGTCATAACTTTTCCATACATAAGAACCATATTTGTGTATTATTTGGGATCCAACACTAAACACTTGATTCTTCAGATCCCTTTGGTGTCTGAAAAGTTTTAAAGATTTTGTCTTATTATAAACAATGAAAATACCTTACATAAAATGGATTCTGACAACCCGCCCACCCCCGTCCCCGGTAAGAAAATGTAAGAAAAGACTCTTCCATCCTCCCCAAAACTTTTACTTAATTATTCTCAACATTTTGCTTCATTATAAAATAAATGTCCTTTTATTAAAAGGTTGTATGTTTCTTGTGTTTTCCTTTTGATAAATATGTTATCAGCATTCTCCCTGATTTCTTAGGATAGCAACATTAACATTTTTAATCATCTTCTTCCGTAAGATCATAGAACAATAAACTTACATTGTCAATGGTTTTGAACTCAAACTGCCCTGTAGAACTATGAGTGAGTGGCTGATGCTGGCTGTCATGTCTTTAAAAGGAGCCCATTCAGTACTCTCAGTGAATCATTGAGACAGCAATAACATAACGTTCCTCATCAGTGTATTCTTCCATAAGATCTAAGTGTAATAGGTATACAGTAGAGTACTGGTAGAAATGATCTTATCTGACAATTACAAATGTTACTAAGTCATACTTTCTTTGACTGTCACTTTTGATAGATGCTAACAATAACTATAAAATAACACTAATATTATTCTAAATTACTAATGATGTTGGCTGCTGAAAATATGTATGTATTTTCTTAAAACTACTTCCAACCATAACCCTTCTATGCATCTATCTTGACTTATTTTAAAAGAAAAAGGATAGTATTCCTAAATTTAATTTACCACCTTTAAAATAACCATAGATGTATTTAATTTAATTAAATTAATTAAACTACTTACAAATTAATGTTAAATTTTTGTGAATGTGGGGAATGCCAGGCCTCCACCGTGGTTCGGATTCCACATTAAACTGTAGGTCCTCCATTTCATCTCGCAATCACCCTACCATTACACATTAGCGTAAGTGCGTTTAACCCGAACGGGTAGTAAGACGCGGTGCTAATTATAATAATAATGTTAAATTTAATTTTATAATAAACGAAATTCCTTTATTATAAGATTATATAGCCATTGGGCCACCTCATTTTTGAACAAATTAATGTTAAAGATTTTAAAATGTAAACACATGCATAACTATGTTGTGTATTAGAAAGCACTTCCTCTTCTGTATCACGCAAGCGCAACAGTTAGGCCACACCTCTCACTTAATGTATCCCCAGAAGTGGTGTCTTCTAAATCAAGCCTTTACCATTATGAATTTATGCCATGGTGCTATCCTATGAGTTAATCCATAGTATATTCTTTCAAGATAAGATTGCTATATTTCAAGGTATATGGAGTGTTCAATCATTGTGTATTTACATTATATTTATTGGAAAATAACGACTTGTGTAAAATTTAAAGTAATCTTACTAACAATACATTTATATAAACATATAATTTTAAAATAATAGTGAGACTTTCTTGGTTAAAGTAAGAGTATTTTCATAAAAAACAATTTTTTTTCGGCAAAATAAATTAATTATTGCTCCAGTAGAAACACAAAGTTTAATTATATACATATATTAATCCCAACAATTCTTGAATATTTGTCATGATCATATTAGCATTTGATGAGAAGCTTTTTAAACAAATAGAAAAAGTTATCTTCAAATTCTATGAAACCCATGACCGATTTTAAAGAACTGCTGAGATAACTACATGAAAAAAATTCGACTTAAGGTTTCTACTGAAGAAATATTTGATTTATTTTGTTTAAAAAAATGTTTTCTATAAAAACTGCGAATATACTGGTGCTGTAGACTTTTTGATAAGCCTTCACTATCTTGGGCTTATTGCAATAAACCTGGAATCAACTAGACTGATGGAGCAAACAAAGGTGCATTTCCTTAATAGACTAAAGCTGTATGGGCTCATTGCAATAAGCCTAAAAGTTATCAGGCTGATAACAAAATATAATTTTATTTTCCAATTAGCCTAGCTCAATGTAAATTGAGGGTGCTTTTTGCAATACGCCGGATTTTCCCATTCACCTACGACACAGATATATACACTTATAATTTGGAAACTATTGGTTTTTTAAAAATATATTTCAAATAATGATTTTTATATTTAATATGCCTTCATTTTTGAAATGATAAGTTATTTCGTATCTCAAAAAGGTGTGAAGATATGATAAAAATTGGAAGTTTATTTAAGTGTAAATTATTCTCAGAGTTAATTTCATGAAGAAATGAGAACTTCCATTTTGTTTTGTTTTAATATTAAACCATTCATATGTATGAATTTTAATCGAGTCTAGTTTGATATAATTATTTTTTTATCTCTTTCCACTCTTAAGTAAAAAATACTACCATTAATTTTAAGGTTGAATAGATTATTTTAAATAAAAACTCCGAGAAACCTTATGAAAACCCCATATCCCAAGTTTTTGCCCAATTGGTAAAATAGTTTCGTCTCTAGTCAGAGCTACAGACTGACATTATTTTTGAAAAAACACTTTCTGATTTGGGGGGCAGAGGTGGTCATGAAATGCCGACATCCATCAAAATCTCAAGTTTGATTTTTTTGACAATTACTATTTATTCTCAACCAGAGAGGTATGAGACGGTAAAAGTAACATTATATATTAAGTTGGTTGTTGCAGCAATGGATGCAGATTACTGCACTAAAATGTATTTTAAACTTTTGATTAGGAAAGGATCTCTCTCTATAATAAGCCCTCACTCACTTTTTAGTTAAAAGTTTACTCATCAAAGGTTATAAACTTTTCTTAGATATTTAGTTTTCGATGTGTCATTTGAATCAAAACGTATATTTTCAATCTTCACGCCCTGATGGGAACTTTAAAATGACCCCTCTTCCAGATATATACAACTCAAGTAACTAACAATAGAGTTGATATCTTTTTTAAACAAAGACAAATATTTTATTTATCAATATACAGCTGTACATGAATCATGGTTTCTATGGTGATGTAAACAAAGAATGATTGTACAGATGAACCACTGTACACACAGAAGAAAAGATGGAAAATTCGCTAGGAAAATTGTGTTTTATTTTTAAGCCACTATTTTTACCGGCATCCTGATTCCCTTATCTCTAAAATTAGTGTTTGTTTGCAAAAATATGTTCAGTAATTTTCTTGTAATTTCTATTACTGGAAACTAGCTTATCAAAATATATATAAGATATATGATAGAGAGAGAGTGATAAAATATGATAGTGAAAATTAGAGTGTGTTTGAATTTGTGATTGTGTGTGTGTGTGAGTGGGTGGGAGAAAGTGAGTGTAAGAGACTGAGCATGAGCATTTGAGAAATATTGAGGGAGTGTGAGCGAGTGATATTGAGAGTATGTGTATGTGTTAGAGAGATAAATACTGATAGAAGAGGCAAAGCGAGTGTGCGTGTGTGTGCGTGTGCATGAGAGAGAGAAATAGAATAGATAAGGGAGAATGTGTGTGTGTGAGAGAGAGAAAATTAAAATGGAGAAATTAGTTTAGAGAGAGAAGTTTAGATTGTGAGAGAATTAGAGAGAGAGTGTTTGAGAGGAAGATCTAGAAAGATAAATTGAGATAGCGAGTTTAAGAGAAAGAAAGTTTGAGATTGAGAAAGTCTGAGTCAGTGTGTTTGAGAGAGTGAGCTTGAGATAGGTCTATCAAATAATAAATGACCTTAATACAGGCTTAGCCCAAGATAGCTCAGTGGTAAGATATTGACGTTCTAAGTTGGAGGTTCCAGATTTATTTCCAGATTTCAAAAGAATTTTTTTTAAAAAGTTCATTATTTTAGTTCAATAGTATGATATAGGTTTGAAGTCATTTGACAAACTTATTCGTGGTTTGGGCTTTCTAAATTCCTTCGTAAAAGCGTTTCATTGCCTTGGAATGCTTATTACACTTCACACATCCCTAAATACAGTAAATTAAATTATACTTACCCACACTGAAAAAAATCCTTTCAACTATCATCGTACGTGCTACACTGACTTGAAAACAGTGGAGAGCCAGATAACAATCCCTAAATAGAGATGGTAATGTGTGAGGGCGATAAGCTGTACAAACATGCCAAAACCACTAGTGACAGATTTATGGTTTCAAGGATAGACAGCTAGTGACTTTGAATGAGAAGGGATGAGTAATCTGTTCTGTTCTGACCAGGCCGTTTGGTTTAGGCTATTGCAGGGTTGTATCAGATATATTTTCAAATTTGGGTGGCAAAATATGAAGCACCTCAGATTGTATCAGTTTTCATGAGTTTCAGATTGAATATTAATGTGAATGAAATACCATTATAAAGTTAAAAGAAGTTGGCATTAATTGATTTACTTCCCCCATTTATTAAACACGTTTAAGTATACAAAATAATTAATTGAATATTGCATTTATTTGGCAATTTTTAATGCAATTAATTGGAGGTTTATTGAAATAATATTTATTTCAATTAATAAACCTCCTCAAGTATTTATAATATTCAAAATTTCAAACTTTGAGTAAACACTGTGCTTAAAATATACATTTAATCTATATTTAATACACTGATCCAAGTTTGGTTTAAGAAGACCTACTAATATACTAATATATATATATATATAAAAATTATCTTATTAATTTTGGGTCATACACCCTTAAGGAAGTTGCATTTTGTGTTTCCCACTCACCCCTGATGAGTTTTGATAAAATAAGACTTAGTTCGGGGAATTTGTCCAGTGGCAGCTATGTAAAGTGTGAACTGTGTTCTTCTTTTCATTATAAAAGCAATGTTGTGTTCCTCCCGTTTATATGTTTCTATCCACCTTTCCTGTAACTTTTTCTAAATATAAGATTATTAACATAATTAAAATTTAACTAGTAAAAAGACACAGTGAAAAAAATTAATCAGAACGCTCATAATAACTTTATTCCGACAATCAACAGAGTACCTTTCGATTCTTGTTGTGAGGGCTTGGGATGGAACTTTTTCTATCAGGTTCATTGGGGTGGAGAAGCTAATTTTCAACAAAGATATAACTAAAGTGAATACTTCATGGAATTTGAAATTGGTTTTTAACACAAAACATTACAGACATATGTTCTGTAATGTCAGAATCACAAAGCTTATACACTACACATTTTTAAAATTTGGCATTGTACACAGTACACCATAAAAAAATATTAGGAAACATTCATTCAAAGTTTCACAACTGAAAGATAAGCCTTTAAAAAAATCCAGAAGTTTTTAATCTGAAAAATTGGGCTATGCTCTAATTTTATTTCATAGTTTGAGTGGCCACCATTTTCTATACATGTCTTACCCCATGCCACTACCCACATCCTTTCCCACCTCTTTTCCTTTCTCCCCTATAAAAAGGTAAGCCAATTTTATTTCAATTTTTTATTCACATTAAACTTCAGTAAAAAATAGAGAAAATATTTTATATTTTTCTGGATTTAAAACATAGAGTATTCCTCTTTCCTTAATTAAGCTTGTTTCTTGTTACTACCTATTATTAGTGTTTTCATATATTTTTCACCTTATTTAAATATTAGGGGTGTGCAAAGCTTCAAAATATGAAAGTTAAAGATTAAATATATTTTTATTCAGCTTTAACACCCACAATAAACTTAACAAATTTTATACATTTTTAAGTAAGATTAAAACTTCAATACATTATTAACTAATTTGAAATATGTCACAAAATATGACATATTCAACATCATTTATATTCATTTTTATAACAGCTGCTAAACGGTATTTTATCATCGACTAGCGACTTCATGTCGTCTATAACACAAGTATAGATAAATTCAGATATGTCAGCACAAAATAATACAGTATGCTTTATGTACTCCTCCAATCCTTTCAATTTAATTAGTTGCACTTGCTAGATAATTTAAACATTAAAAATAGTCTTATGCAATGGCAATAAAACCTTATATTCAAACTTGGTTTTGACTTTTTTTCTTCGCATATTTTAAGCTTTACTTCCCATTTAAAATGTGACCCTTTCTCACCCAGACAGTTATTATACATCTTTAATTCATTTGTAGGTATGAATATCGGGTTGAAATGATTCACCAAGGATCACGAGATGCAAGTAAAAATATTGTGAGAGAGTTTGCTTCAGACTTTGAGATTGGGGAATGTTGGGGCTACAACCGCTTCTTCCGCCTGGATTTGCTGGCCAGTGAGGGTTACCTCAACACGCTGAATGACACACTTATCCTTAGGTAAAGATAACAATCTAGATACTGTCTATGCAATAGTCATTGTGATCAAATTGAAGGAGTGTAAATTTGCAAGTTTAAGTTTTATTCTGTTTGATCTTATATGTTTGAAAATTTTGACTTCTAAATTGATTCTGAGCATAAACTGTAATATCCAGTTCACGGTAAAACTACAAACATCATTTTATTTGCTTTATTACAAGATATGTTAATTTTATTTACTTCTTATTACTACACTTTAAATGACATAATTGAAAAACATTTTCATAAATGTTCCAAAGTTTTATAACCGTACAACTAAATCCACTCACCAAGATCGCACAGGAACAAAAATATGTTGGCTATCTTTATAAATTTGTGTTGTAAAAATAAATATTTGAGATGCTCTATAATATAAAGATTCTGTATGAAGAGTAGGCCCTAGTGTATGTATGTATGTAAGCTGATCACGGTAGAACTAAATTGTATCTATACTACCCCATTGTTTTGTCCAGTTCACGGTAGAGCTCTTCGAAAATAAAATAAAAAGAACATGATGACTGATTATATATCGCGAAACCAGACTGGGATCGCGTCATGGACGCGTACAAAATGAACAAACACTGTGCATGCGCAACAGAGAAAGCAATCTCCACAACCCATTCTAGCAGAGATTGAAGACCTCCCACTTGATTCAAATTTATAACACAGTGAATATGAATCATATAAAAGATAAACTAATAAATATGTGAAGCATATTTATTAATTGAGAGAGACTAACCATAATCTAAGGGTTTACAAAAGTATACATTACAAAACAACAAATAAATGTTTATTATTATGACAAAATTAACTTTGATTGTCTACAACTTAGGGATCCCTTGCTTCTTTTTCAAACTACTACTGAAATATTACCATAAATCAATGCTTATTATTATAGACTAGAAGTGTTCATCTTAAAGGTTTGCAGGCAACAATTGGAACCGTGAGTCTAATGCCAGGCCACATCATAACTGGCTAATTTTTGTCAAGTTATCTAATTGTGAATGAAATAATAAGTAGTAATTTAAACATGTATTGTTACATACTAAACGAATTTTCCTACTAAAATATACGTCAATATGATACAGCAGCTGTAAGGAAGAAATTAAACATGAACATTAATAGAAGATTTATGGATTTTTCTTATGCAAGTCAAAACCTTCCATTTTTCAGCTAAAAACATAAATTTTAATACAGTAGATTACTTATCCCAAGAAACTTTGGACTACAAAAATAAAGGTGCCAGTGGCTGCTGGTTAGAAACCACTGTTGTAGACTAATTACACACTTGAACTTGTTATTATGAACAAGTTCAAAATTACTTTGATTACTATTCTAAAAATGTACCTAATATATGTATACTAAGTTTAAATGAATTAATATTAACTAACTTACTTTCTAAGATACAAACAACCCAAATTAAATTATAATGAACTGCATTAATACCATTATTATTATTATTATTATTATTATTATTATTATTATTATTATTATCACGTCTTACTACCCATTCAGGCTATACACACTTATGCTAATGTGTAATGGTAGGGTGATAGTGAAATGAAATGGAAGACCTTCAATTTAACGTGTAAGTCAAACCACGGTGTAGGCCTGGTGTTCCACACATTCACAAGGTGTGCATAATACACGTTTTGTCAGAAGTGAAGGAAGGGTTGGGCAATCAGATATATTTGTGTCGGGACCGAGGATTGAGCCCTGGACCCCCAGCACAGAACTCCAAAACCTTACCCCTAGACTGCCAGGTCACCAATTTTACAATTATATATTAATCATTGATGTAATAAGAGTCCTGTGTGTGAATCAAGCTTGATTTCAATCATTTTGAGGGACAGAATAGCTATAAACTAAGTATCAAATGATTACAAAATCAAAATAAAGTTATATTAAATTATTTCTATTTTTTATATATATATATCACCTTTTTTAAAAAAATTGAATAGCAAAATTTTGGCCAAATTATATAAATTGAATAGTGTACTTTCTAATGTATAATCAGGACAGCCTTTTATTGGGAAAACCGGGACTTATGTTTGACTTTTGAGCATTGAGAAAAGTGCGTGGGATAGTGGACTTTCTGATCCAAACTTAAAAATAATAATTAAAAAATTATAAGGTTTTAAAGAAATTGTATGGCTGTACCCTGAATATATTTTTTGGGAGAAAAAGAAGGGGCTTAGCATGTGGTGACTCATGGCAAATTCGTTTTACAAGGGATGATACGAAGGGCTTAAAATTAAAATAAGATAAAACCACCCTGAGGTGGTTTAAAGTGTTTTAAAACATAATTTAGATTCTAGGTTAGTGATTTCTGACCTATAGATGTGGGAAAACAATAACTTGAGGAACATTAATGCTGGTTTTATTTCCATAGTTTATATAGGATTTGTTCAGGAACCATAGAAATTGAACGATGGATCCAGGAAAATGACATTTGGGAATGATAGATTGAGGTTTCACCGTATAGTGTATATATAAAATAGTAATAATTCAAATCACACGTAAGAGTTTTTTTTAATCTAATCTCTATTTTCTTGGATGTTTTTTTGTTTGTAAGTCTCATTAGAAATAAGACTTTAATTTTCTCTCATGTAACTAAATGTAATGGACTCATTCTAATGAAAATCTATTCTCTATTCTTATTGAACTGGATTTGATAAGAGTTGCTCATTTAAATTTTTGACCAAAACTTGAAAGCTTTATTTTATTATTTGGCACTGCAGGTTCCAGGTGCGTCCCCCTACATTCTTCCAAAGGTGTCGGGACCAGCAATGGCACATTGGACAAATGGTCACTGTACAGAACCAATATGTCACCCAACTCAATGAGCTCAAGGAGGTAAGAAAGCAAACAGTTTCTCAAAATTTTATCTTCACTGCATCATAATTCTGCTTTCATTAATGGGCATGCAGACAAAATGTTATACTCATCTAGTCTAGTTTGAAGGTTACAGGAAGGTCAAGGTTTGAATCTTGGATGGTTGTACTAAGGCTAGTTTTTCGTAACCGTTTTCCCACACTCCCTCCACACAAATGTGGGCTTATTTCCTCTAACTTTTACCTTTACCAATATAATTGTTAAAATTCATATAGTCCACACAAATGTAAGGTATGTTAAAAAAAATTAAAAGTGTGTGGTGTTAACAGGTGAGATTTTGTACACATTCATTAAATTATCAAACATAAAGAGAAACAATTCATTAACTATGAGCCTCCTTTGCGAATGGTGACTGGGAATACCTGGAGTGATGAGATGATAGCTGGGGCGCCCCAATCTTGTTTCTTGAGCACTTATTAATTATTTTACACGAGAGAGTTTCATGGCTGTGTACCCCGAGATTAAAATAAACTTGAACAGTTTTTCCCATTATACTAAGAAGGTTTGGGATTAGTGAGCCCAGAGCCATTAGGAGTGAAGGGTAGATGTGGTGCTGACACCTAGTGCTATTGAATATAATTAATTACACAAATAACAGCAGGCTCAGTAGATATATTCATACTAAACAAAAAGAGTAAAAACATACTTGATAATTTCTTTTTACTCGTTTTGTATATTTTACTATTAAAGAAATAAAGCGCATCTAACAAAATGAAATATGATTGTAAATAAATAAAAATTATAGAATTGTATAAAAATAAAGCACTTATAAAAATAATAACACTAACATATATTTACATACACTTTAATATTTTGATGCTTTCATGACATCTTCCTCAGAAATTAGTAGTATTAAGACTAAATATAAAGGCAACTTCAGTGATGCCAACCTAGTTGGGAAGGATGAGAACTTACCTGGTGGACTTGAAATTCTCTGGAGGTTCTTCTATTGTTCTCTGTGGATGGCAGGTGGCGCAAATGTTGAAATCAGGTTGTATTTTTTATCACCGCATCTTGTTCCCTGTTCAGTTTATATGCATATAAGATTATTACTATAATGGGGTAAATATGATGAAGGAAGTATTTTAAAGGTAATATACCAACATTTGCATGGAAGAAGAGTGGGAAACCATTTAGGAAAAACCACCCTCAGTAGAGCTGCCCAGGATTCGAACCCTGATCTCCCATTCTTCAGCAGGCTAATCCAACACAAGAGTGATGCCTAAGATCTTTAGGCCATTAAAGCGGGTGAAATTAATTCTTGTTAACGGATATTTAGGTTTGGTCATAAAAGATGAAACCAAAAAACAAAAAAGGAAGAAAAAGAAAATTCATAAAGAATGATAGGACACTTTGGTAATGCAACATGCAAATAAGAACAATTTTATTTCTGATTTGGTTTTACGTTTGAACTTCAATATGTTAACAGAGACTTGCCATTGAGATAACTCGTAACAGCAATGGGACCATCAAGGCTACCACAGAAAATGATTCCAGCCTTGGCTCGTCAAACATCCCCCCAGAAGCATTCCCTGGAAGTGTCTGCATGGATCAACCACCTTCCTTCAACTACAGGTACTAACAATGTTGCTATTATAGAAAATTACTACTTTTCAAGAGGTGCATAATATCAAATTATTTATATTTCAGTTTAAAATATGATATTCACCAGTAACTAACAATATTATTCTTCTACCATAGTATCTAAGCAATAATACTCTTCATTCTAACATGTAGCAATGTTATTCTTCAACCTTGGCATGTAGTAATATTACTCTTAAATATTAGTATATAGCAATAATACTCCTCAATGCCAGTATCTAGCATAAAATAATATTAACTAAAATTATTAACTTTTATTTATTTTATTACTCATTAGTGTAATATGAGTCCTTTTAAAAAAACTATTTATGGTCTAGACCAAATGTAGGCATCAACTTGACTCTTCCCCACATTCCAACCAAACCATATGGAGCCCAGATCCATCTTTCATTGACTGGCAGCAGGCACAATGACTCTTCTTCTACGTTGTCTACTTGTGGCTCATCACATTCACAAGTCAAGTCCTCAGTGGGAAGCTGTAGAAAATCACACAGTGCTAAAAGTCGTGGTGGGGCCAATAATCGTCACTTGCTACCTCCTCTCACCACCTCACTCTCGTCACCCAACTTGCTCAACACCGCCGTTGTCATAGTGTCCAGTACCAGCAGTGAGAGTGAAGTAAGAATATGAATATATTAATACTAATATAATTTAATATTTATAATATAGTACATAAATTATTAAGCAACATGTAATAAACAGTTCAGACAACATTTTAAATTCTTCTTCCATCCATTCCATTAGTAGAAGGTTGAACTAAGATAGTTATTTGTCACTATTTCCTCTCCCATTAGTTTTACAGTAAAAAGAGTCAAAATCAATATTTAACATGATTAAATTTTATACTACATAAATATTCTCTTTCCTGGGTTCACATTTAATATTTAAAATTTTCCGAATATGATGGTTATTTAGAGTGGTCTTTTTACATTCCTTTAGAATTTAAATTTTCAACTAAATCTAAAAATTCCAAATTTTAACACTTAGTTTGTTATATGAAATTGTACTTCAATTCCTGCAAATACAAATTTTCTACGAGAATCCCAGTTAAAAATGTTAAATTTTCACACTTTTACAGATAAGTTTCTTTTATATTAGTTTTGGAAATTTAGTAGTCCCAACCTCTTTCTCTAACTCACTCTTATTGCCAAAATAATGCTTTCATGCACTGCTTGACAATTAAAAATAGTTTAAAACACGTTTGGTCAAAATCAGATAAGAGAAGATGAAGTTATTGGCCAGGCCAAAATTTTTTGTCAGAATAAAGCTGCCATGCATTGTTTTACCTAATTATAAATCGTTTATAACTGGTGTTGTCCAATTTGGTTAATAAACGATAATAAAGTTTATCAGTGGAAAAATTTATGATCACTTAGTATTATTATGTGTGAAGGAGGGGGGCTCAAAATGTTCAAAACTAATAGAAGCAACTACATTCCAATGTGGTCTAAAACTGAAATTTGGTAGGCAGGTGAAAATACTAAATCTACATAACTATATAAGTGTCTAAACATTTTAAAACTGGACTCCAGGAAATTGAAAGATATATAAGATACTCATCAATGTCTTATAGTTATGGTGAATCATGGGGGAAAATAGATCAAAATTAATTAAACCATGTTAATTTAAGAAAACCTCTGCACATTCAGTGACTATCTAAAACTAAAAAAATAAATTTACAATAAATGCTGACAAATCAAATCATTACATTATTTTTACTTTTCCCTAAATTCAATATGAAAATAAATAATATATTTTGTAATGAGTTAATTTTCCTCAAAATTAATTAACCTCTTTTCAAATTTTAGGGCTAAAGGTTGAAAAATACATAGTGTATGACGTAAAAATCAATTATTCCTTTTTTAAGTCTTTTACTGTAAAAGTACCCTGAATTTTTTACTCTTGGTATATTATTTATACATTTATTATAACAGATATAAATATTACAGGTTCCATAGAATGTGTAAATAAATATATAAACATAATAATTATAATTACACAAATCATATATTTTTCATTAAAATGCTAAAATACATATTACAATAATTTTATTTTTTCAAACATAAACAAAAATATAAATCCTCCATAAATTATTTCATTTACAATGAGTTGATTGATTTTAGCCTTTGCTGCCCTCTATTATTAATGTGTTGAACTAAGCTTGAATCAAAGTTTGTCGCTTGTAATGTCATCTAGCAATCTAATGACAAACTAAATTCCATTTCTAATATTTCTGCTTTACTTATTCTTTATGAGCATAAGAATTAAATCTTCAAGCCCTTTACTTAAGAGATACAATTCAGGATTTTCATTTGGGTTGTTTGTGTGTCATGTGTCAGAAGAGAATCTCTTTCGAGGAGGTACAATTCAGGATTTTCATTTGGGCTGTTTGTGTGTAAAGTGTCAACAGAAAGTCTATTCCAAGGAGCTACAATTCAGGATTTCAGGGATATAATTATTCCAATTTTTAAAGGAGATACAAATCAAGATTTTCATTTGGGCTCTTTGTGTCCAAAGTATCGGAAGAGAGAGTCTTCTGAGGGGATACAATTCAATCACCTCCGATTAATGGCTGGGGACAGGATATTGTGCCTGTCCTAGTCTTAAGTTAGATTATAAGGTACATGAAGCTATGACAGGCCTAGTCAGCTGGTAGTGTAAAATGTATGGCTTGAATAAAAAACCGACCCAGGCCACAGGCTGGAAACAGTAGTAGATGTACAAAGTCATGTGATCTGCATCTGTTACTTTTGATAGATATTACCAATACCTTAAAAATAATATTCATAATGGAGTAAAATTTGATCATATTGACCGGGAAAAAAATGTGATGATTTTTTCTAAACTGTTCTTCTATGAAAATTGGACTGTAGTATTTCCGGTCATCACATTTTGAATAATTCACCATATACAAATAGGTATGTGTCTCTAAGTTTGAATTCTTGACCTTGTTCTGCTATGTCTCTCTAGTTTGAATACTTGACTTTGTTATTTATTTGTATATAGAATGGTTAAATAGTTTGAATTATTGGCCTTGTTCTACTATGTTTCTATAATAATAGTTTAAATTCTTGACTGTCTCTGAGAAAATTCATTACACTTTATGGCTTTCCTGTATTTTATTTCCTCTAGGATTTGAGTGAAACTGAGGAAGAATGCAGCCAAAATAACATTGCCAATAACATTAACACTGATTTACCAGTCAACAATTCTAATGATGAAAATGATGTCGACAATAAAACAATGTCAGGTAAAATATCATATACTTGCTTTAAAATTTAAATTATTTTATCCATGTGTGTGTAGATCTGCATGAATTTCACGATGCACATTTTTTAAGTGTATGGCCTAAGCTTCAAATATATGAATCATAAAAGTATGTAAAAACACAAATTAAAAGACAAAATCTGTCTAAAATCTCAGTAAAACTACTATTTACTAAATTGACCCAACCACAGGCCGGAAACAGTTAATGATGGTGGTGGCGGCAGTAGTGGTGGTGCTTAGCAAGAAATTCACTGCTCTCTGACTATTCGTTCTCACATTTTATATTTTTATATAATTCTTTTGTTTACTTTCTTTCTCCAGTTTTTTGTTCCTTTTTCCCTTTAATTTGTATTTATTTATTTCACTCCTTTTTCTTTTAGCACTTTAATTTCTCTCCCTCTTTCCTTCTATATAATGTCCTTTCTTTCTCTTTTTTATTTTGTCTTGCTTCCTCTTTATTTAGTTTTCTCCCTCTTTACATTTATTCCTCCCTTTTTCTCTTCCGTTTTAATTTTACTTTCTTCCAATATTTTTAATTGCTAGCACTATTTGGCAGCATGATGCCAGCACTTAAATGGGGATTATCATTGAGTTCCCATGAGTAATTCTATTAGAGAAGCCACCTGGGGTGGATCTTGGTTATTTCCCCAAAAGTCAAGGAGTAGTACAGGAATGAGCCTTGCACCACCCATCATATTATTTTCGTCATAGTTTTAAAACAGTCAGATTAACAACAAGCTATCCCTCTGCCATGGATAACATCAGCAAATTAAGTACATATTTGTTTGCCAATGGCTGAAAGCTATGTGGTGTTTAAGTATTACGTAAGCACCATATG
Source organism: Timema shepardi (assembly GCA_902151425.1). Lineage (NCBI taxonomy): Eukaryota > Metazoa > Arthropoda > Insecta > Phasmatodea > Timematidae > Timema > Timema shepardi. The sequence continues at coordinate 205,061 of CABFVX010000896.1, forward strand.
TGAGAAGGGGTAGCTAGAATAATGCTTAAGTAAGGGTAAGACAAAGAGAGATGGGCAAGAATGACGTGGTGAACCAGCCACCCCAAACGGACACATAAGAATTAAAAGTTTTGTGACGTGGAGTCAAGGACCTTTGTTTTCAGATTAAATGTAGTTTATGGGATTTTTGTAACCATAGTAATGAAAGTAGTCAATAATAATACTTTTTTAATTCTACTTGTTTAGTACAATAAATTTTACAAAAGTGTTTATTTGTGAATTATTTAACAACATTAATTTACAACTCTACATTAATAATCAGCAACAATTTATAAATTGCATAAAAAATAATTGATATTCCTGAGAACAAATTACAAAAAAAAATCTATAAATATAACTTAATATAAGAGTGTGGGGAGTCAGGCGTTTGCTTATTTTTGCTTACAAACGAGGACAAAAGGTCCAAAATGAGCAAAAACATGCTTACATATTACTTGACCCCCTCCTATTCAAAGACATTGGTCTGCATGAAATGAATATACCGTTCTTTATTTACTGTTTCATATAAAGAAAATTTTGTAATGTTGAAAATTGTCCACCCCAACATTTTTATAGTCATATTTTTTGAGCTCCCAAACTTAAATACGAATTTACAATTTTGTCGGTCTCTATGTTTTTGGAGCTACAATCAAAACTTTTTTATGAAAACTGCTCAAGCTTAACATGTATATGTTATATGGTCATTCCTTCAGGTGAAATTGTGTTGAAATAAGACAGAGCAATGAACAACTAATCGCTCGCTAAATACTTGCGTGAACCTTATTCTGTTATGTTAATCCTAAATCCTGTGTCCAACTTGGTTTAAGGAGATCCTAGAGCCTGTCATCATTGTTTTGTTTCATGTTGTTGTTGACCAAAATATTCACCATTGCTATGCTTAAAATGTATCAATGCAATAATAAATTAGTTCTTGTGATATAATTATTCTTTTAATTTCTACAAATTGTGGTTTTAACTTTAGCTCTTAAATCAATTATCTTTGCTGATAACTGATTTTTTTTAAATTTACAAATGGCTTTAATAATTCAGTTGAGAATGGATATCTAGGGAGTATCTTACATGATAAATAAAACTATTCTTGTTTTTTGGAGAAAAAATAATTTGAGAATCATTTAATAAGGATTTATTTTTGAAATTTGCAATTGTTAAAAATGACTCTAACAATTTTATCCAAACATGGTATCTGTAATGAATTTCACATAATAAACAAAACTATAAATATTTTTCAGAAAAAAAATATTATTAAAGAATAATTTACTGAAAGTGGATATATAAAATGTTGTTCCAAACTATAATAGACTCATCATCATCAACTGTTTCCAACATGTGGCCGGGTGAGTTTAGTAAAATGCCTCCATCTTACTCTCATTTCCACACTTTCTGTTATTTGCTCCCATCCCTTTCTTAGTCTCCCTTGCGGTCTTTTTCCTACATCCTTCATATCATTCTCTTAGGTGTCTTTTCCTTTTCCATCCTCATTAGATGCCCATACCATTTCAGTCTTGCTTTCACTACTCTCTCATGTACTCCCTGAACTCCCACCCTCTCATGTACTCCCTGAACTTCCACTCTATACAAATAATTTCATTCCTGATCCTGTTTCTCCTCATGACAGCTAACATGCTTCTCACAAACTTCATTCCCATAACCTCCATTTTCCTAGTCTTTCTTACGTTCACTAGCCATGTTTCTGCTGCATATGTGACTATGGGTACAAAATACGCCCTATACAGCACTTTCTCTAATTTCAACCTTCCTTATCCCTAACTCATTATTGTACTTAGTACAAATACATATAATTTGAATGGGCAGTAAGACGTGGTGCTAAAATAAATATAGCCAACCTTAGTTCAAATGCTATTTTCATTGCTATGTTTTTATAAATATACTATGTACAACAAATGATATGACTGACACACTTCCTCAACAATGAATGCTAAATACTCCAATCCAAGTTATTGTTATTTTTAGGAGAGAATGATGTGGACTACTGTCTTAGTCAGCCATTATTACTCAGAGACAAGGACGACTCAACTAATTCAGCTTTGAGTGCTTCAAGGTAAGGTAGCCTTCACTCTCTATACATTTATGGTCATGAATTTTACTTATTGGGTTAGAATTAAAAATAAGAATTATATTTACAAAGCTGTTTGCTTTCTAGAGATGTTCACATCTTTCCGCCATTTTATGAAAAATAACTTTTTAATTTGGCATTCCTCCTGTACAGTTGCAGTATTCAAAATTTTCAATCAATATTTTTACACACATTTTTGCTTTATTTATGCAGCGTAAAAGCTTTCTTTGATAACTAAGGTTAAATGCCGTCTCCTGCTGTGAGAGATATTTTTAAGTTGTAGTTTTCATTCATGCCACCAAAGCTACTTACATGATTATGTTACTCTAACTCTTGTAAATGCTGGTGATGAATAATTGAAACATGTATTACCACATTTTAATCCTTCTTTACTTTCTCATTTTATTTTATATTGGTATTCATTTTCTTTGGTGTTAATAGGAGTGCGCAAAGTCTACTATTAAATTTAAATTGAAAATGAGTTGAATTATATTAAATATTCCTGAGGTCAATTTGAATTTCAAAGATAATTTTAGGGCTAGGCACATCAACTATTTTGACGATCAGATCTATACATTTGTTACCATCACACTGATCAATGTCAATCATTTATTTTATTTTTACTATAGGGATATGGTATTAATATATCTGACACATTAATTTTTGAATAAATTTATGTTTTTCTTAATAAAATTCCCCAGAAATTTTAACAAGTATTAAAATATTCAGAATAAAAAGAAAGCTAAAATATGCTATGGCTAAAGCTTGAAAGGGAGGTTATGGGTAGGTAAGTTTTGTAGACACCTTTTTCATCATCATAATCATAATCATTATATTCTACTTACAACCTGTGGTTAGGTCAGTTAGGTAAAATGCCTCTATCTTCCTGTCTTTCCACCATTTTTATCCTTTACTTTCGTTCATTCTCCTCTCCCTTGCAATACTTTCCTTAAATACTTCATCTCTCTCCTTCTTTTTGATATACTTTTCTTTTTGATCCTCACAATATGTTTATTACCTGGCTTCCTCCATTATCCCATGTATCCTTTGTACAGTTTATCCTAATTCTTGCCTGACGATCTTCATTCCTAATTCTATTTCTCGTGGTGACAGCATACTCCCCAAAAACTTCATTCCCTTAGTTTCTACCTTCCTGGTCTCTCTTGAATTCAATATTCATGTTTCTTATGCATTTGTAACTATGGGTGCAAAGCACACCTTATGTAACACATCCTTACATTTCAGAGACACTTTTATTTACCATAACAGGCCTTTCATGCATCTTTAGAACATCTTTTCCTGCTGACCTCTTTTTATTAAATTCTCTGCTCTCACTTTTAACCTCACTCACACTTCCAATACATTCTACTCTCCATATATCTCTCAGCCCTTAACCATTTAGCTGTATAGCTTTATTAGGTCTTATCCTCTTTCTTGTCACTACCTACACTTCCTCATCCCATTTCTGTAATTTTACTTGTTTTTCCCTTTCCCCCATACCACTCAAAAAACCGACATTGCTTTCATTTTCCCCTCCCCCAGTTCATGACCATTTCCAGTTTACATACAATAATGCTGAAAGGACACTCCCCTGCTTGATTTTCTCTTAGTTGGAACTACTTCGTCCACCCTTTCTTCATCTTTACACAACTTATGTTGTCATAATTGTCATAATACATACTCTTACTCTCATTGCCACTCCTTCTAGTCCTGCCTTCTCCGTCACTTTCCAGACTTTCCTTCCACTAACACTATCATATTTCTTTTACATACCATGAACACCACTACCAAGTTCATTCCATATTCATAACTCTTCTATGCCAATTATATGGTTAAAAAATTAAATTTATTGTAATCTTCTTCTTTCCTAACCCATGTTGCTCCTTTCTCCACCTTCTCTTTATTCTTTTCTCTATCCTCCTTTCCAATATCTTGTCATACATTTTTACACAGTGATGCATCATTGTTATACCGCTATAAATTGCACACCTATTTCTATTCCTTTTCTTGAATATTGGTACAGTAACATATTTTATGATGTGTTGCTCTCCTTTCACACTGCCCTTAATATTATGATATACCACCACTGTACTCCCATTTCCCCTGCTGCTGTTATTATTTCTAACCAACTTTGGTGGCCACATGGTCTAAGGTGCTACTCTCGCAATAAACTAGACTGTCGAAGACAGGTAGATTAAGGTTCAATCCCATTCGGGTGTACTGAGGGCGGTTTTTTCTTAAATGGGTTTCTACTCTCCTTTCATTCAAATGTGGGTACACTTCATCTAAATTCAAACCTTCCTAATCCATAACACATCAGTGTAGTTAGTGCATAGGTGTATAACCCAAATGGGTTGTAAGATGATGTGCATTCTTTTCAAAGCATCTCCTACCTCTTTCCTAGCTATGTTTGCTAATCTCTCTGTGTTGGATTCAACAATTTACTGAAGTACTTTTTTCACATATATTTACCTTCTTGTTATTCTTCACCATTCTACCTTCCTCATCCATTATTCTGACCTCCTTTCTTTTTATCCTCCTCCTTCGCCTCACCTTGTACAGTACCTTCTTGCTCCCATTCACATCCATTTGCAGTACTTTTGTCCATTCTTTCAGTCAAAGGGATCATATTTTAAAATGACAAACAAACAAAAATGTCTATAATATATTTTAATTGCATATTTTATTTTATTCTATTTTTATTTTAAATCAGATTCTAAATGCTTATATTTGTATTTTGCATAATTTACATTAATCGATAACTAAAAATACATAATAATTATAATCTCTTTGGTTCTGAGTAGCTCTGTAATTACTCTTTATATCATAAAAATAACTAAACTTTTCTTAAAATATGGTTTTTTTTAGAAACATTTACTTTCACATACCTATTTATGAAATTTTAAATAACATTTATATTTTTAATTTGCCATAATCAAACTTATAGCTAATACTTAATGCATTCAGTCCAATGACTGTTCATATGTCTAAAGACCCATTCATTCACACCATTTGTATCTGGTAAGCAAAATTCAAAAACAATTATTGACTTCAAGCTGGCAAAGACATTAATTTTTTATCAACGTTGAAGTGAGTTACTTTAAAACCTTTTAAAATATGTAATTTCAAATATTTTCTCTGTGTGTTTTGTGTCTTTTGTATCTTTCTTATTATTGAAAATAGTAAGAAGATGGAAGTGTGGAGAGAGTATGAATAAATGAAGAGAGAAGTTTGTTTCAATCAAGGCCTAACCTAACTCATTTAAGGATGGATTCCTTATTATTTGCATTAAATTATTATAGTGTTTTTACACTATTTTCCTATGTAATGGTAATATTTGTCATTTACAGGATGTCAGACAGCTTCTAGGTGGACAGGAATATTATCATGCTATATATCTTATTTACAGGATGTCACACACTGGTATATCAGATGTACTGGGGGAAGAACTAATGCTTCTCCACTTGTTTGAGATGCAGGAGTGTGGCAACTCATTGGACATACCAATACATAAGTCGTGGTCACCACCAATGCTCTTCACTTCTCCACGTCAGTTACTAGTACCTTTAAATAAAACAGTTCTATACTTTACTTTGACCTGCCTTAGTGGCGTAGTTAGCTAACATGCTGGTATAGTGTTGAGCTAGACTGCCGAGGACAGTAAGATTGAATCTCAGTCGGGTGAACTGGGGTGATTTTTCCTAAATTGTTTTCTTCTCTCCCTCCACACAAATGTAGTTTCACCTCCTCCTAATTTAACCTTCCCTATTCCTAACTCATTAGCGTAATTAGTACTTAAGCGTATAACCCAAACGGGTAGTAAGATGCAGTGCTAAATATAAAAAGTTATATACATTAATACCCACAGTAACTGATTAAGATTCTACTATAAAGCTAGACCTAGACTAGGAGGTGTGACAGACAGGTGCAAACTAAATGGGAAAAGAATGTCGATTAGAACAGCTGTTCTCAAACTGGGGTACGCAGACACCTTACAGGGTGTAAGCGGGCAGCTCTCAAGGGAAAGTTGGAAAAATGAAAAGTGACTTATGGAAAACCCTTATTGTTGACAAATACTGTTATCTGATTATTTTCACCCCTCTTTTTACCCTATTTGCTCTTCTCTGGAGACTGATTTCTTAGAATGTTCGACCCTCTATTTGACACCTTCTACATTAGTAGTTGTTATCTTGCTTATTTTTAGAGTAATTTAAGCATCTTTCATGAACAGTCATGACTTGGTGAGATACTCTTTCGCTCTCAATGATATTTCTGAAGCTCGCAATGTAGTTCTAGAGATATATTGTAATGATGTTCACATATTAATTAGTGCCAATCTAATTGTGTTCCAATCTATTTCTGTTTCTTTTAAGTGTATTTATTGATTATTGACGATGGTGTAGGAGCTATGACTGGAAAACAGTGGTGTGGCCACCCAAATCAATAAGGTTGCCCCAGAAGCAAAATTTGTTCACCATAGTCTTTACAGGGAGGTTTTAGTAGCCAGGAGATGCCCAAATGATATGAACACAGTAGTGAAAGAATCACTAAAGATCGTTAATTTCATAAAATCAAAAGCAGGCAAATCCAGATTATTTGCAATCTTATGTAAAGAAATGGATAGTGCGCATAATAATCTTCTCTTCCGCACTGAGGTAAGGTGGCTTTCCAAAGGAAATTGTTTGCTCATGTGTATGAAATGAGACAAGGAGTTCAAGTTTTCCTCTATGACAGAAAGTGTGAGCTTAGTGACAGATTTACAAATGAGCAGTTGCGGTGCAGGCTAGCTTTAATGGCTGAAGTATTTCAATGACTGAATGAGTTGAATAAAGGTCTGCAAGGTAAACACACAACACCCTTCATGGTTCATGACAAAATAGATTCTTTAAAAAAGAAACTTCAATTTGCAACAAAAGTTGTTAAGGGACAACTGTCATTCTTTCCGCACTTTGAAAATTTCATAGAAGAAAATGAACTTGAGCTTCACGATTCTGCTGTCAATGACATAAACGAGCATTGTCTGGGCTTAATTGCATTATTTGCCGAATATTTTCCTGGAAATTTAGAGGGCAAAAGTAATACAGAACTTGAAGTTTTATTAAGCAATCAAAAATGGCAAAATTGACACATATATTTATTATATCAAACTCTTTAACTCAGAACATCCACACCATCAGCAATTAGTATATTAATTACTAGGGGTGTGCGAAGCTTCGAGAATCTCGAAGTCGAAGCGAATATTAATTAACTTCGACTTCGACAAACAATATTTACTTCGAAAAATTCGAAGCTTCGGCAAAATAAATAAATAAGTATTTTCAATTTTAACCATTCTGAGCTATTATTCTAGTAGATTATATTCATGTGTACCACACACAATTCACAATTTAAAACAAAAATAAACATTGAATTATAGAATACTTACTAATATGTATGAGGCGCAAGCTTCTAAT
>CABFVX010000897.1:0-80000 GCA_902151425.1 Timema shepardi
GCTGACGTCACCAAGACAGTCACTATAAGGGGCGTGGCTTATTTTGACAGGTCATCAATCAGATAAACCCTGGCTAATACTACTTCTGGGTATGTTATTTGTCTGTGACGTAGGTCCTACTTACTCTAGTAAAGGTTGCTGACACGATGTTCTCACTTATAACATATTTCTTTTTTTTTTAGACCTGACTATATATAGTCACACTTTTTTAATATTGTTATCATATACTCTATCTAGTACAAAACCCTTTAGACCATTTTATATTCAATTATCTCAATCACTTCTTACCCTTCTCCCTCGACCACCCATGACAAATAGCACCCATGGGAAATCAAGCAGTGGCAATATTAACGCCTTTATGATGTAAAGAACTTGTGCTATTTTTTAATTTAATGCTCATGCATACAATCATTTCTAGGTAACAAGTATAGTCTGATTTAAATAGAAAGGAACTTTTATTTGGCGCTACTAAAACCAATTTTATAAATTAATACGCTAAGATGGGATGGAAGGAAACACGAAAAATGTCAGTATCTTTGCTGTTTTTTATGGCAAAACATTTTTTATTTGCCAAAATAAAATAAAAATCTCCAGTACAAACATAGAATTTTATTTTATTTACATGATGACCTCAAAATTTCTTGAATATCTGTCAAGGATGTCCTGAAATTTAATGACAACTTTTCTCTTAATTTAAAACATTTGTTGGATAATTCTGCTCGAGTTGGATCAGTGATATAATTTCTTAACATGAAAGAGTGTCACCGCCACATTATTCGAGTGTAGGCGATTGCAAAACTCTTAGTCGGCACATCTCTCAAGAACCAGAGTAAAACGTTGTATTAAATATATGCCGAGAAGGAGGGGCTCTCTCTTCTATGGAGCCATGTGACGCGTTTGTTTTGGACCATGGGTCCGTGGTTATATGCGTCCGTGACGTCTCTATGTTCGAGTCTCGGTGATAGCAATGGCCTTGTATCTCCTTATCAAAGTACAAGACGGATGTGTGTGTGTGAACCACTGTTGAGGAACGAATAATTTAATTCATTCACGACCTAAGTTTACTTGGATGACAGCTCAAAATGTTACTAGAAGTAGTCCCTAATATATTACTACGCCAACAGCTGACATCTATCACTTTGGATGACTGTAATGAAAACAGATGGTAATATATTAATGTGATAGTTAACTATAGTAATTTAGGCCGATATTATTTATATATTTATTTGAGGACGGACACAACGTTTATTTATCGTTTTATTCCACTTAAACATATATATTCTCACCACTTTCACAAAAACTTCTAACGAACATAGCTTCAAAATGGTGACGGACGAATTTAAATCATGTGGTTGAACATGACGGTAAACAAGTTTTTTTTACAATGATGCAGATACGCACTTGATGAAAATATTTTATTCAGTTAAATATTTCAAAATACGATAAAATAATCATAAAATCATATATTGTATGTAAAAAAATGACAACAATTATCTCTTTTCCAAGTAAATACGATGCCTGTATTAAAAGGTATTGATGTGTGCACTATATTACACAAAATCAATAACGTCCCAAAACGAAGAATAAGTACTTTTAATTATGTTTAAAGTATTGTTTTGAGTTGAATAAAAAGAAATTATTTAAAAAAATGAAATAGTATGAAAAAACTTAAGTTTGCGTTATTTTAAATGTAATATATAACAGGTAATTAAAGATATTTACATTTATAACAAAACTGTGATCTTTTACAAGTGTTGGCAACCACAAAACCTAAACATATGATTTTCGAACTGTCATCCAGGTAAAAACCTATCGTGAACGGACTTTAGTTGAACGGTTAAGTGGTTAGGGCAGTATCCAATTATGGCCAACGAACGGAGTCAGAATCCAACTCGACGATGTGGATCCTTCATCGCTGTTCATCTAAATCTGTATTTCAAACATAACATGTAGCTTTTGTAAAATAAATACCTCGTTTACAAAGTCTGCCAGCGTATTCGTCCTTCCACATTCATCCCGATATAAACCCCGGACAGTTAAAAAAAAGGGAGTAGAAACCCACGACCGTTACAATATTTATAATAATACCTTTAAATAAGACTAATAATAAAATGAGATACTTATAATGTTGAGAGCAGAATAATATGTTTCGGTTTTGTATAGCTTTATTCTGAACAATCAGCACCGATGGTCACGCGGACTAAATGTTAACCTCATCTAGTTTTATTTGACTGTAAAACCGGGAGGTTGGTTCTCGAATATTGGCTGGGTATACTAAAGGTGTTGTTTTCTGAACTACTTTTTACTCTACGCACAAACGCGTATTCATTTCCAAGGGCACTTATCTGTGTTTTCCAAATTAGGTGGGCTGAGGGGGGGTGACATGAGAAGGAGGAATGTAATCTCATAAAATTCTAGGAATGTAACCTTGTGAAAGAGAATTTTAGAGCATTCAAACACAATTCTAAACCAATTATATGATTATCAAAAGCCAATTCGCACAAAAGAATGTTTCTGAAAGATTAACAAAAAGGGTGACCTGGAGGTCTAGGGGTAAGGTGTCAGACTTCTGTGCTGGGGGTCCAGGGTTCAATCCTCGGTCCCGGCACAGATTTATCTGATTGCCAAACCCTTCCTTCACCTCTGAAAAGACATCTTGTGAATGTGAGGAATGTCAGGTCTCCACCGTGGCTCGGATTCCACGTTAAACTGTAGCTCCTCCATTTCATCTCACAATCACCCTACCATTACACATTAGCATAAGTGCGTATAACCAGAACGGATAGTAAGACGTGGTGCTAATAGTAATAATAATAATTAACAAAAAATACAATTTATTTGTAGATGAACCCATTGAAAAGAAACGTTATATTTTTAACAATTGTATTGGGCTGAGCAAAATGAGGAAACGGGAGGAAATCTTCATTTTATAATTTTCATATCTATCAAACTCGAATACGGTATTGATAAATCTAAGTTGTTGATATTAAATTGCTGCCAAATTTCAAATAACAGTTTTATTTTTTCATAAAAATTAACAAAAGTAAATTAGACATCTCAAAATGATAAAGGGGGTCAAAGCCCCTTTACCGACCTTTTATGGTGACCCATACTCATTTCATTTACATCATACCTTTCTTATTTTTAATCAATTATTAATTGCATGTGATCTGAAAGCGAAGCAAAAAAAAAAATGTTTTTGTGTTGGAAATTCACTGTAATTTAACGGACAATATTCAGAATAATTAGCCGTTAATTAAGTCACACCCGTACTTTGTAAATGTTTCTATAATAAAGGTTAATAAGTCCAACATCTTAACCTAGTCGGCAGTGTGTCTGTTTATTGATCTAAGTGTCCTGGGTTTGATTCTTGACAAAGCCAAGAAATTGATCTTTGGTGATGTGTGGGTTTCCCCTTTATTAACGATGAATAAATGAATGGTGGCTGGGTGTTGTGTTTGTTCTAGATCTAAGTAAGTTCATAAGTCGTGTGTTGATATAATAATTCGGTCTAGAAAGTGCACGTTTAATAACTCAAATAAATAATCAAAGGTTAATAAGCACTTTTCTTTCAACATAACAAATTAAATAAATGTTTGTTAGCTAATCACTTCTTAATTCGTTGAATATGAATAGTTTGTGCTTCAACTTAATATTGTAACGGCCTAATTTAGCAACGATTAAAACTTTCATCGGTGGGCACGCGAACTAAGCCTTAAACTCTTCTAGTCTGGCATACTAATGACAAGGAGTTTGAGATTTGAATCTCCATCAAGTTTAGCGAAGTTTTTTTCTCCCTAAATTGTTTCCCAATCACCCTCCATGTGTACATTTCCTCTAAGCTCTTCATTACTTATCTTTACCTTATTAGTGTAGTCAAATACGGATAGCCCGAATGGGTAGCAAGATGGAGTATAGATAGAACATCTTGCAGCTATAGTGGGTTTCTGGTAGGAAGAACAGTATTTAACAGTTACTAAAGTTACTCAAATAATTTTAATATGTTCATATGACAAGTCTTTTGATCTGCAGCTGTTAGTTTTGAGAGGGTATCTATAAAATAATATTCTAAATATACAGTAAAATGTTATCAATGCTGACTGTATTTTCTAAACTGTTCTTCCAATGAAAATTTGACTATAGTTTGCCATTGTCTTTAACACTTTTTACATATATTACTGTTCCCAGCCTGTGGCCTGGGTCAGTTTTTTATTCAAGTCATATATTTTCCGCTACCGGCTGGCTTAGGCCTGTCGTAGCTTCATATGTCTAATGATATATATTGAGACTAGCACAGGCACCACATTCAGTCCTCAGCTGTTAATTTATCAATGTGAAAGTGTAAACCTATATTTTCATAAATGATAAATTTTTCATCCATGCCGGGACTCAAACCCGGGACCCTTAGCTCGGTAGACATACGCTACCAACTGAGCTAAGGTGCCAGACATATAATAAAAATGTTAACAAATTAAAATATTCTTATAGCGGAAAAAATAAATGTTAACAATCCTAGGAGACACATCGTCATATGACCGGTTACAATTTTTGATTTATCACTTTTCGTGAATCAAATTCCTCCAATCGGTATTTATTGACATAAATTGTGATTAAAATATAGCCGAGTCATTGGGGAAATCAAGAAAAATGTTTTGCACAAAATGTGTTGAAGTATTACAGTCCCAGACAGCTCAAGCTACATAATATAAATTATATTAATTATCCAAGACTAATAGTTCATTAATACCCACTATTGATATTGTAAAAGCTCTTTACACCACCATAAACTGTGTACGTCAATTTGAAATACATTATATCATTTTCCAGCTTTTTGTTAATTAGAATGGGGATTCATTATATAATATCAGTTCGATTTTACATATTTAAAAAGGAGGGTTTTGTAATTTAAATAAAATTCATGACTCATTTATATTATAAATTAGAGTTAATTAAATTCAGAATAATTTTAATAGAGCGTTGATATTCATATACGATAAATGTCATAGTTCAAGGATAAATAATGTTATTATAAGTAGTTGAATAATATTACTATATCATCTAAAGAAGAGCAGGGGCAACATATTTTTCACTGTAGCCACAGGTGTGGCGAATGAGAAGAGAGGTTCAGCACACTCTGTAAAAATTGAGAAAATATATTGCTTAGCCCAACAATTAAAATAGCACGACACAAAAGATGAAAATTGTTTGGATTTAAAATGTAAGACAATTTAGTGCGAAATTTGACAAACTATTGGTCCGAATGCAGAGATGAAACGAAGTGTTTGTTGGTAAAGAGAGTGGCGGGGATGTTTTTATGGCGGTTTTGCGTCAGTGACATTCAAAAAGTTGAATGCTTCCAATGATATACATAACATATCAAGCTACAATCAGCACAAGCCATCATAAAAAAGTTTATTTTACTGTGAGAGATGGCACACTCAAATTAACCACACTTTTATTGCCAATTCGCCACATGTCTTTTTGTCCCTGACCAAATATCTGAAATGGTTTGATGGATTTAGTTCTAACTTTCAAACTTGAAATTTATATATTATATAGTATACTTCAGAGAGTTTTCTTTATTTCATCTCTAAGCCTCAAATTAAGGGTATTTTATTAATGATTGAGTTTTTTGAATTGCAAATTTTTGGAAAATGACTAACTTTTTTTAAATTCTATAACTGGGGTGTGTATTTAACAAAAGATGAAATATTTTAAAAATGGTTCTAAATATTTGGTTTAAAAAGGGTATCTAATAATTTTTACAATATAGGGCCTACATAATTGTATTTATTTGTTTTTCTTGACAAACTTCATTTAATAGACTTAGTTTTATAACACGGTAGAAATGACAGACAGTATAGGAAATAAACAATATCTTATTTCCAATCAACATTGATAACATTTTATTAAATTATTGGTTGTAGGAAAGTTAAGAATTTCAAAAACTAATATAAGAAAGGTTTTTAAGAGCTGCGGAAAATTTAAATATTTGCAAGCAGTTAGGAAGACCACCCCAGGTAATGAAACATCTAAAAATACTCAAAATATGAAATTTCAACATCGGTGCCAAGAAATGAGGCCTCAAAATTTTCCAGGCCAATAGAAAAAACTTATCTGTGAAAATAAAATTTAAATTTGGCAATTAAGTAAATATATCTACCCAGAAAACCGAATGATGTCTGAATAAATGTAATTTCAAAATTGTAAAACGGGTTAAACGTAAAAGCTATAAATTGATACAAATAATGTAAAACATTATTTTTGGTGTTGGTGAAAATTTAAATTAAGTAACTACGTGAAAGAACCATATCAGATAACAAATTAAGTCTTAAAATTTCAAGATGGGAATGTGGGAACTAAAATGGTCTGGAGGTAGAAGCAGTAGCATAAAATCTTTCCATAAATATTGGAAAATCTACCTTATAGTACGGAAGATAATTTAAATTTGGAAAATTGGTAAAAGGTTAACCCAAAATAATTTAAAAGTTGAAAGGTCAGGATATAAAAAATATGGGTTTGTGTAATGGATGAAAAGTGGGGGGCCGTCAAAAATGCTAAACTAATAAAAACTATTTTTTTTATTTAATATACCGTTTTAATTTTTTAGAGGCAAATTGAAAAATCTAAAAATAAAAATTATCTTAAAGGGGAGCCATAAAGCTGCTAATAAATATCTAAATATCACCTACACAGGAGTGACATTTAATGAAAATAACCATTTCTGGTGGCATAGCTTGATGAACCATGATGCCCTTTAGGAAATAATGACTCTAATTTATTTTATATATATATATATATATATATCTATTAATCCATCATTTCATTTAACTATTTTATGGTTAGTTTTAAATGAATATTGAGGTTATTTTATGATTTTAAAGGACAAGTTCCCTGGCGAGGATAGGTTTAAATAATAGTAAATAAATAAAGAAAGAAAGAAAAATACACAAGGTAATTTAATACGTATTTTATATAAATGATAATCCCCTCTCAAATAGTCGAGTATTTCAACTTTAAAAAGTTATATTAAATAAATTAAATATACTTTACTATATCAAATAGAATCCTAAAGATTAAATTTTGAATTATAATATTAATCTTACCTAAACGATTTAAATAGTACACCTTATGCATGATGTTAAATAATAAAGCATGGACAAATTCGGATATGTAATATTAAAAATAATAACTTAGTGTTCTTTGGGTTATCATTATTATTACTTAGATTCACTTGAAGGATAGATTAAAAATTAAAAGAAGTGCTAGGTGACCACAACAACAACAAAAAACCTTATGTTCTACTTTCTACTGTTCGACTTTCCTTCGCGTATTTCAAGCTTCTCTTTGACTTAACTTCGCATTCAAAATTGATATTTGCTCATCCCTATAAATATTAAAGATTAATATGGATGTAATGTTTTTATTCTAATAATAATAATTTGTAGACCCTACTTTTCATTCAAGAATACATCTTTGCTCTCATTTCCTTCCATTTTTCTATTATTCGCCTCTATGGCATTATATCAAACTTTAGTTTGTATTGTTTTTCACAAATATACTTATCCCTTCTCTCTCACATCAAATAACTGTCAAGAACATATCTAGAACTCATAAATTTAATTTGTCTCGAGAGAGGATTTAAAACTTGACAGTGGATAAATTGTAAAGATCAAACTCCAATCAGAGGAGTTTCTCAAGTTGTCTAACCACCCTCCCAGCCTTGGACGTGAGCTTATTTTGGACATCTGGGCAATTACGTCCTGGGGAATTTACTAGGTGATGTTATTGATGGTATGTATGTCTATAACGAGGAATTTCAAACGAGACAGATTCCTTCACACCTTCTCTGTTCTCGTACTTCTTAAACTTTTAACATTATTATTATTATTATCATTATTATTAGCACCACGTCTTACCACCCGTTTGGGATGTACGCACTTACGCTAATGTGTAATGGTAGGGTGATTAGGAGATGAAATGGAGGACCTACAGTTTAACGTGTAATCCGAACCACGATGGAGGCCAAGTATTCTCCACATTCACAAGTTGTGGTTAATACACGTCTTGTCAGAGGTGAAGGAAGGGTTTGGCCATCAGATAAATCTATACAGGTACCGAGGATTGAACCCCAGACCCCAGCACAGAAGTCCGATACCTTACCCCTAGACCACCAGGTCACCCTACACTTTTATCAAATATGTCTACGACCGCTGTCAAAATCTTCACTTTTAATCTTTGATTAATCTTGTTTTTTATATCTATATATCTAAACGTATAAGGACACTGCATTATCTTGACATAGTTCATATATATATATAAACGTATAAGGACACTGCATCATCTTGTCATAGTTCATATATATATATATATATATATATATACATATATATATGGAATCTGTCAAGACCTATATACTTTTTAAAACAAATACAAAAAAACATGAATAACTTCTCATCTTATTGCGGGTATTACATTTATACAACCTCAAAGGTATACTTTGGGAAACGTTCTGTTCCCACAATGCGGCTAAAAATCTACATACTCTGCGACTGAACTAGATACTTCATATATATATAGCGGATGGAATATTTGACGTTGAGAGGAGCAGTATCTAGTTTGGTAGCCGAGTATGTAGATTTTTAGCCGCTTTGTGGGAACAGCCCGGGGTATACCTTTCAAGTTATATAAAAGTAACATTGGCAATGATATGATGTAATGATATTGATTTGGCTATAAAGGTATGAAGCCAGGGGAAATCTTAAACCTAAGGTAAGTCCAATTAACCAGACCATAATGACCATAGAAACAATTCCCCTTATTGGAAAAAATACATATGATACCACCAGGAATCGAACCCGAGGCCTCTTGATCACTAGCAAGGGGTGTTGACATTTATACCAAGAGGTCGGCCTTTGCTTATTTTATTTATTTATATTAACTTATACTTTAAACAGAGTGCTTATTAACGACTTAATCTAAATAAGTATCCAGGGATGAGGCACGGAATTAAGAGGGTAAATACTCTGGAATCCGTCTGGTAACATGACGTAAAAAGTTTAATACATAAAATCAGCCCTCTATCCACCCAGTCGGGATTAGAATCTTTTGAATCTATTTCTACAATGTTAACGTTAATTACATTAGCTGTTTAATGTTAACGTCAATCACATTGACTCTTTAAAGTGTACGGCCAGGAAAAAAATAGTCATCAGTTTAAGTTTGCGTTGCAATTCATCATGGATCAACATGAAGTTGTGAATTAAGCTAAACCTAGAAATATTTTTCCTAATCAATATAATCAGGAATTATCTCTCCATATTATAATTCGCCATCCTCTTTCCACTATATATTTTTTAAATCTATACCCTCTTACTTCTAAAAATGCATTAAAAGTAATTATTAAATTTATATCGTTATATCTTTGACGGTACTGTACTCAACTGTCCGCCACACTTCTCTAAGCTGAAGTATATATATATATATATATTATATCTCTATAATATATATATATATCTCTATAAGGAAAAGCTCTTTTTGCTTTATGGGGTAATTCTATTATATTTGGAAGAAGGTATAGGAAAGGTGGATAGAAACATATAGAAGGGGCGAGTAATATGGCTTTTACAATGAAAAGAAGAACACAGTTTACACTTTACATTGCTGCCATTGGAAAAAGAGTTAATTGTTGCCTCTTAAAGAAAATCGATCGTCACCACCCAATCCCCCGATCTAGGTTTCATTCTATCAGAACTCATCAGGGAGGAGTGTGAAACGCGCAACGCAACTTCCTAAAAGAGGAAACCAAAAACAAAACACAAAAGGGAGAAAATGTAAAATTGTAAAGAATGATAGGACACATAGATAGGAACATATAAATTATAAAACATAAAGGACAAACACAGGACAGTGAATGCTGCCAAAGCATCCTAGTTATAATACTTTCTCTGGAGGGGGCTTTGCTTCTGCGCGGACTGTACTTGTCTCGTGACCCACGATTTGTGGACCCCGTTACGAACCTAAGCCTTACTTCTCTATCTTCCACATCAACAATTTTTACGCCCCCGCGACTTTCAGATTGATGAGAATTTTTATTCTCCCCTGGGGCGATTCCTTTTTATTATCTAACGAGAGATTTTATCGCAAGGTTGAAGACTAAAGTATCTTTAATATGTTCACTTTCTTATAAATCTTCATCAATCAAGCTCTCCCCATAAATACCACCAGATTATTTTATTGCCCTTCCTCGTTGAAGGTGAGTATCACATTTGATTTTATTATGTATACACCTTTTTAATTAATACACATCTATTACGTAATAGTTATGTAATCAGTGACTGTGAGTAATTGAATTTAAGTGTACAGAATAAGGAAGGAGAATTTCAAAGAAATTTTCTTGTATTAATATTACTAGGGGATAGTAAATCACATCAAGGAGTGAAAAAAATCCACAGTGCACCCAATCTGATATTTAACCTGGATCTTCTGGATAAAACATATGCAATTTCTTGCTAATCTAGTCCTACCGTCTTTTAAAGTGTTATTTTTATGTTAATATGTTTGATGATTATTATTATTATTATGTTCAACATAACGTACGGGCTAGGGATGGAGGGGATGGTATTTAAGATAAAGTTCTCACACATCAGGTTAATGAGGTGGGAAAACCTCAGTGGTAACCAACACCACGTTGGACGACAGCTTCTCTATTCCACTCTGCTTATATTCGAACCTCAAACTTCCCGTCATAGGAAATCCATTTTATCACGAGCCTGACGTCTTAAACCACGGGACCAACAATGAGGGCTCGTTATATACTTATCTAAATATCCATCCGTCCCTTATTTTAAATATAGTTTTGTAATTATGTTCACTTTAAAAACTGTGCTCATTTTAATCACTATACCATCGTGTGGTGGAAATTTATTAATAATATAGTTATTACCTCACATATGGAAAATGGCTCCTCTTATGTGATTAATTCTACTCGCAAATGCTATATATATTTTTTATTGATTAGTTTTAATTATGATCTAATTATATGTACGTATAATTGGATGACTCAATAAAACTATTTTCAAATGCATATTGATCAAATATTCTACATAAATAACACAAGTTCATATGAGTATCTATGTGTCACACACTACATTTGAAAATATGGATGTATACATAATTTAATATATAGATTGTTAAAATATAACTACGTAAAATTAGCATAAACAAAACCATAAATAATTATGACAATACAATATTTTAATCCCCAGTATAACCGACCCAGTGTTGTAGTGGTCAGTGCAACTGGCTATGAGCCTAAGGATCCCGGGTTCGATTCCAGACTGGTACCTTGAGTATTTTTCCCGAAAGAGGAGTTATCCCAACGGTCACCAGGTTTGGTTAGTTAGGCTTAAGTTGGATTTAACTGTTTCCACTGGTTCCACACACTCACACTCACCCTCATTTCATATCATCAGGACATGGAAAGAGCCTCCACGTAAAGGATGTACTATTATTACATTCGTGCATCCCCTGGGCAATGTTATTATTATTATTAGCACCGCGTCTTACTACCCGTTCGGGTTATACGCACTTACGCTAATGTGTAATGCTAGGGTGATCGCGAGATGAAATGGAGGACCTACAGTTTAACGTGGAATCCGAACCACGGTGGAGGCCTGGCATTCCCCACATTCACAAGATGTCTTGTCAGAGGTGAAGGAAGGGTTTGGAAATCAGATAAATCTGTGCCGGGACCGAGGATTGAACCCCGGCCGCCAGCACGGAAGTCTGACACCTTACCCCTAGACCACCAGGTCACCTACTCCCTGGGCAATGGTTCATTAGCACTGGCTAATATTTCAACAAACTGGGCTACGAATGATGTAGCCCACACGTGCAATATTATTGTTAATACCGCCAGTATTGATTAAAACGGAATATTCTAACTCTTTGCTAAGTTTTTTCGATCATTTGGTTGAAGGACAATACAAATAATTGTTTGTATGGCTTTAAATGTAGTCAGCCCATAGTCCTTAAGAATCGTGGTAATATATAATATATTCCCTTAAAACATGCGCATACTTTATATATTGAATTAAAAGGCCTACTTACACGCCATAGCCTTATAAAATGTATAGTCTACATCTCTCCTCATAAATTGTTGAATGGAATATTTGATTTTTTTTAAATGTACTGTTTTGTACATAAGGCAAGCGGAATACATCATAAATAGTATGCTTCGCGAGCTTAAATACAAAATTGTGCTCAAATGTAACCAAATGAGTTTGATCTTTATTTGATGTTGAGAAATTCTGCCATCGCCAAGCGGTGAGGAAACGTCGATAAAGGAGGGTTGGAATCAAGCCGACGGGCCTTAGGCTTAGTACGCACTTGGAAACACTGTTGCCCAACTGCTAGGAAACAGTTGTTCAACAGTTGTCCAACTGTTTCTGAAACAAGGGCAACATGTTGGCAGACAATGTTTCCTAGTGAGTACCAGGAGGCTTAAACCAAACGCGCGGTAAACCTGGCGTGACGGTAAGAGATACGTGAGACAAGGAAACGCTCGTGTGAAACGGTACCTATGAGCCGAGCCCACAAACAAAGAAATAACAAATACGTAGCCTTACGGGAGATTTGTTGCGCTCCTAGAGTCAGGTAGAACTTAAAATATCCAGTGATAACAGCGCTTTCAAGTGAGAATTCTTTAAAACAACTCACTTGAAAAATGTTCCTCGTGAGAAATACAAGCTGAGAGCTAAGCGCTGCAGTCTCTCCGAGTACAATAGTCTAAGAAGCGGTAATCCCTTACCCCACCTCACCCCCCTTTCATTGACCAAAACTTTTCAACCAATTGAGAGTGTTGGACCCAAATATACAATGCCAGTGCTTCTACAGTTTAAACGTAAGTGGCACGAGCCTTGGAAATGCACTTGTACACCTAATTTCATTGCTGAGGGAACTGCATGCTTACTATTGAGCAACAGCATTGTCATTCTTTTGTTTTCCGTGATCATTCTTCCTTAGAGTGTAAATCAAATTTGGCAATGCCGGGCTGTCGTTGTTGCCAGTAATTGGTGCTTCTTCCTCAAGCACAGCCGTAAAGTTACAGTAGTCTGAGTCTCGTGTTCCTAATAGCTAGCTCAAAAACATTAATTAAATAAACACATATTTTATTAGTTCTCAGTGTAGAATTTTTTTTATTGCTCACTTCAAGATTTTGTGTTTATGTGTTGGTTGCGTGTTGTTCTCCCCCCCCTCCCCCTCCCGTAAGGTTGTGGAATTATATTTTCATGTTTATATTAATATATTTATTTGAATAATAGTGTATTTTAACAGTTGAAATATAGCAAAAATTAGCGAATCTCCAGCTTGTTACAAACAATTACATTCCAAGAGGAACCTATTAAGTAGTAAAGAAATGGCAATGGTGTTAAGAGTCTACACCTAAATTCGCAAAGACGGAACTTGTTCAGTAACTCAAGTGGCAATGCATATTGTTTGTGTATTAATTATGAGGAAAAAAGCTTTATACATAAAATAGTTTAAGCATAATTACGTGAGGAATAGAGAATCGTTAATAAACTTCAATCTTGAAAAAAATATGATTGTGGAAATAGTTAATGTTTCTAGAAAAACCTCCCCATGCCGCATTGTATATAATGAGGGATTTCCAAGTAAACCCTCCACACCTCAATACCCAACAAACGAAAGCTTGAAGTTTTGGCAACCGGTAACAGAGAGAGAGCGAAGTTAAATATTTTATCCATAAGACCTGCAACTCCCTCAGCTATGCAATTAGGTGTAAATGAATTATTAAATATTTTGTGACCAGCTTCTTCGGTCATAATTCTTTAGGATTCACTTCTTCGTTAAACTGGATTGCAAATAACTGGAATATCAATGTTCAAATCCCGATCGGGTGTAATGAGAGTGTTTTTCCTAATATGCTTATAATTCTCCTTAAACGCAAATACGGCCACATTTCTCAAACTTTTACCTTCCTCATTCCTTATCCTTTGGAATAAGTACACGGATAGCTGTAATTGGAAGTGGTGAACAAAAAATGTCAGTAATTAAAATTAAATACTTATGTTGAAAAGGTTGCATTTATTTTTACATTTTGTTGTCAAATTAATACAAACAAAATATACGAGTATTGTGCTACTTTATAAACTAAAAAAAAAGAAGTTAAACGCATGGAAAATACATTGAAAAGAGTTTCCTAAGTATATATTTGGTATCGGCAATACCCCCTTATTTTAAACACTGGAATGATTATATTCAACATTATTTTATATTAATAACTGCCTCGGTGGCATAGTTAGCTAACACACTAGTTTAGTGTTGAGCTAGACTGCTGAGGACGGGGAGGTCAAGGTTCGAATCTCGCTTGGTCGAACTGAATTCCCTAAATGGCTTTCCACACTCCCTCCACGCAAATGCGGGTTTACGTCCTTTTTATCGAACCTTCTCAAATCCTATCTTATTAGCATAATTAGTACTTAAGCGTATAACCCGAAAGTGTAGTAGACGCGGTATAAAGTATCATTATTATTAATTTATATTAATGTGCAATGAAAGTTAACAAATCTGTTTTAAATCAGTTTATAATAAATTAAGTATGGAAATGAAGCTTATCTCCCTAAACGCGCGTTAGGACTACACAGCAAAAAGCTCATAATGTTTTGTCCAATTACACTTGTCCTACACCTTCTCGTGTCTGTATGGAAAATTAAATACCTATTTATTTTAGTAAAGGGGAATAAAATAAATATTTTAAAAAATTACACTGAAAACTCTTTCAGTATAAGAATATTTTACTCTACTAGAACAATATTTTCATACAATTAATAATTGCAGATTTTTTTATATATATACATATATATATCACAATAAAAGAGTTTAGTAAAGTGAGTACAATTGTTGACAATGCAAAGTATATGAAAAAAATATTCTTATCTATACTCAAATATTGTTTTAATCACAGCTATAGTTATTAAGTGTTTGGTATGAAAATTATCTACTAAAGTAAAGAAAAAAGGTTATGATTATGTAGTTTGGATAGGTTTGAAACCAAAATACTGATTACTATCATCAAAATATGAATACAATAATAATATAAAAATAATATTTAACAGAAATTTGATTCAAATATGTGTCAAACAAATTTGGACATTGATACATTTCATATTTTGGTTACTTTGATTTCGTAATATACTAGATCGAGCTTTGACGTATTTCACTATAGCATTCTTGCTTTATTGTTGAACATCCAGCTGTCATAATTATGAAAGTTCCTTCGTGTACAATCCTAAGCTATCCATTGCAATTACAAACCAGTTATGGCAGATAGCAAATAAAAAATCTTAGAAATAAAATATTACCTAGTTTACAATCTGAGTGCACAAACGAGCGCAATCGCAGGGCGGCCGTCGCACTCCAATGACAATGCAAACTTTACCTAAAGCACGATCATGTTTGAAAAAAAGAACATCACATTTCACCAACGATCATAAATTAAATAATATACTCTTTTACACAAACATATTAATATGAAGCATCATTATTATCCAAGTTATGTCGACTGAATTGGTTTATTTTAATTGTTATGTCGCTCCTAGATATACGATAATAGCTATGTATTTGTAAATCTAATATATCCACTTTAAGATAGGCTTTAGATTGTGTTTTGATTTACTTTTAGTACTTTATACTTTTTTACTCTGCCTTTAAAGATTTAGTGTTCCAAATGTCTTACTACAGTCCGATTTTTATAAAAATAACCTTTTAGAAAGTAATTTTATTTTGCTGTCAACATCAATAATATATTCTATTTTGTTATTTTTGTTAGTACCGTGCCTTAATATTCGTTCGAGTTAAACCCTTTTGTATTACTAATTACGCTATTATGTTAGAAATGATGGAGGTTTAATTAATATAACGTGTACCTGCATTTAGAACATATTGAGTTTTTATAGCTTAGGAAATTAGAGGTCCCTCCCATTTCCCAGCAATAAATTTTTGAATTTCAAACTTTCTAACTTTTATGGTTATGTGGGATGGTCCTTTTATCAAATTGGCAAATTTAATTTTTTTTCGTCCATAAAAGTATATTTTCTTTGGAAATATGGCAATTCACTCTCATTTCAAAACCCCTCTGCCCCCCTCACCTTCCTTAGCTTCTACAATTCAGATTTGAAATTTAAATACTTATTTGATTATCTTATATGATATTTTACGTGGCTACCAAATGTCAACCTAACCACATTGTAAAGAACATTCTATTTTGGTTGTTTACATTTTAAGCGCTACCGTTTCCTGGATTTCAATTTTGAAATTCCATTTGTTCAAGAATGTAGGAAACGCGAGAAAATATCAATGTTTTTGCAATTATTTTTATCAAAATATTTTTTGGCCAAATAAATAAGTATAGCTCCACCAGAAATATATAGTTCAATTTCCATCACTTGGTGATATCAACAGTTGTTGAATATCTGTCATGAACATAGCGGCATTATATGAGAAACTTTTTAAATGAATTAACGTGAGCAATGTATCCCTGTCTATCGATTCAAACCTGTTTTATTATTAAACTACATGGCAATATTTAAAGCTTTTATATCTACAAAAATTGCCTTTAAATAGCTTTGTAAATATCATGAGGGGACCATTCCTCCCTATTTTCCAAGCCTTCATTTTTAAATCTAATAATTCATGGCTTAATACTTTTTTAGTTAGTCTTTAAACCCGCCTGACTTATGTCAATCATCTAACACGTTGAGAAGTAGTTTAGTCTTTTAGTTTTAAAAATTTGAGACCCCTTATATCACCAGCCTCCTTAGAAATAACTAATATTTAAAATGTTTTTGTGGTTATTTGAAGTGATCCCTCTATATTCTTGACAAATTTAAATTTTATATCTCCTACATGTACACCCCTAACCTCTTCCCCACCCTCTCCTTCCCTAGTTCCTGTAATCTAATTTTGAAATTTAAAATGTTCAGACCTTATAGTTAATTTGGGTGGTCCCTATCTCTGCTTGACGAATTCCAATTTTATAACACATATAAAAGTAGTTTATCCCTGGTTTTGAAATGTTAGCCTCCCTCTCCCCATTTCTATAACTCCCACTTCAAAATCTCAAATATAAGGCTTATTTGGTTATCTGAAGCCGTACTTTTACCAGCATACAAAATTTAGACTTTCAACTATACTTATTTTTTGTATAAACTCCCCTTTTTACCCTGGATTCTCATTATAAACTTTTTTTGTGTATTTATAGTTATTTGGAATGGTATCCTTGCCTATATGCATAATTTTAGTTTTCTACCACACTGAGAAGAGGTTGTTTCTAATAGTTTTGTAAGTTTTTAACCAATCAACCCATTTTCCAACCCATTTTGTGAACTTTTAAATTATAATATTCATTTGGATATCTGGAGATTTATTTCTACCGGTATTTCATATTTTATTTTCTAGCCTCATCTCAAAAGTTATTTCTAGCTGTAGCTTCCCTCTCCCCATTTCTCATAGTTTAAATTAATAAATTTCACATTGCTTTGTTTGTTTAGAATAATATAACGAATCTAAGCTCTCTACCACAAAGATAAATAGTTGAATGTATTATTTTATGTAAATGTAGAGCCCACCCCCTTCCCCTACCATTTCTTCAACTCCCACTTATACATTTCAAATATCAAGATTTATTTGATAATACGAAACTGATCCCCTAGGAAGGCCTCTTGCCGGAGATTATGAAACCGAAACCAGAGAATCTGGCTAAGGATAAGTGAGGATTCATTATTGTGGATTAAACTGATTCCCTTCTATTTTGAATTCAACACAAGTTAATTAAAATTCAAATCGAAATTACAAATGATATTAAAACTAAAAATAATGTCAATAATTGTGTTATTTTTTTATAGCTATTGATTTTCAAATTGGCCAGAAAAATAATCGAAAATATATATTTGATAAGCTAAGCAAAATCATTGCTATAAAATCGAAATTAATTATTTTCTTCAAATTGTATTTTTAGCACAAATCTACAGTACAAACTTAACCATATGTATGTCCTTTTTCTAAGTATTCACACTTTGAGAAGACTGTATTAATGCCGGGATCATAGTCAATTTAACGTTCAATTACTTTCACTTGATGTAAAGTAAATGCTATTTGGTTTTTAAATTGAAGACATCACTGATGCAACTAACTTAACGTTTACTTAATTTAAGAGTTGTCCACTGGAGAACTTCCACGTTAAGTGAAGGGACCACGTCTTTTAGCTATAGCCAATCACTTTGCGAGCAAAGTCAACGGGGCTATTTAGTACTTAATTTGTTTATTGAATGCAGACGACATCTTCAGTACAGTTTGTTCGCGTCTCGTGTACTGTACGTAAATTATTTTATTTCATTTTACAATCCAAATTCATTGTCTCTGTTTTGCTCGAGCTGTTACTTTAAGTTACGTGAATCCCGATCACACACTAGTTTTTTTAAAGTAAACGTTAAGTGAACGTTACGTTGCGTGAAAGTTAAGTTTATCGTGATCCCAGCATAAGAGCACGTTCATGTAAATCTAAAGTAAGCTTTAATTATATTCGGTTCCACTGTTTCAAATGTCAAATAGTGAATCATAATTTCCCTTGGGGTTTTGTGTCATAACAGCTTTTTCTTGTGTGATATATTTCTAAGCTTAGCCTGCGTGCTTTTGAATCTTGCCCTATGATTTCAATCTGTTTGTAACATCTCAAATATTCATTCCAATTTGCTTTTACCCTCTGGCTGACTCTTTCTTGACTTTATGTAAGATATTAAATTTCTTTTTCTTTTTTTAAAAAAGCTATATATTTTGACAATTTTAGATAATAATATTTGACTTAACTAGATATGTTCCAATTTTTTTATTTTTTTTTGTTCCAGGTAAGAAAATCACGATGCATCTTCACTAATAAGAATGAAATTGGATACCATAAAAATATTGCGTACAAGCCAAGTGAAATATTGACTATTCTACCCTTTTTATTAGAGATGACTCTATTATTTTTATTTTTCTGACTCCATTTCTTATATTTCAATTTGGGATTCTTTACCATATACATTTTAAATCCTAATGCTGGTGTGTTTTCTTGAAACTCATTCTATTAACTTTTAACATTGGATTAGTTATTGTAGCATGACGTCATATAAGGCAAGGTAGAGGGAAAAAGGAGCTTAGGAAGGAGGAGGATTCAAATACTAGATGACTTTAAGGAAAGAAGAAAATTCCGGGAGCTGAAGGAGGAGGCAGAGGACAAGGAGCATTGGCGGTATTAGTTCATTAACAAAAGGAATGGACCTGTCGTGAGACAGAACAAATAATAATTAGTGTGTGCCGAGAAAATAATAAAAGGGCACTAAGCCACACAGAGAGAAGGGAAGGAAGGAGCAAGAAAGGTTCCATAGGAAACGAAAACAGCAAAGATACGAGCGGCTTAAAGATTTATACAGCCGCACCGCCATATAAAGAAACTTATTTTACAGTTCAAAATTCACTCTATTTATTTATATAATTAAAATATCTACATTCATACTGCAAGGTATGTGTTCGATCAGTTGTCACTTTTGTTCATCTGTAAGCTCAAACCCGCCTCGGTGGCGTAGTTGGCTAACGCGCTTGTCGTATTGAGCTCGACTGCTGAGGACGGGGAGATCGAGGTTCGAATCTCGGTTGGGTGAAATGGGGGTGGTTTTTCCTAAATGGTTTTCCACTCTCCCTCCAATCAAATGCGGGTTCACTTCCTCTAATTCAACCTTCCCAATTCCTAATCCATTAGCGTAATTAGTACCTAAAGCGTATAACCCGAACGGGTAGTAAGACGCGGTGCTAAATATTATTATTATTGTAAGCTCAATTTTCTGTAAAGTTGTTGAATAATCTATATTTAAATGCTATATATTCTGAAATATAATCTCTATGATGATTTGACTTAACACTCAAGTGCGATTGTTTTAAACACCGCTTGCGTTTTTCTTTTCTTGCACTCCGTGTATTACTACAAGTCCGGCCTATCCGTGAATATGATTGGTAATGTAGATTTAAGGAATACCTCGGTACACCCAGTCATGATTCGAGCTTTAACTATACACCGTCGACCCGCTTCGGTGGTCGAATGGTCTAAGGTGTCACTCTCACAATAGCCTGGACTGTGAATTACAGGGAGATAGCGGAATTAATCCCGGACGGGTGTATTAAGGATGGTTTTTCCTACATAGTTTTCACTCTTCCTCCATGCGAACGTGGGTGCACTTCATCTAAATTTAAACTCCTCATCACTAACACATTAGCGTAATTAGTACATATCTGTACTAACTGAAAGAATAGTAAAACGTAAAACTAAAAAACAAAACAAAAAAACTGGTGAACCAAATCAGATGAGACCGATGCCTTTACTTAACACATGTTGACCCGCTTAGGTGGCCACATGATCTAAGGTGCTACTCTCGCAGTAGACTTGACATCCGATGATGGGGAGATCGAGGTTCGAATATATTTTCGGGTGTACCGAGAATGGTTTTCCTAAATGGTTTTCCTCTTTCCCTCCAAGCAAATGCGGGTACATTTCTTACAAACAAAACTTTCCAAATCCTTAAAACATTTAGAGTAATTAGTACATAAGCGAATAGCTCAAACGGGTAGTAAGACGAGGTGCAGAACCGAGGGATGTCGTCAAGCCAGCTTGTCTGTTACTTGTGAACCGCACCATTGCGATACGCTCTGTCAAAACAATCACGCGCCAAACATTTTAATGGTCTGAAGGTCTTGATACAGAACAAGTGTTGTGTGGTCTATTAATAAAACCTCAACTCAGAACTGACAGCCAAAGTTTTTTTTAAAAAAACAATTTTTTTATACTGATAGAATGTCTTGCAACTTCCTGTGAGATGAAGGGTTTTGAAGGATAGAATGTTTGTGTAAGATATTATACGTGTTTTGAACACTGGCCATGAGTGTCTGTTTAGGTATAGAACGCCGAGATTTAGCTTTTTTAGCTCTTAAGCGCTTGTCCCGATACCTCTACGTGAGATTTCACGTTCTAAAATATCGCTACTACCTTCAAGGGGGGATTTACCAGACACCGAGAGGTTTAGTACAGCTGCAAGCACTCCTGACCCAGACGTAACAGGGTGGAGGTTCGATCCCAACCATGTTCACTGGGGAGTGATAGCACATTTCTAGAATGTTCCACTATTCTGTGCTTTTTAGTTAGAATATAAAGTGTAAGCTGATAGCCCTTATCACAAAACATAATTGACGCTTAACTACACATTTTAACTGGTTTAGAAAACAAATTTAAATATTTCAATACCTGTTTTTATCGACACATTTTACATCAAGACTATTAACGACTTTTTCTAATGAACTAGGATTTAGAAAGGGTAGTATGAAATGAATAATCACTCGTCTAGAGGAAATATAGGTAACTTATGTTGTGGAAAAGTCATCACGAGCTTACCTAGCCTGGACTCAAACTCTAATCTTGACTCCCGGCACATATTTATCTGATTACCAAACCCTTCCTTCACCTCTGACAAGACATCTTGTGAATGTGAGGAAAGCCAGGCCTCCACCGTGGTTCGGATTCCACGTTAAACTGTAGGTCCTCCATTTCATCTCACAATCACCCTACCATTACACATTAGCGCAAGTGCGTATAACCCGAACGGGTAGTAAGACGCGGTGCTAATAATAATAATAATAATCTAATCTTGACCTCCTAGAATATCATACTCGACAGCTAAACGCACTGTTATCTGATACCGTAGCTTAGTCAGCATCATTCTAAGCTATGGATCCCGGGTTCAAATCTCGGGAACAACCAAATACGTTATCTTTGGCGAAATTGAAGCCACCCTTTTCACAGTAATGATTTAGTGGCAGGTATAATGGGTGAGTGTTGGGTTTATTCTAGAATCTTTAAAAAAATAATTTAGCACTTTGTCTAACTATCATTTTGGGTTATACGCCTTTGTACAATTTACGCAAAATCTTAGGGGGAGAGAATGTTGAACTTAGAGGAATTGTATTCGTATTTACGTGGGGGAGATTGGAAAAACAATTTTGTAAAAAAAACCTCTCAGTACACCCGACCGAGATTTGAACCCCGATCTCCCCATCATAGGCAGTCTAGCACAGAAGTATGTCACCTCACCCTTAGACCTCCATGTCACCTTTTGTTTTATAAAAATACACTGTAAAAAGGTGGACCTTAACTCAGCTTTCAAATTCAATAAAAATGTCAGTACTTTATATTCTAAGTTATGAGCAGTGCAAACCCAATTAAAGTAATATGAATACTATCCAGCCCATCAGCTGGTAGTTAATGAAAAAGTTATTTAAAGGAAAAATAATATCAAAATACATGATTTCCTCACTCCTGTTTTCTTTGACTGGCTCATTTTATTTTCCAGACACCTTTAGCTTGGTGCAAAAGTTTCCT
Organism: Timema shepardi; assembly: GCA_902151425.1. Lineage (NCBI taxonomy): Eukaryota > Metazoa > Arthropoda > Insecta > Phasmatodea > Timematidae > Timema > Timema shepardi. Next base: position 22,484 of record CABFVX010000897.1, read on the forward strand.
ATCTCCAATACATAGCAAATTCTCTACAATCAATTCATTATTTACGTCTATTTCCATTTCAACTTTTCCATTTCTCTAACACGTTTGCGTGGCTGAATTTTCGTTACTTCTCGTGACTAACCAATTATTGGTTTTTTCCCACGCAGTATTGGTTTTGGAGATTAATTCTGATATCTAAATTGTAAATCTCATTCGAACGAGTTATTTAAAATGAATTATCGTTCCCCGAAAATTGCTTTGCATTATATATTTCCATGATAAATGTTTCCATTGGTTAGTTTTTCACTAGACAATTTTTTTATATGAAAGAAAAGGAAACAGTTTTTTTTATCATGTTAAAACTAACAGATTGTGTTTTTCTTAGAAAACAGTTGCAATGTTCTGTATAATCTTCTCAAATTAATGTGGCGATGATTTTTATTAAACAGATTCTCGTTAGTTGATTAATGTACCATACATGGTTTGTTTGGTTGTTTATTCTTGGTTAAAAAACAAACCAAACCATGCTCAAACATACAGGCAGTCTTAACTTTACGTAATGACTGATTTCACTCACTAATCGTTAGTTAATTACTATAGCTTAGTTTTGTTTAAAAAAATTGTATTCTTGAGGAGGTTAGGTAATTGTTCTACTTAATTTTTTAACTAATAAACGAGATGCATATTTTTAATTAGTATTTAAAAAGATACCAAAGTCATTGTAACTTAATGATGACTGTTTTTGTAACTATCAAAAGCTGTTTATTTAAACTTATATTAATCAAAGAGAAATTTACTTTATTTATTTCCCGTGACGTTATGTAGTAATAAAAAAATGTATTCAATTGATACAAATAACATATTTTATTACAATCAATTTTTTTCTCATACTCCTCACCCTACAAGAGATATAGTTTACCCATTTATTTACTATTAGGGTAGTAATCAAATTTGAGTGGAGTGGGAGTAGGGTAATATTTAGGAAAAACTTCCTTGATACAACCGGCTGAAATTCGAACCCAGAATTTTCCTTCATCTGCACATCAAACAAGATGAGGCTGAGCTATATAGTATTGCGTTCACCGGTGGTAGCTACAACTAATCCAAATTGGGATGCTAATTAAGTCTCATTAATATCCAGAAATATCACCTACTTTATCACCCCCCAGTGCACCCAGTCGGGGATCCAACCCTAGACTTCCGAATCAAAGACGATGACGCAAACGTACACCTGCCAATCATATTTCCTTGTATTTAGTATTTTAAAGGAGGCTAATTCATCCCCATATCCGACTCTCCTGCTGGTCCTTGGTGCAATTATTTTAAATTATTTATTCTCTGTCATGTTTTAGGTTAGCTAGCTAAGTCGCTAATGGCTAGTAGATTAAACACTCTAGCACATACTAACGCATATTTTAAGATTCAAATTTGTTAATTTAAATAAATGTTTGTACGTAAATTTAGAGAAGAGAAGTGTATAAACGTGGACCTAAATTATATTATTTATTATATATCATTTTATTTAATTTCATTTTAAAGTTAGGACTAATAATAAAATTACAGATTTACATGATAAAGGGTGCTGTTGCGGAATTTTTTACTCGTTCTTCTTTTTCTCATTTTCTCCTCGAACTTTGCAAATTTATTTCTAACCAAGGAGTGCCAAATTTTCTAACGTTCAATGCCTCAATCAAGTTTAATACTTTATTTCATAATAGGTGACCTGGTGGTCTAGGGGTAAGGTGTCGGACTTCTGTGCTGGGGGTCCAGGATTCAATCGTCGGTCCCGGCACAGTTTTATCTGATTATCAAACCCTTCCTTCGCCTCTGACAATACATCTTGTGAATGTGGGGAATTCGAGGCCTCCACCGTGGTTCGGATTCCACGTTAAACTGTAGGTCCTCCATTTCATCTCACAATCACCCTACCATTACACATTAGCGTAAGTGCGTATAACCCGGACGGGTAGTAAGACGCGGTGCTAATAATAATAATAATAATAATAATAATAATAATAATAATAATAATAATAATTTATTTCATAATGATCTACCATTTTCACAAAATATTTACTAATTTATTGTTTGTAACTTTAATAATTGCTTAAGGGGCTTAGTTAAATTTGCTCTTAATCAAAGGATATTGTATACTGCAATATTCTAATAATTATTCTCTTAAAAAGGGTTATATAATAAATTAGTGGACCTCTAATAGCTCGCAATTTTATTAGTTCTATATCATGGAATATGATTACACTAGGCTATAAAGTAATAATGTAAATTTAAGAGCAAATATTTAAATTATAATATTTACGTAACTAATTATATTAGATTATTCATGTTTACTATGCACCATTGAGAAAACCTAGGCACCTAGGCCGTCGTAATAACACATCGAGTTTGTCACAATGACTCAAGTAAGTTTGTTTGTTTAGTAATTTTCTCTTCACTAATTTATAAATGTTTAACGGTAATTCACAAGACTTATTTTATAAATTTCGTCTTAATTTATTTTCGTGATTCTTTAATTTCATTAGCAGTATCCATAATTCTGGTGACATAGTTCCGAAACATTTCATAATGAAGTAATCCAGCATCCTTCCAGTGCTGGATTCCAAAAGGAGTATTGGGACAAGGAAACAGATCAGACTTCATTAAATTTGTTTGGTAGATATTAACTTCAAATTTTATTCTTTTATTTCACAACATATTTGGACATAAAGCAATGTTTCGTAACATATTATATTTTATCTTAAAAGTTTTTGTATTAATATTTTTAACGCGTCAACCTATGTTGTAGACTTTTCATAAACTCGTTCATGGTCTAGTTGATGATGCATTATAATTGTATAATAAATGTTCATATCTGACAATATGTTTTTTCACCAGAAGTATATTTAAATGATATATTTTGAATTGTAATTTCACTTAATACATCTACCAATTTAGAAACTGTTTAATCTATAAATCTAATTGTTTATATATTTATAGAGCAGTTTATCTAAGACTTGACTTTCAATTATAATTACTCCTTACTTTCAACCTTTTTTTTTAAGAATGTTTTCTAAAATGTTATACCATAATATTATTTGGTATTAGGCTCCTAAAATAATTTGTAAGCGGTTCAAAACATAGTTTTTGACCAAATAAATGAACTTAGTTTGAGTGTATGTTTTAAAATCATGTTTATTTAATTATTCTAAGCAAGATACTAAAAACTCGAAAGTCCATTGCCACACTTACAAAAAAGTACGCCCGATCCTTCTCTTGAGCTAATTCTATTTATTCCACCCCATGATACCCTATCCCTATCTTGAGCTAGTTCTATCCAGTCCAACTCATAACACCCTATTTCCTTAATGCAATTTCTAATGTTATCCTCCCTTATGCGTCTAGGTCCTCCCAATGGTATATTTCCATTGGGTTTGCCAGACAATATCTTGAAGTTAGAACATAGTTCTAGACTATCCCATTCACGCTGTATGACCCTTCCCACCGTAATCTACGATACTTGATTTTCCTTACAATACCTTGTGAAGAGCACAGGGTATGTAACTCATCATTATGTAACCTCCTCCACACCCTAGTAGCCTCATACATTTTTGGACCAAATATCTTCCTCTTGCTTTCAAACTCTTTAAATAGTTTTTTAATCAAGTAAGGTAAGATACCACGTTTTAACACCCTTAAAGAAAAACCGGTAAAATTATGGCTTTGTATATTCTGAATTTTACATTCCTTGACAGCAGGCGAGAGGTCAACAACTTACTAAGGAATAAGTAATAGCATGAATTTCCCGACAGTATTATTTTCCTCCACTCAAATGTCGTTGTTGATAATTAAAATTGTTCCTTGATATCTAAGCTTATTAACCTTGTCAAATTATATGCTGCTCGAAGTAATTTCTAAATTATCGTCCCCATTCTGTGTTCTCTGTTTGATCATATAGTACCTAGCTTTGTTTAAAGTTCACTTATAAACCTCTTTACTTACTAGTCTCTAATAAAATGTCTGCGTTTCCTGCAATAACTTCCTTACTATTGTCCAACAAAGCTAGACCATCTGCGTATCCTAATAGCTGCATTTTACCGTTTAATCTCAACCCTTCCTTTGTCTTACCTTACTACAATAATATAGGGCTATATTAAAAAGTAATGGTGAAAGTGCATCTTCTTGTTTAAAATTATTATGAATTTCAAAAATATCTCATACGTTACATGCAACTCGTACAATGTCAAGCGTATTAGTCAAACATACTTTAGTAAATTGACAAGTTTTTTTGATATTCAAAACTCAACTAAAATTCCATATAATTTGTTTTCTTAACTTAATCATAGATCTTTTTAAAATGTATTTATAATTGATGAATGAACCCGTGTTGTATTCCCACATTTCTTTCTAATATTTGCCGAATAGTAAAAAGCTGATTCTTTGTTGATCTATTTCGTCGAAATCTACATTTATAATTCCCAATATTTTTTTACACATAGCTTCACTGTCGTTAAAACTATGTTCGCAGAAATTTTATAGCATGCTAGAAGTAGTGGTATTTTTAAACTTATAAAATAAAAAATCATTTCGGTGAATAAAAATATCAATTAAACGTCATAAACTAATGAGTTAGATTATAAGGTATCTACACACTTTAAAAATAGTTTATGTCCAGGGTATCGAAGGTGCTATATATAATATTATTTTTCATCCCTGGTTTCATTATGTGTTGACCATCAGTAACGCAATTCAAATGCAATAGGGCCCCTAATCATTTGCATGTGGTTAATGTTATTAAAGCATCGCATGAGCTCGTATCATTTCGCGCAGTGTCTGAACTACGATATTTCACTTCGCTATGAAGCGGGAAGCATGTACTTCAAGAGACTTGCAATTACAGCGCTATTGGTCGAATAGTGGTATAAAGGGTTATTTCCCTCTAACATCTAAATATCAAGTTTAAACAAAACCCATCAAACTGTTTCAAATCTGTGGCCAGGGACAGACAGACCGATATAACTGTAAAATTAACTCTTTTGGGTTCGGACACACATAAAACGTAAAAATTCATCATAATTTCTAGTTTGAAAATGTCCATGATTACAATACTTTCTCTCGATATGAGAGAGTAAAAAAACTCGCTTCATACTTACTCTGCTGGTGTCTGTGTATTGTTTTATTAATATCGTACATTATAAAGTCTTCTTTTTTGAACTCGCAACACGATTAATTAGTAGTTTGCATGTAAAAAAAAGCCTATAAAGTTGAACACACATGGTCTCCCTTCTACACAGTGAGTCCTAACGGCAGTGGCTTTTTTTTTCGTTTAGTAACAACATCACCCGGAATTTTCTCTAAGCCAAATGTCAACAAACTACGTCCCGTGGCCTGAAAACGCGTGCAAACAAAAAATTCAATGAAGAATACCGAAATTATGATGCTCCTGTATGCAGTACACAAAATACCTACACACATACCTTAATGTGCGGCCGATGGCAGCATTGGAAACGCGTAATAAAAACAACCATACCGTGGTGTGCAGTTCCTCAGAATTCACAAGCTGCGTTTCATAAAGTGGTGGTTGACTGGAGGGGCTGAGGAACGTTTCATAAAGTGGTGGTTGACTGGAGGGGCTGAGGAACGTTTCATAAAGTGGTGGTTGACTGGAGGGGCTGAGGAACGTTTCATAAAGTGGTGGTTGACTGGAGGGGGTGAGGAACGTTTCATAAAGTGGTGGTTGACTGGAGGGGCTGAGGAACGTTACATAAAGTGGTGGTTGACTAGAGGGGCTGAGGAACGTTTCATAAAGTGGTGGTTGACTGGAGGGGCTGAGGAACGTTACATAAAGTATTGGTTGACTGGAGGGGCTGAGGAACGTTTCATAAAGTGGTGGTTGACTGGAGGGGCTGAGGAACGTTTCATAAAGTGGTGGTTGGCTGGAGGGGCTGAGGAACGTTTTATAAAGTGCTGGTTGACTGGAGGGGCTGAGGAACGTTTCATATTTGAGGATTAGGGGCTGTACTCGTATGTTGGCTGCAAATCTTACTCTTATCATGTTTAATTTTAGTTGTAACATGTTTATATATATTTTTTGCTTAAGTCAACAACCCGAAGGTTGGTTTGATGTGATTTATGTTCATCTGAAGCTTAGAATGCACTCAGCCCTTCGTGGCTGGTTAGTGCTGCCTGTACCATCTGGTAGAAATCATATATACTAGAAGATATTGGGAGGTATGGTCATGCTCTGTTACCTTTCATACTGAATTTATATGAGCAAGGGCGAAAGGGTCTGACATCATTACCGGAAAGGTATTTTCATATAACTTCCAAGGTTCCTTTATATGCCACAATTGACATGGGACTAACGGCTTTAGTTCCACTCCGAACAAAGTTGTGCTACGGATTTTTATCGCTCAAGAAAAATTTGTTGGCCATAGCTGGATTTGAACCCATGAATATCAGGTCCTGAGGTGAGCACAACTGATATCGACGAATATATACAGTATGTTTGGAAACTCAACGCCCAAACAGCACATATAGTTTGTTTGAACTAAAATTAATACAAAACCCTAAACATTTATATCCGGAAAACGGTGTTAATACCATTAAATTGTGTTCAAAGTTAAGGCGTACAGTGCCAGGAGAACAAATGTACAACAGGTTGCATAGGAGCTAGGTGCACTTGGCAGAATGGCAAGCACTTTCTGCGATGTAGCTCCGTTAATAATGACACTCATAACATATTCTCATTTCTAAATGGACTGGTGTTGTTTAATATTAATTGTGGTATTAACTGCTGCCGTTCTCCAAGGGTGGAGGTTTGTAGTGCCACGCGCTTAACTCCTACGCAACCTGTTGTACACGCATGTTTGCACAGCTTTGCTCTCCCGGCGCTGTACATTGAGACTTTGAACACAATTTAATGGTATTATCTTAGTTTGCCGTATGTGAATGTATAGATATTTTTATTATTTTCGGTACAAAAAAAACTATATGCACAGTTTGGGCTATGAGTTTCCGATTATCCTGTATACATACATACATACATACATACATACATACATACATACATATATACATACATACACATACATACATACATACACATACATACATACACACATACATACACATACATACACATACATACATATATACATACCTACATTCACATACATACACATACATACATACACATACATACATACATGCATACAAATACATACATACATACATACATACACACATACTTACATACACATATATACATACACACATACATACATACACATACATACACATACATACATACACATACATACATACACATACATACAAATACATACATACACATACATACATACATACATACATACATACATACACACATACATACATACATACATACACATACATACATACACATACATACAAATACATACATACATACATACATACATACAAATACATACATACATACACATACATACATACAAATACATACATACACATACATACATACATACATACATACACATACATACATACACATACATACATACATACATACATACATACATACACACATACATACACATACATACATACACATACATACATACATACACATACATACATACATACACATACATACAAATACATACATACACATACATACATACATACATACATACACACATACATACACATACATACATACACATACATACACATACATACATATATACATACTTACATTCACATACATACACATACATACAAATACATACATACACATACATACATACATACATACATACATACATACATACATACATACATACATACACACATACATACATACACATACATACAAATACATACATACACATACATACATACACACAACTTACATACACATACATACATACACACATACATACACACATACATACATACATACACATACATACACATACATACATACACATACATACATACACACATACATACATACATACATACATACATACATACATACACATACATACATACACATCCATACAGACACATACACACATACATACATACATACATACATACATACATACATACATACATACACACATACATACATACATACATACATACATAACATACATACACATACATACATACACATACATACACTTACATACACATACATACATACATACATACATACATACATACATACACATACATACACATACATACATACATACATACATACATACATGCATACACATACATACATATATACGTGCATACATACATATCTCAAAAAATAACTCCGTACTTAATCCATAGTCATTAACTTTTTCCCCACTTCTCTATCCTTGCATAGGTACTCCCTTCGCTTCATTAATATCCATACACCGAGTCATGCATGCTCTTTTATTCTGAAAACTCTCAATGTTTCTCTTTTTCATACATTCGTATAACACATTTAGCTACGTCTTACATGGCCTGCCCCTTCCTTGTGAACCAAACACACTAACTTTATATATATTTGTTTCATCATTCAAAAATATATGCCTAGAATTTTCAATATCCTTATGTGGCCCACCATTACTTAAGTTTGGAGACCCCTGCTCCAAACGAATGCAGCAGGGCTATCTGTGTGATTAAATGAACATGGGCTTGCTGTCTATTTGTGAATGCAGTATTGCTAATTATTACAGTTAATATACCCTGAGGACATATTGTGGGATGTCCACACATGCTATGGCTGTGGGAAGAGACAGTGTGATTGTTAAGCGATGGTTCGATATATCACTAATTAAGAGCCATTACAATGAAGAGTAAAAGCTTCAAGCAGTGAGCTAATTATAATTAAGCCACAATTTTTTAAAGATTATAATATTTAGTAAAAAAAATGCTTTGTTAAACATAATAAATTTGAAAACTTATTTATTATATAGTTTGTATATTCAACACTTACACTTAAAGTTATATCTCACCTCAATCACTCTCAGGGTAACTTTGAATAGGTTTCTAATTTTTTGTCTAAACTCTTTAAATCCCATTAATAGAGGTCTAATATACGATCTTATATGTTCAATATTTCAAACAAATTATATTTTAAAGTGATGACACCTATAATACGTATGATCCATGTAAAGTAGATCTTACCGAAACAAAAATAACATATTATATTTCACGATATTTCAATACAATTTTATCGTTTGATATTCAAATATCATGTTTAAGAATATTTTAATGGTTTTCCTTATAAGTGACAATTTATTAATAAATTAAACAAAACCTAATCACTTTTGTTACTAATATTGATATTATTATTATTATTAGTAGTAGTTTTATCATAAAATACTAAACTTAAAGAGTTATTTAAGGAGCTACCCTTATCATGAAGGACTTTCATTTTAATCTTACTTTAATTTTTCATAAAAAAACTTTTTATCCTTTATTTAATTCAAATAAATCTCGCAGTTATTCTTTGACACGACTACTATTTGACACCCGTTTCATCATCAGGCATTTATTATTTTACTTTAGTTAATTTGGTATTGTCATGCATTTTTCATCAGTGTTCACTAGTAAAGAGTACTTTAAAAAATGTGAGAGAGAAAGTAATATAATAATCATTTTTTAATTATTATTAAATATTCATTCAAAACATGGGCCTTTATTTATTTATTTTAATGGTTTATCTCGACCTTTAAATTTATTAGTACTGTACCTTGGAAAATGTTGCTTCTGTAACTCATGTATATAATATGATTTATCGTCCACGTCGGTGGCCGTATGGCTTAACGCTCTAATCTTGTTTTGGATTAAATTGCCCAAGATGGGGAGATTGGGGTTCGATCCAAGTCGGGTGCACTGAATATTTTTTCCCAAATGGTATTCCACTCTACCTCTATGCAAATTCGTGTGCATTTCCTCTAAATTAAACCTTCCTAACACATTAGTGTAATTAGTACGTAGGCGGACAACCCAAACAATTACTAAGACATGGTGCTAAAAATATTAAATTTATTGTGGACTGAAGGAAAAGATTAACGTATGAAATTTTTCGTGCGTAGTGAAATGACGATAGGTTGAACGTAAAATTGCCCGTATTTTTTAAATAATACTTTAATATTCTAATATATCTGAGAATGGTATGAAACAAGGTTCAAATCCCGGTTCTTATCCTAATAATCTGATGAAAACAATATTATATGCACGAGCTGTAAGAAATAAATATATGTACCTCTACAAATTATTTTAAAGAGTTTTTCAAAATGTTCACCTTGATTCCGTTTGCACTGGAGTGTTTATTAATTTGTTTCCCTATCTAACTGGTAAAGTCGTTAAATTTTAATTGACGAGTCATAATAGTTTGTTTTACAATACATAAGAATAATAGTAAAGCTTAAATAAAAAATTTGTTAACGTATTTTATCTTTCATAAACAATATTTTACTGTAATATTAACATTATAGAATGCAGATTGAAAATTGTCTTTCTATTTTATTTTTATTTCACCTGATATAATCTTATATCGTGTTGATGTGAAACGTGAAAATAGTCTTGCTTTCGTATTTATATCTATTTATCTAAATATGTTTTATCGGTGAATTGAAAAAGTCATATAAACACGGGATTCGGAACCAGGACTCTTGTTTTACCGCGTTATTGCCCTACCACTGAGATAGCTATCCTGGATTCGTCCTGTCCTCAGAGTCATTCCTCACTCATATTTTAAGGCATAGTTTGTTCTAAACAAATTTTGGATTGCCAAATAGATGGACTAATTGGATCTAATTAGTGATTGCATTGTTACAAATTTGTTAAGTTCGTTCACCGTTGATTTTTTATGTCCCTCTGTCAGCTACCAACACTCGACAATTCTACAAACGCCAATTTAGCACCCATAGCAAATGCACCTATTATCTTTGTGTGTAATGTGGACGTTTTGTTAATTATTTATGGGAATCTACCTGTGAACTGTAAGAAATATCTTTCACAAGCCACTAATAAAGTATATGATGTAAAAAGGACCATGAACGCTTGTTAACGTCCCCCATGAAAATAATAATGGGCATTGAAATGAAACGTATGTAGGAGTGGGCAGGTATCGTTGGTATCAATTGTATTTATTGAGGCATAAAGAGAAACTCATTAAGCATAGGAAGCTGGGAGGAAGAGGGTATGAAGAGGAGGGGGGGGGCAGCTGTTACTGGACATAACAATATCTAATTGGCTGGAGAATTTCACTGAAATGTGGAAGATATATATATATATATATATATATATATAAAGAGGATTTTAAATGTAAACGTTTGTAACTATCATAACTTTCCTCTAGCTGCAAATAAATGTCTAAACTCATACTAAGTGGCTTTTGCTCTAAAGACTGGCTGGTTTAGTTTAAATATAACAAATATTGTTGGGTTAGTGGGCTTAGTCTTATAGCTTCTGACACATTATATAAGGCTCTTATCTAATGGTTTTAATTAAAACACACAGTATTGCGTTGTTAATTTGTTTATGGAGATCACAAAAACTACTGTCATATTATTATTAAAACTACTTTTTGTATGTACCCTTCAAAACTACTAATAATACCTGCACATGACTTACAAACCAGCTTAAATCTAGAATATACAATACATACATCTAGTACATCAACCGTCGTTAGTTCATAATTATGAAAGGGGAATCCCTAATTTCAACATTGAAAAATATTTTGAAGGTATTGGGAATCAAATCTGGGACTCTTAGCGCTTCTGACTGAAAGTATGATAAAATAGAATACAGTGGACGTGTGGTCCAGAGGAGTTAATAAATTAATAGCTTAATCATACCAAATGTGCATTTAATTATTTTAATTAAAATCAATTTAAATTAAATTTGACTAAAATATATTAGTAAAACCATGATACAAATAAAGTTATAGCAAGTATGTGTCGGAAATGATTAGTGTTGGTGTTGGTTTAGTGTAAAAGGTAATATTTATTATATTTGTTCAGAACAACTTTAATTTCCTGAAAACCATAAGGGGTAAGGAGACACTATATCCTCAATATTTGCTCACATTACCGCAAAATAGATTTTCTATCGAGTTTTCCCTGATACATAGTTAAAATTTAAGTAAATATCATAATATTCACTATACAGAGTGGATTTTAATTGGGGTAAAATAATCTAGAGATGTATTCCTATTCACCAATCATTAAGAAAAATTCATAAAAACATTAGTCTAGAAACACTTAATTCCTGAGTTCAGAAGTATTTTATTGTTCAATTATTAAGTAATCCGACATAAAAAAAATAATGCGATTAGATAAGACAAAACTTAACAGAAACAAATAAAACCACAAGACAGAATATTTTATAACCAAAATGGTTTAGAAAAATTATGTCCTTCTGCTTCTATGCAATCTCTAAGTTGGGTTTCATGCTTTGCCCTACTCTGTTGAATACATCTGGGCCTGGATTCACTAACGAGTGCAATTCTATAAGTCATTCACGAGCTAAGTTTACCTGGATGACAGCTCGAAATGTTACTAGAAGTAATCCCTAATATATCACTACGCCAACAGCAGACATCTATCACTTTAGACGACTGTAATGAAAACAGATGGTAATATATTAATGTGATAGGTAACCACACTAATTTAGGCCAATATTATATAATTATTTATTTGAGGTCGGACACAAAGTTTATTTATAGTTTTATTCCCATTAAAAAATATATTAACACCACTTTCACAAAAACTTCTAACGAACATAGCCTCAAAATGGCGACTGACGAATTTTAAACCATATGATTGAACATAAACGGTAAACAATTTTTTTACAATGATGCAGACACGCAGTTGATGAAAATATTTTATTCAGTTAAATATTTCAAAATACGATAAATAATTATAAAATAATTTATTGTATGTATAAAAATGACAACAGTTTTCTCTTTTCCAAGTAAATGTGTGCACTGCACTATATTACACAAAATCAGTAACGTTCCAAAACTAAAAATAAGTAATTTTAATTATGTTTAAAATATTGTTTCGAGTTGGATAAAAATACTTTTTTTAAATGAAATAATATGAGAAAACTTAAGTTTACGTTATTTTAAATGTAATATATAACAGGTAATTAAAGATCTTTACATTTATAACAAAACTGTGATCTTTTACAAGTGTTGGCAACCCAAAACCTAAACATATGATTTTCGAACTGTCATCCAGGTAAAAACCTATCGTGAACGGAATATATTCCGGTGCAAGTCTAAAAATGGCATAACTCTGCATCCAAGATACTCCCAAAGATAAGGCTTAATATTTGCTCCATTTCCGTATTCACTAAACAAGGTGCAAATTGGTGGCAAGATTATGCTGACGTCACCATAAACGTAATCAATTGCACTCTTTTCGACAAATTCTTGCTAAGAATTTACTTTCAAAGTCAAGGCTACTTTATTTTAAATCTCTAATGAAAATGACAGAAAATACAAAGATTTCTAAACATTTTGCTTATAAACTAGCAATAAAATTAGAAGTGGACTCTTTCTGGATGGCTTACAAAAATAATATTAGTACATTATTTTGTATTTATTTATATTATTAGTTTAAAGCTTAAGCTCCATTAATGAAACATTTATAGAAACTTTAAAACTTATTTTAAAGCTCTACTAACTGCCATATTTAGTGACGAGATGTCTTTGTACTTGGAGGAACACAAACCTCTTTGGATCTAGACGAAGATTACACGGTGCGTGGTTTTGTTTTGTAATAATTCAAGAAACTCCAAGCGTTGTTTGAATGTAAAAATTCAAAAATAAAAAGTAAGTAATTGCTTTGTTAGCACTATTTAAATTGAAATAAACTCTCTGCTGGACAGACGTATGTTATTTTAATCTCTTTATTACTAATTTGAGTACAGTTTAGTAACTAATAATTGTATTTTATGCCAATACGATAATATGCCACCATTTCAATTTATTGAAGTGACAGTCATGATTTAATAGTTGCGCCTAATCTTGAGTGGTGGCATATAAAAGGCGCTACTTTGCTCTCAAATTGCGCCTACTTCTTTTAGAGAATAGGGATTTGGGCACTGAGGTGTTAAGTATTTGCTTACATCCATTTACGATCCGCTCTCTTAAAACCTAAACATGAGGCACGTACGTTGTGTAAACAATTTACTTTAAATGTTCTCAGAGATTTAAAAAAAATTCATTTGGCTCAAATTTGGTAATCGAGTAGGCCCTTCAATGGATCCTCCAACTACCAACCAATCTTTGAGGAAAACCTTCAATAACTCTAAAAAAAACGTTTCTAGACCCATGTTTACATAGAGTCTTATTGGTGTTTGGTGGATGGAAATACACCCTTAGAATATTTTACACCAATTAAAATACACCCCGTTTATCAATGAAAATGTCAGAGAACGTCCAAAGCAATGTTTCAATTATATTAAATATTCTCGATGCATAATTGAAGTTCTAATATTTTTTGTTGGTTGTTTTATGATTTAAAAAGTACTATACTATTTTTATTTATATAACTTTATCATACTAAATAGAAAATGTTTTTTTGAATAATTGTTTGCCAAATTTAATTCTAATCTGATAAATAAAGTTATCATCACAACTGGAAATTCGATTATTTTAGATTTTTTTTCGTCTTAAGATGAATTTGTAATGTATATAACACCTTATAACGGCAATGATTGAAGATAAATTGAGTATCTTAACTGTCAATATTTTTATTGCCAGAGATTCGTAGTTGTCGACTCTGGAATTATTTTTGAAGCGAAGTCGAAGCAGATATTTGTTTTGAAGTCAAGTAAAAGTTTCACAAACCCCTAGAACAAAAGTTTTCTAATTTAGAGTAGATAAAAAGTAAACCAACTAAAATATTTGAACGATAAATATTATATTCATAACAAGTGAGTAAATCCAAAAGGAACATATTTCACTAACTTTATCTAGACTTAGAGAAAATAAATTGCAATTATTGTTGACATACTCGTTAAGGGGTGTAATTAATTGGTGTTAGGTGAAAGGCGTGTATACTAATTGGGAGTAGACACATTTCCTCCCGGTCAAATCGTAATTAACCACGCTGGCGTATTACTCTTTCTACCTACCCAGAAAGTAATTCCGTTTTTATTTTTGTATTTAATTGCGTTAAGTCAGTGTTACTTGATGTTTTGGTGATGGATGAACCCCAAAAGGAAGTTATATGCACTGAGAGACTACCGGGGCCCTGGAAGAAGAGGGGGGGAGATGAAATTATGCAGGAAAAAGCTAATTTAAATCCATTCAAATATTGGAGTAAAAATACAAGACAAAACATTTTTTTAAATCACCATGTCTTAGTACCCGTTGGGCTTTACGCTTGTGTACTAATTATGCTAGTGAGTTGGGAATGAGGAAGGTTGAGTTTAGAAGAAGTGCACCTGCATTTGCGGGTAGAGAGAAAGTGGGAAACTATTCAGGAAAAAACTCCGTACACTCAACCTGCATCAAACCGTGATGTCTACTTAATCGGCAGTCTAATCAATTGTGAGAGTAGCGCCTTAGACCATGTGGCCACCGAAGTGGATTTTATTATTTTTAACATTATAAACCTCATAATTGTCTCATATCTGTCAAGGGTATCCTGGAATTCTGTCAAAACTTTTTAAATAGAGAGAAAAGTTTTGACAAAATTACTGGACACCCTTGAAAGATATTCAAGATCTGTTGATATCAGCATGTGCAGAAAACTAAACTCTATGCTGCTACTGGAGAAATATTTGATTTATTTTGGCCAAAAAAAAGTAATGCTATAAAAACTGTAAAATTACTCGCGCTCCCTTCTGTCGCACCTTAAAGTTAGGACAGACTTCCTTTTCTTTGTGGCATTTGTCTACTGACGAAATATAGATTAGAATGGATATTTCATATTTAATCATTTTCCATTTCAAATTTGTGTATTATATGGGATAGTAATAATATTGCACGCATGGGCTACATCAATCGTAGCCAAATAGTAGAAAGATTAGACAATCCTAATGTACCGTTGCCCAGGGGACACTCGAATGCACTAATCCCACATCCTTTCCATAGAGGCTCTTCCCATGTCCCGATGATATGAGATGAGGGTGATAATGACTATGAGGGTGTGGAGCCAGTGGAAACACCTAAACCTAACTTAAGATTAATTACCCAAACCCTGGTGACCATTGGGGTAATTCCTCTTTCAGGAAAAGTACCCTAGGTACCAGCCGGGAATCGGACCCGAGAACCCTAGGCTTGTATACACGTATACTGACTACTACACCATGGGTTCGGTTAATATATGTGATCATTGATCAACATTATTTAATTAATTATTACTGCTAAACTTGTAGGATCCTGCGGACCACCAGTGTTCAAAGGACCACACTTTGAGAAACACTGTGCTAAGTGAATTCACATAAGCATTTTCTAATTATTTTTCCAAGAAAACATTCAAAGTTAAAGCTTTTGTTCTATTTGGTCTTAGAGTTTCCACTCATAGAAACTCATTGGGAAATTTCATTCAAACTTTATTGGAAGCACACAAGTGCTTTTTACGTTTTATAAAATGTTACAGGCCTGAAGAGAATATGTATCCGTCATTTAAAAAGATTCTATCCCATTTACGATGCTGGAGTCATTACTATAGGACACATATGTCTAGTAAAATTAGTTCAACGTCTCTTTCTTACAGACCCATATGGCTCTTTTACTACATCTCTAATAAGATACAGAACCTCGTCTTGAATTTGCTATTGATTTTCTATCGAGGGGATGAGGAACAAGCTTGGAAAAATATTATTCCTGGAAGGCTACAGAGGGAGATTGCCTCTTTGGGGAAAAAAATATGTATTTTACTCAAACAACTTTTGAATACAAACTAACCAGATCGAAATAATTATGTTTCCATAGTCTTAATCAACTTTTTTTTCTTACTTCACGTCTTAATATTCGGTCGGGTTATCCACTTATTTGTACTAATGGGCAAGGGATGAGGAAGGTAGAATTTAGAGGAAGTGTACACGAGTTTTCTTGGAAAGAGAGTGGGAAACTATTTAGATAAAATCACTTCTAATATCTGAACCCCGAACTCATATTAGCGGTAAAACTGCCTAAACGAGATTTGTATATTGGCCCACTGACGCGGGTTTATGCATATGATTTAATATTTGGCTTGCACTAAGGGGTTGTCCTTAAATTACGTAATGTTTTTTGGAAGATATAGTGGGTGGAATCATTATGTGTTCTACGTTTTCTTATGAGAAGGGAGGCAGTGTTAGAAGCCATCTTACTTACAAGATTTTTTTTATCAATATTTATGGCGAGAAATTTTTTGGATATATCAATCATAAAATTTCACTAATATTTCATTTACTTATGATTTTCTACAGCTTATTTTACTACAATTAAAGTAGACCTTATTCTAACATTTCAAAACTCTCGCTCAACTATCAATCCTTATGTATACAAATAACTAAATGATTAAAATAATACAATTTACCAATTCTTAAAAAAACTACATAAGTTAGAGGGGGGTGATGGAAAATCTTTCTACTACTTATGTGGTGTTAGGGGGGGAAGGGAAAGTTATGAAAAAAGGATAGGTTCACTTCCTCTAAAATTCAACCTTCCCAATTACATTCTCAATTCCCAATCCCAATTCATAGCCCATTAGCGTAATTAGTGCATAAACATAAAACCCGAACGGGTAGTAAGAGACGATGCTAGATAATAAAAAATAACAATACAAAGCTTCGCTATTCAATTTTATTTCCTGCTTCATTTTCACTTTCCATGATTTTCCGAGTTTTCTGCCTTCTTTCATCGACGGTCTTCCACCAAGTTATTCTTGACCTGCACTGACGTTGGCGTCCTTGCAGTTTACAGTCCAGAGATCCTCTTTAGATGTCATCCTGGTCTCTCCAGAAAGTTGGGTCAGTCCATCGCCATTTCGCTGTGTAATCTCTTGTTGTATTAGCTTCTGGTGTAACGTGCTAATTGCCCGTTTACACGTACACTCAAATTACCTTTATATATATGATTATCACTATAAATGCAAGAACTAATAAATTCTAATAATGTGTGGCAGATACAAACTCACGGTGAAATATTGTTGCTGGAAACGCCCAAACTTGATGAAAGTGCTCCAGCTGACTGTTCAAACAATTCCTGGAATTTGAACACAAGGACATCTTACATGTTGGCCCGACGTATATTTAATGACGAGTGGATTCCTTGTGTTGTGTTCAGCGGCCGTCTCATAGCACTAGTTGTCTTTCTGCTCAATTCTGGAAACTCACTCCCCCTTTTCTTGTGGATGTCCCTTTCCTAATACATCAGTGCATCTTGTATAAAACAGCCATTCCTCGCTTCACATTTTGTACTCTAGTGTAACTATTCGTCGGAGGAACTGCCTAGAGGTGAACCAAGGACCAATGGACTAAGCAAACGGTGATCACGATGTTCGAGGCTTCGTTCTCTCATCCACTCCGCAGATGAAATAAAGTCTGTGATTATGAGTACTTAAGCTAGTAATCTTAGATAGGCTCTACGTGATTGTTTTTCTATTTCCATAAGACATAGTTTTGTATGTCAGAGTTTAGCACTGTTTAACTATGTCTATATAACATAGTTTTGTATGTCAGAGTTTTGACTTTTTTTTCTATGTCCATAAGACGTAGTTTTGAATGTTAGAGCTATCATTTGTTTTTCTATGTCCATAAAACATGGTCTTAAATACCTGGGCAATAACCAGACGCCTTATTCTGTATCGCCATGTTCGGGCTAGTTTAAACCTTTGTATCCAATATTGGTGGAAATCATGTTATCTAGAGATTTATTCCATGACCTATTTGGGTCTTTGGCTGATACAAGTCTTTAATCTTTCTACGGTGATCAACTCGTGGGTATGCAACTAGTGCAGAGTAGTGGCCCACGGGGTATTATTTATTTTTTCCGGCCCCCTTCAAGCACCGTTTGAATTTGTTAATGTTTTAACTGTTTGCTGGTGTTATAGTCTGTGTTCAGACTTGTGTTGATATTTAAATATACTAAACCTATAGTTCCTCTTCAAGGAATTTAACCTTTACATTTCTTAGCTCAATATGGAGTTAACTCATGCTAGCTAGCGCATTCAACTGCCAACGTTGTAACTATTTAAACTAGGACTTTATAGAACTAGGCATTATTAACTATTACTCTTTAAGATGCTCATTAGGTCGAAGTCTGGTAGCCGCAAGGCTGTAAAGGTGTTATGCATTGTTGCTTAACTTTAAATTCATAAATGATTTCAATTTAAATTGCCGTTGTGTTGAGGCAGACGCACCTTCGTAGTAGAATGTGTGTTAGTTCTACTTTAACGAGTTATACCCTTTCATAATATATACACAACCATACTTGAGTTGATTGCAGGTCTAACCAAGGTGTTTCGCACCCAACTTCTCTATTGGGATAACGATGTATCAAGTAACTGATTGAATTTCCTATGATAAACAATGGAATGTTTTGGATAAGATCTCGTCCAAACTTTTGTGATTGTTTTGTCTTGTTTGAAATTAAATAGATTGATTTGTTGAACTTGTATATTTCTCTTATGATTGTTCCTTCACTTCCTTGTTTGTATATATTTTGTTAATGCACTCGTCACTTCTTCTATCAGATACACTGGTTGGACCTGTTCCCCAGCTCTTCGTTTGATATTAAGTTTGGTCACCATATGCCCAATATGTTCTTGAGGTATCTGTTGATGAACGTCTGCAGTTTCTCGGTCAGGCGTCAAACTATTATCCATGTCTTGCCTCTGTAGAAAAGGACCGACTTCACACTGCTCTGAAAGGTCCGCAGTTTGGTCTTTATTCTTAACTCTCTTGATCTCCATACGGGTCTCAAGCTTATA
Source organism: Timema shepardi (assembly GCA_902151425.1). NCBI lineage: Eukaryota > Metazoa > Arthropoda > Insecta > Phasmatodea > Timematidae > Timema > Timema shepardi. The sequence goes on from CABFVX010000897.1 coordinate 42,388, forward strand.
AATAAACACCCCTTTCACTTTATTTAGTCGTCTCTCCCATTTTATTAACTTTGTTTTTATTTTAAGTCCCTAACTTTGGACTCGAAACCAAATTACGTGTGACCCTCTCCCTCGTTGCCACATCTGGTACTAAACTGAATGTTAGTAGCTTTTGTTAAATTCTCGAAACCTTCTTGCTGTCACTGCTGTGTGTGCGAATCCAAGAGATCGTGCTTACGACAAAAAACAGGTCTACAGGCCTTTCTTCACTAAAGTCCGTTCACCATAGGAGTTTTTTTTCTGAAAGGCCTTTTTCCCTACCATGAATCTATTATATAGTAGGGTATTGGTAGGAAAAAAGACCTTTCAGAGAGTAATTCCTACAGTGAATGGAGTATATTTCGTCATTTCTAAAACAGTTCTTTTCAAAATCTGATTTGTAACCTACCAACGACGGACGCGTTGCTTATAAAACCCACACATAGTACATTTTTTCACCACGTCTCAGTTTCAGTTCAGGTTATACGCATATATTTTAATTATATCCTAATGGAATTAAAATTAGCAAGGTAGAATTTTAGAGCAAGTGTACCCGCATTTTCATGAGGGAGAAAGCGTTAGACCGTTCCTAAAAAAAAACATTGGTACACTTGACCAGGTTTATAACCCATACCTCCCTTAATCCAGTCTAGCACGAGAGTGACGCGTTAGACCACGTGCCCACCGATGCGGGTTACAACACATTAGAAGTCGGTAGTGTTTCATATCTAATTTCACGATAGCTTCACTTTGCCGTTGCGAGAACAACTTCATTGCACCCGGTTCCTTTCGTATCGCCTTAATGTTATTTTTTAATTACGGCACACTTTGTTTCATTAATACTTGTGCCTCTGCACTCTTTAGAGAGGTGGGTGGCGTTGTTTTTAGTAGTCTCGCACATTGTAATTGTTCTACGATGTAATTTAGCGCAACCCAAATTATTTGTGGTCAATATTAAAGTCATGTTACATTTAATTAGAACATTGGGAATTTTGTTTCTCTCTCTCTCCAAGTAAATGGGAGTAGCCTGCAATAAGGGCGTATAGAGCTAATTTGTCTCAATATAGCTATTTTTATATGTAGCTATATATTTATAGGAGAGGGGCGTAAGTGTATGTATTCCTCAAGCACAATCTTACAGGCATTTTTTTATCGTGGTTTCTTGATACCCTTTCGGGTTATATACGCTTATATACTAGTTACGTTAGTGGTTTTAGGGATTAGGAAGGATATATATAGTTAGAATAAGTGTACCGGCATTTGCGTGGAGAGATTTTGGAATACAATTTTGGATAAACCATCCTCAGTACCCCCGACAGAGAATCGAACTTCGATCTCCCCGTCATTGGCGGTCTAGTATACTGCGAGAGTAGCACCTTAGACCATGCGGCCACCGAAATGGGTAACCTTACTGTTAGTATCAAAAATGATTGCTCCTTTTCTCAGACCCACTATCCGATACAATATTGTATGTACCAGAAACAATCTGTTATTTGAAATGATGACAGAGTTAGTGTTAAGATAATAAGTTATAAGGAATTAATCCTATTGGTGAATATTATTGTAATAATATATTATCATTTAACTAGGGCCATATAAGATAAATACTAAAATTAAATCATACCAATTTTTATACAAGTATTTATAATTTTATGTGGATCGTTTGGAGGTTTCTTTTTTTTATGTGGTGTCGGTGATTTACTTAAAATGATTTACTAACGAGAGCTTCTAGACAGCTGCCTTCTCTTCAAAAATTAAAATTGCGAAACGGATTACGTCATACAAACCCGTTTTGGTTGAACTAATATTTTGAATGGCTCTTTAGATAATCTATATAAAAAAAAACATACTTATCTTGATGGCCAGTTATAAGAAGATTAAAGTGGGAATATTATACTTTTTAATTAATTATATTTCATGCATATCTCATATATCTCTTATTGCCACAATCGCGAAAAAAAAATGTATTAATATGTTTTGATCTTTCAAGGGGTTAAAAAAAATTGAATTATTAGCGTTTCACTTTTGTTTAATAATAAAGTATTAATAAGAAAATAGTAATAATTTTAACAGAGGCTAACATTAGTAACTTTTAAACAATGTTAGCAATAAGAATCCTCTGTTTGCTGTCATTTGCCACTACTACTACGCTGGATATAGACTCTTCAATTAAATATCCCTCAACAACTGTAATCAGTGTCAACGCGTAGAATGCTTCCTTTATATATATATATATATATATATATAAGTTTAAACTTATTTTTATATATAAGTTTGTTTAAACTGCGCGTCTGCGAAGTGTCCTTAGCTCTCTCTACTCCCTCGTGGTTATATGGGCTCATTGACGCTAGCCGATTCAAATTTTTCTCTGAGTGGGGAAATAACAATTATTCACGGCTACAGCAAAAAGATTTTAAATGAGTGCGGTTAAAACCCTGGCAACACTTCGCACCTCCCTGCTGCTTATATTATTGTTGTTTTTAATATCTCATCTTACTACCCGTTCGAGTTATACGCCTATGTAGTTGCTCTAAAGTGTTAGGGATGAGGAAGGTTGAATTGAGAGGAGGTGTTAACACCTTTTGTGGAGGTAGAGTAGATAAAACAGCGTATTGCGAGAGTGACGCCTTAGACCATGCGGTGGGATGTATGTGTATTCACCAGACTAGAATCTCGTGTGGTTTCGTTTGATCGGACGAGATGTTTCGAGTTTGCCATCAGTGGGAAAGGTTTGTCAAACCACCAATTAAATACAAACGTCGTTTCATGGTTATGTTTATTTCTGATTTAACTTTGCGATTAGTAAAGTTCAGTTTTACACTATACTCTGTTTCATATTATTTTAGACTCAATTTAAACAAAGTTAGAGGGGGGAGGGAAGTGCCACATCGGTCAAAAGCTCCAAGGGAAAATCAACACTCATCGTTGATATAGATATCTTGATTCACACGCTCTCTGAAAATAGATACATCTATAAAATATCTATATTATTTAAAAATATACTTATCCAACGTAAATGAATAGAAATGATTCAAAACTGCTTGAAAATGACACAAAAATGACACAAACCAAGAAAATATTATTTATAATGCAAAATTACCAAAAAATTACCTAAAGAGACCCATAAAAAATGTTTCCACAGTCAAGGGATCCATGTACAGAATGTATGTAGCCCTACGTATGATCATAATGTAAAACAAATGACATATTATCAAAATCTGAGATCTGATTATTGTATTATTTCATAGTTAGCTTTACTAATCTATCAAACAGGATAATGGCAGTTCACATAACTTTGATGTATCATGCATGATTAAGTGAATGTAATTTTTGTAACGTTTGAAACTTTTGTTTGGTTTTTAGCACCACATCTTATTACCCGTTTGGGTTATACGCCTATGTCTTAAATACTTTAACGGGTTGAGGGATTGGAAAGGTTGTATTTTAAGAAGTGTACCCGCATTCGCGTAGAGGGAGAATGGACAACCATTTTGAAAAACCACCCTCTGTGCACCCAAACAAGAATTTAACCTCAATCTCCCTGTCATTGGCAGTCTAATCAATTGCGAGAGTAGCGTGTTAGACCATGCGGCCACCGAAGCGGTTTTTTGTGACTGCCAGTTAATGTTTTTGTTTTAGCACCGTTTCTAACTAGCTGTTCGTATTATACCTACTATTTATGTACTAATTTCGTTAATTTATTAGGAGGAGGAAGGTTAAATTTATAAGAAGTGTACCCAATTTTGCATAGATATATGTTGGAGAACCATTACAAACACACTTTCAGCACACCAGACCGGGATATGAACCCAATCTCCCAGTCGCAGGCAGTCTAGTCTATTGCGAAATAAATGACTTATATGATACAACCACCGAAATGGATAGCAGTATTGCTCTTAATACAGTGTTCATATTTTACATAAAGGGCATGTGGGCCTTTTGTGGGGACGTTATATGCCGTGGAAGTGTTTCTTATCATTTGAAGCAAAGTCGCGCCCCAATCTTGTTGTTGCTTACTTGTCAGTTGAGATTTGAAGATTGTCTGAGGAGAATAAAGAGGGAACCCTAGTCACGTTCATTTGTCTCCACACTTTGGGATTAGAAGAGGACTACAAATTAGATATAGGAACGCAATGAATTATATTTTCCACTAGGTTAATATGAAAATGGAGATTTCTTAAAACTCCTTCTTAGTGAGAATATGGAATGCACTCCAGTAAGTAGAACGGTTATCAAAACTGTTTTATTAGCTTTCTTGAATCTACTAACTATTTTGTTAAAATATTCCTTTTTACCTTCATCAGTGGCTGCAATGTCTAAGGTGTCACTCTTGCAATATACTAGAATCCCGAAAGCAGGGAGATCGGGGGTTCAAATCCCAGTTGGGTGAACAGAGAGTGGTTTTTACTAAATGGTCTTCCCCTCTACCTCTACGTGAATGTGGATACACATACTCTAAATTCAACCTTATTCATTCTTAACTTATCAGCGTAACTAGAACATGTACATTACGTACAACCTGAACGGGCAGTAAGAATTGGTTCTAAAAATTAAAAATTAAAATGTTCCTCGTTTGCTTTTAATTTTATTCACCAGTGTTTACCCTAATGGAGTTGTTAGGATCTAAAGAAAGTGTACCCGAATTTTCGTGGAGGAGGATTGGGAGATAATTCCCGTAAAAACATCTTCTAACACGTGACCCGGGCTCAAACTACAAACTGCACTTCACCGGCAATACAACTAGACGAGACTGATGCCTTTATTATCGCTCCCACTGATATGAATAACTGTTATCTTGGTTGTTTGTCTGTTATACAAAAATTATTGGTAGGGCTACAGGCCTGCATTGGTGGCTTTGCGGACAAAGGTATCAAACTTGTCTTGTTTTGTTTGCCAAGGACGGAGAGGTTGGAGTTTGAATCCCATCCTTGTTTGTTTAAGTCCTACTAAGGGTGATTTTTCCTAAACGATTTCCCACCCTCATTCGCGGAAGATGCGGGCACATTTCTTCTAATTTATTCATTCATTATTGATAACCCATTTATTAAATGAGTATATCCCAGATGGTTTGTAAGACACGATGCAAAAAAAAGTTTCAAAAATAAACTTAGAATTTTATATGAGCTCCCTATTTCTTATCCCTCTAAAGTGGTTTGAAACTTTTCTGCTTTCCTGTCACGTCCGAAAGTTGTCTCTCTACGAAGTTGAAGGTCAAGAAGTGGATCGCCCTTCGAGTCGGTTTTATATCACCCTCCCTATTCGGATTGTGAACTCCCGCGTGCGTTAATGCTCAGAAAACGGGTCATTACTCCCTTTTTTTTGACCGTCCTGTAAAATGGTGTATACGGACCACTATACGATTTCAAGAGAAGTCATATTAGTAATAAATAATAGCAGGAGTAAATTACGGTCCCGCCGTGTTTTCAAACAGGATTTATGGTGTAGAGGTTTTTGATGAGGTCTTTGCCTTGACTCTACTCAAATTACATATGGGTTATATCGGTTGTGGGTGGAGCAGGAGGAGGGGTAGATGGGTGGGTGTCCACATTATGATTTTCAAAGTGTTTTTTCGATATTTACTCCAGGAATATTCTTATACAGATATCTATTCGCTTCAATTTTCTCCATTTGGAATAAAAGTAAGTCATTAGTAACTTTTTTCCCTCCATTAGAGCTATACGAAAACATTAACTACGTTAATTAAATAAGTATGATAAAGTTAGAATTTTAGACGAAATGTACCCGAATTTTGGTTTAGAGAGAGTGGCAAACCATTTTGGAAAAAACAACCTTATTACACCAGACTGAAATTCTAACCCCAATCTTTCCGTCACTAGCAGTAGAGTCTAACATGAGATGACGTGTTAAACCATGTTACCAGCGATTTGGGTAAGCTTTGGGTTAAAAGTACCAAAGTTTTAAAAATATACTTTCATTGAAGATATATTTGGTTGACATGATCGGTATAATTTGACTCGTGTTTTGGAAATTAATGAATATATATAATCCTGATGAACAAAATCGAGTTGTTAGAAAATGCATCCACATTAAAAATAAAATAGAAACACTAATTTAAAAAAATAACACAAGTTCTACTAATCATTAATATAAAGGGGGAGGAGGAGGAAGCTATTTAATAGAAAGGTTGCCCGCATTTACATGAAGATAGAATGGGAAAATTATCGATAAGAGATACTTCGTAAATTGATAACGTTTATATTAATTACGACCGGACATACGAGATAATGTGCTTGACTTTAACTTGGAAGGTGAAGGCTCGAACCCAATCTTTGCCTATTGGAAGGGGTTTTATTCCCCAACGTGCATGCTACCCTTAGCGGTGACCATGTGGTTTAAGATCTTAGAGACTTATTGAATTGGATGGAGGTTGTCAAGGAGGCTCAGGTTCAAACGATGGTCAGATTTTGTCCATCTCTCTATGGTAATGGGGTTGCCTTTCTTCTAATATTCCCTCCTCATCCCAACGCTATAATCTAAGTCGTTAACAAACTTGTGTTAAACGTGCATTTTTTTTTTCATATGCTTCCTGTGTGTCGTTTCTTTATATTTATAGTTAGATTCAAAACTACTCCCATCGGTGGTCTTTTTGACTAAGGCGTTATGCTCGTCTGTTCTAGTTTTACGGTTGGTGTTCGAAACTCGGGCGGGTGTAATAAGGGTGTTTTTTTTCCTAAACTATTTTCCACTTTCTCTCTTATTGTAAATGCGAGTACATTTACTCTAATAATAATAAATAATAATATTTAGCACCGCGTCTTACTACCCGTTCGGGTTATACGCTTTAAGTACTAATTACTCTAATGGATTAGTAATTGGGAGGGTTGAATTAGAGGAAGTGAACCCGCATTTGCGTGGAGGGAGAGTGGAAAACCATTTAGGAACCACCCCCCCCAGTTCACCCGACCGAGATTCGAACCTCGATCTCTCCATCCTTAGAAGTAGAGCTCAACACGACTAGCGCGTTAGCCAACTACGCCACCAAGGCGGGTACATTTACTCTAAAAAAAACTACTTTCGCCCATTAGTGTAATTAAATGCATATAACCTAAGTGGGTAGTAAAACGCAACGAAAAAAAACTTAAACTAAAATATATGCATGACCAAAATTCAAAGAAAATAATACCCAAGTCGGTTCAACATAATAAATCTTGAGGGCTCTTTACCAAAATGTGAACAAATATTTTGATCAAAATGGAGTTATACCTTACTTTCTACCTCTGACTATACACCTTCTACGAGTGTTCCTTGTCATTCCGTCAGCTCCAATGTTCTGATGGTTGCCATTGGCAACATAACATAATTTTCCCTGACGTCACTACAAGCCATTGTGTTGGTCCAAATCAAACTCACAGCTCTCGCATACGCTTAGCTGATGCCTCTCAATGGAGGGATAAATTTCCATGCGTGGATCTCAGGTGACGTCAATATATACCTATTTTATATTAGACTCTATAAAAATGATTCTTTTTTTAAACAGGATATAGGGCGTCATTCAAATCTTTCACGTAATAAAACATTATTTTATATGCTCCCAATATTGGGAAAGTCGAATTAAGTTAAACAATGCCGATACATTCCTAAAATATATTCTGTGTCAAGTCATTCAAATAATTACTATAGTAATAAATACTTTTAACATATTTTGGTGATAGATGTAATAATAATAATAATGTTTAAATTTATTATTATTATTATTATTATTATTATTATTATTATGAATAACTATATTTTACAGGACAGAAATCTTTGATTTTTTTTTGCATCGTGGCTTACTAACCGTTTGGGTTATACGCTTATGGTTTTAGGGATTAGGAAGGCTATATTTTAGAGGAAGTGTACCTGCATTTGCAGGAGGGGAGAGTGTAACACCATTTTTGAAAAAAAGCACTCTCAGTACACTCGACCGATATTCAAGCCTGGACATCCCTGTCATCGGCATTCTATTATACCGCCAAATTAGCGCTATTGTCACATATTAATAGTTTATAGTCTTCCCGACACTATAACTCAATATTTAGCGTGTTTTTATACTGAGATGAGGGTCCAGGATTTGATTCCCGGCATCACCGAAAACATGTATCATTGTTAAAATAAATGTTTATCTATTTCACAGCGATGAATTAACTGCTGAGGGGGAGGGGGTGGATGCTGTGTTTGTTCTATATTGATGTTAGTTTATGAATTGTGCTGATATAATCAATCGGTTCAGAAAGTGCATGTTAATTACTTCAAATAAATGAAAGAATAAAATTTAATAGTAAAAAAAAGCTAAATAAAAATAATAGGCCTCTAAGAATAAAATATTCATTAAGAGGCAAGAAGTATAAAAACCTATTTACAAGTATTATTATAACACTTTCCCTAAAGTGTATGGTTTTAATAAATCCTTTATTTATTGTGCATTTTCTGAATTCAAACTTTACAACTTAATTTAGTAATACATACATAAACACTGAACGTACCAATAATAGCGTCAATAATTTTAACATCTAAGTGAAAATTTAAACAAGTACTAAAATATTGTAGGTACTATCCACGATTTAAACTTGGCTTCCTTGACTATTTGTACTTAGAGTCAGGGCCCATTATTTTAGCTAATTACAAAATATCGAACAGGTATCACCAACTATTCAATATATTAAAATAAATCCCTAGGGAAAATGTGTGAGTGTAAAATGCATATGTATACTTCTTACAATATTATAAATAAAAGTGTAATGAACAAAGTCTAGCAATTACTGAAATATAATGTAAATAATGCGTTACGAGAAACCAAATGATAACAATCAAAAAGGGAACTATGAATATTTTAACCGTATTATATTCCCTTTAAAGAGTCTTTTATTCGTTTACCCCTTGCAGAAAATAAATATAATGGTTGGGAATTTACTCATCTTTATTAACAATCTTAAATAACGGCGAATAAGAGTAAGCTGTGAATTATAAGCTGAACCATAAACATAAAAAGGACTGTTTCTTATAAATATAATATTTTAAAGACATTTTATATTGAGTAAGAATTTTTTAGCATCGCGTCTTACTACCCGTTCGGGTTATACGCTTTAAGTACTAACTACGCTAATGGATTAGGAAAATAAGATGGTTAAATTAGAGGAAGTGAACCCGCATCTGCGTGGAGGGAGAGTGGAAAACCATTTAGGAAAAACCACCCTCAGTTCTCCCGACTGAGATTCGAACCTCGATCTCCCCGTCCTCAGCAGTCGAGCTTAACACAACTAGCGCGTTAGTCAACTACGCCACCGAGGCGGGTTATTGTTTAAGAAGAAGCTAGATTAATTTAAAATATAAATAGAAGAAACAAAACCTGGGTTACTCCAAGCATATCTGTTTAAAGGTGATCATTCTGTCTCATTCACTGTTTTGCACATTTCTCACTTCAAATATAAATAACCATGTATATTTAAGTTGATGATTTAAAGCCAAATTGTGTTTTATTGGGTTTTATTACACTTCATGAAAACTTACTTTATATGTATAATTTGAAATTTTAGAAATAGTATGTTTTTGCACCCTATCCATGTATTTGTTGAGATATTGTCGTGCCGCATGAAAAGTACTTTCGACTATAACGTAACAATGGTTTTACTCTCTCAGGTCGGTGACCTGGCGGTCTAGGGGTAAGGTGTCAGACTTTTATGCTGGCGGCCGGGGTTCAATCCTCGGTCCCGGCAAAGATTTATCTGATTACCAAACCCTTCCTTCACCTCTGACAAGACATCTTGTGAATGTGAGGAATACCAGGCCTCCACCGTGGTTCGGATTCCACGTTAAACTGTAGGTTCTTCATTTCATCTCACAATCACCCTACCATTACACATTAGCGTAAGTGCGTGTAACCCGAACGGGTAGTAAGATGTGGTGCTAATAATAATAATAATACTCTTTCAGTGTCTTAATTATTATAAGTATTAAACATTTCATCATTAACCAGATAAAAAAATTCAAACGTTAAAAATGGTCACTTCATCGTAGACGAGCAATAATTCAGAGAAAAATGATTTACTTCTTTTATAGACTTTAGTTTTGACAAGTCATTTGCCAAGCCATAAATCCATACGTATATTAATGTCATTTTCAGACATAGAAAAAAAAGCTCATTAATCTACCAGTGAGTATGAGATAAACGTGTGTCGCATTCGAATATGAGGGTCTTATATTGCCCACCGTGGATTAAAATACTGTCGTGGGCTAGCATTTGTCTCTTCTCTTATGTTCCACGTCTTACTACCCGTCCGTGAAATCAGAATACTTACACTAAAGGGTTAGTGATGAGAAAGGTATAATTTATAGTGATTGTATCTGTATTTGTGTGTCTATAGAGTAACCATTAAGGGAAAAAATAACTCAATAAACTCAGATGAATTACGAACCCCAACCTATCCATCACTGGCAAACCAAACAAGAAGAAGCTGACGCCTCTGTCCATATGTTCACTGTTTCGGGCAAACCCTGAGATTAAAATCTTGGTAAATGAAGATATACCACAAATCTATTAACAAGCTTACATGTGTTATTTTTCATACCTTTTAAAATTAATATAAGTAATGCATATTAAAAGGGAAAAAATTATGTCGATTATATTGCGGCATTCAGAAACATATTAACTAGTATTGATTAATAACTCTCGTCAATTGAAAATTATTTTTTGTTATTAATGTAAAACCTCGATAACCCAGATCTTATTAATTCGGATTTCACTTTTTCCGAATTATAGTTACCTTTTTAAATTATTCCCAGGATGGTCCCATTAATGAACTAAAAATTATCAAAAATGACTTGAAATTTACCGATAAAATTACCTAAATTTTATAATAAAAACTCTAAATGAATGCACACTACTAAATCAATCATGCACTTTACAAAATGGAAACTAATATATAAATATATGATGCCTTTACCAACTCAACCCTTTATTTATTCTAAATATAATGAAGATTTACAAATATCGGCTTTCAACGCAAACCTTTCCTGTCTAGTTTCAGTCTCTCAGCAAGAATGTGTATTTTACAAGGGTACAATCAAAGAGGATACAAAGTTTATTCGTCTAGGGGTAATGTGTCAGACTTCTATTCTGGCGGCCGGTGTTCAATCCTCGGTCCCGGCAAAGATTTATCTGATTACCAAACCCCTCCTTCACCTCTGACAAGACATCTTGGGAATGTGAGGAATGCCAGGCTTCCACCGTGGTTCGGATTCCACGTTAAACTGTAGGTCCTCCATTTCATCTCACAATCACCCTACCATTACACATTAGCGTAAGTGCGTATAACCCGAACGGGTAGTAAGACATGGTGCTAATAATAATAATAATAATAATAATAATAAAGTTTATTCCGAAAATTATGTGCTTAGAATGTTTATGGTTGAGTATTTATGCATTTATGAAATATCAACATTATTTTTTTAAATGTACTTATTCAAGATAAATTCCTAAAAATGACTAAACGTTATGCAAAAATAAAAAATTACCCAAAAATCCAAAATTATGAGAAATTATCAAAGAATGACCTATACAAAACGTTCCCAATACCCAGGGATCATGAACAGTGTATATGTTCACATGAGTATTGTATGTGATGTACCAACAAATATGAGATGTAATCAAAATCCAGGCCTTGCTTATTACTGTAATCTCTCATAGGCATTAAAGCCGAAAGCACTAATTAGCGAGTGGGGAGCGGTTAATTTCCTTGAAATACGCCGCAAACGGCCAAACTAAGCCTCACCCCTCAGCATCAATGCTCAGACTAATGTTAAAACCAGTTAATGTTGTCAAGAGTAAATGGCTACGTGCAATCAATTACGTAATATATTGATTCCCCCCCATACAAGACTAAAACTCGAAATATTAATGGTTAACTGCAACAATCGTACTATACTGGTTTCATAATCACGCTGAACCAGGAAATAAGGAGATATGAACGGATAAATTAAAAATATATCAAAGTTATTACTTTATAATGTTCCATGAAGCTGTCACGAAATTATACAGTAGAGATACAGAGGCGGATTCAGGGTAGTGGAACTGGGGCAGGTTCCCCTCTTGTCGGCTTCCGGAAAATATACGGCATTCGTTAGGATTCCCTCTAACTAATAAAAAAACACTGTTTTTCTATTTTTTTTCTTAGCGCCACGTCTTACTATCCGTTCGGGCTATACGCCTCTTATGTACTAATTACACTAATGGTTTTAGGGATTAGGAAGGTTATATTTAGAGGAAGTGTACCCGCATTTTCTTGGAGGGAGAGTGTAAAACCATTTTTAAATCACCTTCAGTACACCCAATTTAGATTCGAACCTCTAGCTCTCCATCATCGGCAGTCTAGTCTATGCGAGAGTAATGCCTTAGACCATGCGGCCACCAAAGCGAGTAGTTCATTTTTAACACTTGAAGACTGGCTGCAGCATAAACATATAAATCTGTTTTTTTTTCAACCACTATAGAGGCACTTTATGGTAAATTGAAATTATCGAGGGATTTCTTGAACCATAAATCCGTAAACGTTTATAAGCCAATAATATTATTATTAATAGTACCGCGTCTTACTACCCGTTCGGGTTCTACGCACTTACGCTAATGTGCAATGGTAGGGTGATTGTGAGATGAAATGGAGGACCTACAGTTTAACCTGGAATCCAAACCACGGTGGAGGCCTGGCATTCCCCACATTCACAAGATGTCTTGTCAGAGGTGAAAGAAGGGTTTGGTAATCAGATAAATCTTTGCCGGGACCGAGTATTGAACCCCGGCCGCCAGCACAGAAGTCTGACACCTTACCCCTGGACCGCCAGGTCACCTATAAGCCAATAGAGGCTTACATATTTGCGTCTGTGTTTTCAAACATCGAGTGCCTATTGAAAACTATTTGTGTGATAGCAGTTACTACTTCAACAGCAGAGCGATCTATTCCTTTGTTGATTATAGTTAAAACCTACTTGAGATCAACAATGGCTCAGAAAAGACTCAATAGTTTGGCTATGCTCAATAGAAATAAAAAATATTGAGATATTCATGAAGAGTCTCTAAATATATTCGCCAGAAAACAGCCGCGAAAACTTAAATTATAGTTTATATTAACCTCTTCTCTCATCTCAAAGAACTGGATATTAAATTTGGTAAAAACGTTTTCTAAAACAAAATGTTGCTTATTATTTAAACTTTGATGATTAAGTATGTATCACACTATTCATAGGAGCTTTTATATAACCTAGCTTTATACATATTTTAAAAATTAACTTTCATGTAGAGATATGAAACTTCTTAGAAATGTTGGAGGTAAAATTATAACTATTTGTATCATGGTGCCCTTCCTGTAATATTTTTTCTGAATCCTCAAATTTAAGGACATAACAATTTAATGTATGATTCTACCACCTAACACTACGTCACTTACACAACCTATGGATCAAGGTGTCATTTATACTGTCAAAAGGCTCTACAAAAATATATTCTTGGATGAAGTTTTGTAGGTGGAAGAGACCAGTCGAAGTTTTACTGTATAATAATATATTTGTTTACTTTATGTTCTTACTGGAAATACTAGAACACGCTGGCGACACATAAAACACATTTATTAAAAATAGTTTTTAAGTGAAAACCGTCACATAATTTTATTTTTCTATATCTGGCAGTTCGCTGATCGCCTCTTTAATTTCCAGACACCTAGTACCCGAATGTTACACTCGACGCTCGACGGACGAGGCACTTCTAACTTGTGTTGGGCTGTATTTATTCTGATCCTAACTCTTCGTGCCGTGACGTTTGTTTCCAATTACGTTTTATAATTAGTATGTCCGTACTTGGTTGTGGGCGGAAAGAGGAAAATATGGAATCGCTTCGTTACCCCCTCCCCTCTTTAATTAGCGAATTCTTGCAGGGATACGAACGGGGTGGAGACCTACAACGAAACACGCACATGGAATCCAAAATATAGCATGGGAGTAAGAAATTATTAATAATTTTTCCACCCCTTTCCCCACCGTTTTAGGTGCCTATTATTATTCTCGCTATTTTAGTAATTTCTCAACCCGGGCTTGGCGGGGTTTATTTCACCCTTCATCCTCCCCCCCTAAAATGTCAATGGACCTAAGTGGAAAGGCACTGTGGTATAATTGGATGTACGACACTCATTAGTAAGTATGAGGTTTTCCCCTTCTTTTGAAAACTGTCATTAAAGTGTATGTATACGATCTGTGATTATTAGTACGTTGGTGAACATTACTCAAGATACACATAAGATTGTGTGAATGAAAATTAACTAAACATTTATAGAGATCATCTGTCTTTCTAAGGGAACCAATTTTGAGGTCAGACTATGCCATCAGCTAATTTGTATTTGTATATGTGTTATTGAAAATATAAATACCGTGCTACATTTATTCCTAAAGTTTTAGATTAAGTGGGTTTGTAAGTAGTGAGTTTATATAACTATGTGTTTGGAAGATATTATTGGGGAATTTAACAAATATCAGAATTAGGAAGTTGAATTCTAAAAAGGCTACATATGTTTCTCAATTGAGGGCCAAATTATTATTTTATAGTCCAGTGTAACCCAAGGCCAACTTAATTCAAAAGTTGAAATAGGACTGTATTTGTCAGGATTGTATTCGTGATGACATTTCAAAAAATTAATTTCCTATTTTTACTTTCACGGAATTTTATTTTTACGGAAACTAAAAATGTTTCTACTTTCTAAAATAATGCTATGTACAATTTGTTTGTTAACTATTACACATTCTCATTTGATAAAAATGGTACAGCTTTCAATGAAATTGATCTCTTTTCAAAAATTTAACTCTTCTCATTTGATAAAAACGGTACAGCTTTAAATGAAATTGTTCTCTTTTCAAAAACTTAACTCTTCAAAATCATATGTTAAAAGCTTGGATCACGTAGTTTTTGGATATTTCTTTAGCTTGGTTAGTGAGTTAAATCTTGTATTTAAATACTTGTATGTATAAATTGTATTATTATTAGCACCACGTCTTACTACCCGTTCGGGTTATACACACTTACGCTAATGTGTAATGGTAGGGTGATTGTGAGATGAAATGGAGGACCTACAGTTTAAAGTGTAATCCGAACCACGGTGGAGGCCTGGCATTCCCCACATTCACAAGATGTCTTTGTCAGAGGTGAAGGAAGGGTTTGGTAGTCAGATAAATCTTTGCCGGGACCGGGGATTGAACCCCGGAGCCCCAGCACAGAAGTCCGACACCTTACCCCTAGACCACCAGGTCACCCTATATATAAATTGTAAATCCATAACTTAGTGGATAGTTTTATAGCCAATATGCATCATGTAATACTAAATATATTAAAGAATAGATTCAATGTACTCACTTAGAAATTATTTATCTTTATTTATTTAGCTGTGTCTTTATTATTTAAATAGTAAAACACGTTAGCTCAGTCGGTAGCCTGTCTTTCTACTGAGTTAAGGGTCTCAGGGTCGATTCCCAGCATGGCTGAAAAATGTATCATTGGCGAAGTTTCAGTTTCCCCTTTCACAGCGAGGAATTAACGGCTTGAGGTTGGATGTTGTGTATTTTCTAGAATTATATTAGTTTAAAAGTCATGTGCCGATATAATCAGTTCAGAAAGGGCACGTTATATATCTAAAATAAATTAAAGCTATTATTTAAATAATTCCGAGTGCTGCATTGATAATCTACAGTAAACTCGTAGAATTTGGAGTCACACCACGCCACTAGGTAGCACTGTTGAACATGACTTTGTTAGATGTACAGACCGTTTGCTTTTAGTATTTACTACAATATCTGTAGGTATTATCTACATATGTGACGGAAAACGCTAAAACTCAGATCCCCGCTTTTCCCTTACATCTTAGAGACCTTATTATAAATTCAAGCAGCGAACTGCAGTACATATTTTTCATTTTTTTTTTCAGACACTCAACACGCTCATGATCGTGTATGGCAGGCACCAAGTTAATGACAACGTCCTACTCCAAAATGTTAGGGATAAGGAAGGCATTAAGATTAAATCCGTACCAATCTAACTTGAGAGAGTACGTGAAAACCACTCTTTGGAAAACCATTACCGACCGGGGATTCTAACCAAGACATTAAGATTAGGGTTAAGGGGATGCGAGCTAAGGGCAGTGTTTTGTCCTTTTTATAGCAAAATATTTTTTAGACAAAACAAACCAAATATTGTTACGGTGTTAACATACAGCTTAATTTTCTTCCCATGTTTATATCAACACTGGTTGAATATATGTCATTATCTCATTAACACAAGTGGCAGTAAATGATAAACTTTTTAAATTAAGAGAAAAATTTGTCATGAAATTCCAGGACACCCTTGACGGATATTCAAGGACTGTTGATATCACCATGTGTAGAAAATTAAACTCTTATGTTTCTATTTGAGAATTTTTTTGCTATATTTTTGTAAAAAAAAAAAATTTGTCATGAACATTTAAAAAACACCGCCCTTAGCTGGCGTTCCTTACAGACCCACCCTAAATTCGGACCTCTCGGGTCAGAGTTAGAAATGTAAACTACAAAACCTACTCAGGTAATCTCTCCTGTGAGTCTTTTCCTACCACCTATCTCTCTCTACTCGTCCGGGCTATACTCATGTTAATAACACTAATGGAGTATTGATTAATAAAGTATAGCTCAGAAGAATTGTAGATCTACCGAATTTACCTTAATGCAGTGTGGGAAATAATTTATCAAAACAATATGTTGATATTAACTTTGTTACGAATATAGGGGTGTTCATCGACTAGCTTAATTTTTTTTTAGGATCAAGGTTTGAATCCCGTTCGGGTGTACTAAAGGTAGTTTTCCCTCCTGTAAGCATATGCGGATACACTTCCTCTAAATTCGATCTTCTTCATCTCTAACAAATTTTATTTGATGTATTTAATGTGCCCTTTCTGAAATGACTGATTATATCAGTACACGAGAATTTCTATGAGCGAGAAGGAAAGGACCTACCAATTTTTTCGTAAATGTATTTTCACATGTCACAAGAAACATAGGACCGATGGTTACTTCCCCTCCGAAGAAAGTTGTGCTCCAGATTTGTATCGCCTTAGGAAAATCCATCGACCTCAGCTGGGTTTGAACCCACAAACATCGGCTCCACATAAGTTGTCACGTGGTCCAAACACGTCACTTTCACATTAGACTGGATTGCCGGGGATGGAGAGCTGGAGTTTTAAACCCGGAATCGAGTGCAATTAAGTACGTTTTCCTAAATGGTTTATCACTCTCTATCCACAGAAATGTGACTACATTTCCTCTTAATTATATTTTCCTCCTCTCGGTTTCAATATTGTATCATTCTGGTGGGAAGAATTTTCACGAAAATACCAACTTTTTTCTTTTTCTGTCTACATTGATAATATCTTACTACATTATGTTATATTATTGAAATCTTAAAGGTTTTGATAATATCATTCAAAAGTGATAACTGCGGATAACATGATTCATAATGGCCAAGGAAGCTTTCAATCAGAAGAAGTTACTGCTGACCAGCAAGTTGAGTTTGGAACTGAGGAAGAAACTGATCAAATGCTACATTTGGACCATCGCACTGTATGGAGCAGAAATTGGTACTCTTAGGAAAATGGAAAAGAAACACTTGAAGAGCTTTTAAATGTGGGGCTGGATAAGATTCGAGGAGATCAGGTGGACAGACAGGGGGCCAAATGAGGTCCTAAGAAAAGTGTATGAGAAGAGAACCATTTTGGATGTTGTTCTTCAATGCAAAGCAAACTGGATCAAACACATCCTTAGAAGGAACTCTCTTCTGCATGACGTCATAGAAGGAAAGTTTAAGGGAAAGAAGAGCTTAGGAAGAAGGAAATAATAAAATTCTGGGAGCTGAAGCAGGAAGCAGAGGACGGGGCTATTTGGTGTTCTAAGTTCATGCAATGGCCCTATCGTAAGATAGAACACCTAGTAATATAATAATGATGGTTATATTGAATCTTTTTAGTAAGTTTTGTAGCTTTCAAAACAATTCTCCCTCTCTGAATCAGTATGTACAGTACAGTACATCACCTATTGTTCTTCAAGAGACATTTGTTCACTCTTTTATTAGTAGGAGTTGAAGTACTACAGCTATGTCCTGGGATCGTGAATAACCGGTTTTACTCGAAACTCATGGATATAGACCTACTTGAAATTAAAACACCTTCAAGAATTCATCTTCAGCGCAGGTGGTCGGAATCAAACCCTGTTTTCTCGAGTTGGTATGCACACTAACCATGTGGAAAATCGAGCTGTTTTCTATTTTGTTAGCATTCTTGGTGACCTGGTGGTCTAGGGGTAAGGTGTCAGACTTCTGAGCTGGCGGCCGGGGTTCAATCCTTGGTCCCGGCACAGATTTATCTGATTACCAAACCCTTCCTTCACCTCTGACAAGACGTGTATTAATCACAACTTGTGAATGTGGGGAATGCCAGGCCTCCACCGTGGTTCGGATTCCACGTTAAACTGTAGGTCCTCCATTTCATCTCACAATCACCCTACCATTACACATTAGCGTAAGTGCGTATAACCCGAACGGGTAGTAAGACGCAGTGCTAATAATAATAGTAATAATAATAATAATAATTAGCATTCTCTCTAATTTTTTTAAATACTATTATTGTATGAATACATAACAAAATGAATATTTATGCAATTATTTATCGTGGTCACTGAACAATTATTTTTTGTACGAATCTTGATATTATTTTGGAACTATATATTTCCTACCTACGTCAAAAACAAAATGAATAATGTAGCTAGTAAATATAGATTATAGCGTGTGTGTGTCAACGTTCGTAAGGATTTATATTCAAAATGCCCCACCCATAACAGGAATACAGAAATGTTGGGTTGTAGGGTGGTGCGGAAAGGGGAGTGAGGAGAATTATTCACGTTATTTCTTATGATCTCAATTAATTCACTTCATATTGTCCAATTTACATAGTACCCTAGCATGTTTCGTGTTTTACTATGACGGATTTTCATTAATATAGATATTGCAAATTCCCTTACTTTCATTAAACTCGAGACTGGAACAAACCAAGTAATAAAAATAATAATTTGTGTGTGTGTGTCGCGTCTCGCTACGGATTTGGTAACCAGCCCCATGGTGTAGTGGTCAGTGTGTCTGTCTATGATCCTAGGAGTCCTGGGCTCGATTCCTGGCTGGTACCTTGGGTACTTTTCCCGAAAGAGGAGTTACGCCTAAGGTCACCAAGTTTAGTTAGGTTTAAGTTAAGTTTGAGTGTTTCCACTGGCTCCACACCCTCATACTTACTATCACCATCATTTCATCTCATCGGGACATGGAAAGAGCCTTCAAGGAAACGATGTACGATTAGTACATTCGTTAGTCCCCTAGGCAACGGTACATTAGTACTGGTTAATCCTTCCCCTACTGGGCTACGAGTGATGTAGCCCGGACGCGCAATATCATTACTATACCTGGAAGGTCTATCCGCGTTTAACTACGCTAATGGTGCAGGGGTGATAAAGATACAGCTAATAGGAAATGTCCACGCATTACCATGGAGGAAGAGCGGGGAACTGTTAATAAAAAGCTGCCCTCAGAACATTCGAACAATATTCGAGCCTTTACCTTTTTGTGATCATAAAACCAGAATAAACTATCTTGACTACCCGTCCACCTTCCCGCCGTTGCGGATGACTACATTATAAAGTATTAACCAAAAGTGTTAGCAAGCGATAAATTAGAAATGAGAAAAGCAACTTTAGAACTAATTTGAACTTTATAGCTTGAACGTAACCGTCCTGTACATTTTTATCACAGCCATTAAGACAATTCGCGAAAACATTATTGTTTCCAATTTGATCTAATATAGTTATTATTTCATAATGTTATCTTTACTTTGAGGCTGCTTGGTTTAATTTTTAGCTCTAAGCAACAATAGTTTGTGAGCACAAAATTTTAGTGGTGTATAATACTTTCTAATCACTAAGTTCCACGAGTCCGTAATCCATTTGTATGAACTTAATATTACATAGATAATTAATTTGATGCTTTTCACCTAAAATTTGATTTGAAACCCTCCTGAGGATATAAGTGGGATATATAATATAATCTGGTCGTAAAATGGCCAGTCTGACTTCAAAAGTGATTTTTCATCAGTGCACTAGAAAGTTTTTATTTTTTTAATTCACTTGTAAATTGATACATAAAGGTTATCACTAGGACCGGATCTGATATTGAATTAAAATATATTATGGTATAAATTACAGCCTGGACAAGGAATATAATTCTGAAACTTCTACGACAATGATCTACTCCTGATACATATTGGTGAAGTCCAATTTTCATAGGAAGGTCCTTTTACAAAATACATAGTTTTAGCGGTCAGCATTGATATATGATATAATATATTATTAGTATTATTTCATAGATATTGATAGTATCTGTCAAAAATGACTCCTGCAGATAGAATTCCCTGAAGTATGAAGACGTGATGGTGGATCTAATATTTTTTCTACCTGCTCACCACATACAAATTTTAAATTTGAAAATTGCATCCAGGGCCATTCTTAACTTTTTGTAAGCATTGAGTCTATTTTGTGGGCTGGTATTTAAGCCTTATATAGCTATAAGGCTATAGTATAGCTAAAAATTATCCTATAACAATATGGCCATTATGTTTATGAGGATGAACTTTACCATTAGTAATCAAAAGTGAAGTCAACAGTAATATTAATCTTCAAAGTCCTCCTAGATAGATACTGTCAGTTTTCTTTACTGAAAGCAGAATTCCAAAGGAAGACCACAAATCTTAAAGTCACAAAGTAATTTCATACGTAGGAACCTACTTTATATAAAGGAAAAACATAATTAAGACGAGATAACATTTTAGTTTTGAGGAGATTTGAGTTGTCCACTTTTTAGTTTTTGAAACAAAGTAACTTGTTTCCAGAGAAGATAATCCCAATACTTTTTAATTCAATTTTTGGAAGATTTTTTTATTTGTTTATTTGTGCACATTGTTTTTAATATAGATATATGATAAGTAAAAACTAAAAAAAACTATATTACTACTTATTTTAATTTTTCAGTTTGTTTTATTTTTAAACATTTTAATGATTTTGTAGCGGTGAAGAGTTTAAGTTTTCTTATTTCCTCAAAATGTTTTTCTTTCAGATGAATATTGTTACAAGAAGGAACCAAATATGTTATCTCTTTTATATTCCCTACCCCTCTCCATACACACATATAAACTTTTCTTAAAAGTAATATTTACAACAAAAATATAGAAACATGGGTCTTATTACTTTCTAATATCAAGAGAACTTATTGTAATCGTGAACATTTTTTTACCTCGAGAGTGTATGAATCTTGACGTTTTATTTGTGTCCGAACCCCAAAAAGGGTATTAAATAATTATATCCGTCCCCATGTCTGTCTGTCAATTTGTATGTCTCTCCCAGGCTATAGATCTAAAAAGCTTGGATGGATTTTGTTAGTACTAGATATTTATATGGATTAATTAGCGAATCTATTAATTTCACTAGTTACGGTTATAGCCGTATCTAGATATCAAGTTCTTCAAATTGAAAGCTGACACCTGGGTATGTGAACCGAACCCAAAAAAGGTTCCATGTTCAATTCCCATGTCCAGGTGTCATTTTTAAATTTAAAAACTTGGTGTTTAGACGTTAACGGATAAGTAATACCGCAATATTTTTTATTATTTTGACCCTATCCCTAAAATGAAGGTTAGCGTACTGATTAGTAATTTTGTATGGTTACAAATCATGTTTTGGAAATACCTCCAGCTATGTATTTTGTTTAAAATTGATATCTAAAGAGGGTTTTAAAAAAAAGTAACGTTATATACTTGTATTTTGTGTGATCTATATTATATACTTGTATTTTGAGTGATTTCCGGAAATTTTAAATATTTCGAAAATCACTTACGATTTAATTTTCTCTAAATTCTACATTTCTCATATAAATTGGATTGGCAGTAAGCCGTGAAGCAATCAATATTTCTCAAAATATCACCTTTACGTGTAGTCATGCTATTCGTATTTAATAGCCCAAGTTTCATTTTAAGAATGCTTAGACACTGTAAACTCTGTAATAAAGTTGTTTTTTCTTGTTTATAGCCCTTACTATAATATTTTATGAATACAAGCACATAAGCTAACAAAGCCACATACACAACAGTTAAAAAAAAATATAGTCTGATAATAACTTGAGCTAATTCCATTTTCAAGTTGTCCTTGGGACGTACTGTACTGTACATATCGATCAACAAAACGCCAGACGGACCACCAAGTCTATGTCGGACTAAAATAACTTTGCGTGAAAGATGAATTAACTTGCATGTTTGTTAATACTTTAGAAGTTGGCGAACCTCCAAAGTTAGTTTAAAATATTACGTCTCTCTCGGAGTGCTTGGTAAACACTAAACATGTTTTACAGTGTTTTGAGGGAAGAAATTCATTTGAAAAACACCTTTCAGAATCTGGTTGGCATTTAACAATAATAGATTGTTTGTTTAAGCGCCGTGTGTGATGGATATTTAGTGACATGGACCCCGCGCTGGGTGGTCCTGCGGTAAAAATGGTCAGACTTGCCGCATTAGATTGAATTGCAAGCTATGAGGAGGTTTAGGTTTGAATCTCGGCTAAGATAACCAGGGGTGGTCTTTAAAATAGGATTTATCAGTATCGTCCAGCCAATCCTTTCACACGTCAAAGTGGATGAACTTCCCTTAAACTACCCTGGTCATCACCACTCTATATATTAAGGTGGTAAGTAATAATTGTGTTATATTAATTGATATATGTGTGAGCCGCATCGTTGGTCGAATATTAAAACGCGTCACTACCATGTTAGACTGGATTGTCGGTGACGCGGAGATTGGGGTTGGAATCTCGGTCGGGTGTACTGAAGATAGAATGTTATATATTTGTATATATTTATATAAGAATATATATATATATATATATATAGTAGACTCGTGACTATCCAAGCCCCACTTTTCTGAGGCTTCGTGTTAACCGAGCCACTCATTCTGTCAAAGTGTCCAATTTTAACATAATATTTCTACATGGGTTTTTTATTTCAACTGATATATAAATATACTGCATTACTATAACAAGTATAAAGTATTATTTACAATACTTTAGTTAAATGCATACTTATAAATATATATAAAATGCTGCCCCACGTTGAAGTAAAATCCCCACTAACGGTGTGCCCAGCCGGGAATTGAACCCCGGATCATATTCAAGCACTCAAAACGCCCACCCAAAAACCAGTTTTATGACTTGTACGTTGGCTTTCATTTTAATAATTACTTTTTCAATAAATATTTTGGTTAATATATCTGTGTTTTTTATTTGCACATTGTTTTAGAACTAGCCTTATGGGCTATATGCTCTTATCCACACTAATGGGATATTGATGAGGAAGTGTAATTTAAGAGGGGGATTAGAAAACATACACATGTTTAGAAACAGACCTTAGTAAACAATATATTGAAAACACTGGCTGGGATTCGAGCCCTAATCTCCCTGTCACCCGCAAAACAGACTAGGTAAGAGTGAATCCAACCCTCTTCGTTAGCCATATGGTCTATGGCGCTACTCTAACAGTATCCTAGACGGCCGATGATGGAGAGATCGAGGTTCGAATCTCAGTCGATTGCACTGAGGATGAACTTTCCTAAATGGTTTTACACTCTCCCTCCACGTAAATGTGGATACACTTTCACTAAATATAACCTTCCTAATTTCTAAAATATTAGCGTAATTATTACATAAGCATATAACCTGGATGGGTAGTAAGATGTGGTGCTAGAAAAATTAAAAAATAGTAAATTTAGTCCTCGTGCCCGCCGGGTGCGGTTGAAACAAAACTTTAATGTCAAGGGAGTTGGAATGATCTCTAGAATATTGCTTTTATTTCCAACTGTGCACAGAGCATTCACGTTAAATCCACTCTTGCGACTTTTGTTATTATTTTTCAGCAACGCCACATGGAGTTTCCAAGAAATCAAATTCTTGAGCTTTCTCTATTATATTAACTTCTAGATTGCTTCCTTTGTATGAAAGCCACATGGATCCTAAATGTCGAGAAAAAGAAAGCTTTTGCAAACACATAAAACTTACTGGTGTGTGTTACTTCTATTCAATGGGAAGGAACTTTCTCGCTTATAACAACTTAACGCCCCAATTAGAACGTTCAATTTCCTAGTATAAGCTTTGCTGGGTTTGTCTTGTTTTCTTATTGTCAAGATATCGCAGCTTGGCACCCAACGGATATATTCGAGTCCCAGGTGTGATCGTGTTACAGTTTGATCGACGTGAGAAGAACCTTTCAGAGAAATTATATTGTTGGATCGACGCAATAAGAACCTTTAAATATAGTATATAGTTAAGTTGAGGTATTAAGAACATTATATAAAAGTTTTATAGTTGTATCTACGTAAGAACCTTTTATAGAAACTATATTTGAATCGACATAAGAAGAACCTTTAAATAGAAATGCTCTAGTTGGATGGACGTAAGAAGAACCTTTAAGTAGAAATGCTCCAGTTGTATCGACGTAAGAAGAACCTTTTATAGAAGTGTTATAGTTAGATCGCCGTAAGAAGAATATTTGATAAAAGTATTATAGTTGGATCAACGTAGGAAGAACCTTTTATAAAAGTGTTATAGCTGTATTAACTCAAGAAGATCCTTTTAGAGATATGCTGTAGTTTGATCGATATAAGAATAACCTTTTAGAGAAATTCTGTAGTTGGGTCGACATAGGGAGAACCTTTTAGAGATATTCTATAGTTGGATATACGTAAGAAGAACCTATTAGAAGAATTCTATAGTTGGATCGATATAAGAAGAACCTTTAAGTAGAAATGCTCCAGTTGGATCGAAGTAAGAAAAACCGTTCATAGAAATGTTATAGTTGGATCGACTTAAGAAGAACCTTTTAGAGAAATTCTATAGTTAAATCAACATAAGAAGAATCTTTAAATATAAACGCTCTAAGTTGGATCGATGCAAGAAAAATCTTTGGAGATATTCTACAGTTGGATCGACGTAATAAGAACCTTTTAAACAAGTGCTACACTTTTATATACGCAAGAAGAATCTTTAAGAAATTCTATAACTAGATTGACGTAATAAGAACCGTTTAAAGAAACGATACAGTTTGATTGATGTAAAAATAAATCTCAAATAAAGATAAAATAGCCCACTTTGGTGGCCATATGGTCTAAGGCATTTCTCTCGCAGTAGAATAGACTTCTGATGATGAAGAGTTCGAGGATCTAATCTAGGTCGATTTTACTGAGAATTTTTTTTTTCAAAATGGTTTTTCACTCTCCTTCCATGCAAATGTGGATATGCTTCATATAAAATCAACCTTCCTCAATTCCCATACCTAAAAACCATTACCGTAATCATTATATTAAACAACTATAAAGCCACATGACTGACTGACTCACTGACATTAATGTTTACCCACTTCCAGATGAGCTAGAAACTTGATATTTGGCAAACTTATAGCTTATACTGTAGCCTGTAACAGACGGTAAAATTCAAAAAAAGTAAAAAAAAAAAGTTTAACCTCCGGAAAAAATTCAAAATGGTGGAGAAACTTTAAAGTCGATGCGGACCTTTCTTTGGAGGTCTCTTGTGGCTAAACGGTAAGACCTATAAAAAAAAGGCTCTGGAATTACATTAGCTTACATCCACTTGCAAAGAAAACTACTGGGGGTTTTAGGACGAAGCCCCCAACGAGCAAAGAGAGTTAGTACATAAGCGTATAACCTGAACGGGTATTAAGATGGGGTGTTAAAATATTCACTAAAATAAAGCTGGAGATTGGGACGCCATCTATCGACAGTATTAGCTGCAGAATGTATACGTTTTATTATTACTAGTAGTGTTTTTGCCAATGACAACTCAAACTATTGCGAGCTTGACAGACTAAACCATGTGACCACCAATGCAAGTTTTCTTAAAACGAACCGACTATATGTGTACAGCCGTGGCGAAAGGAACCTCGAAGATGTTTGTGGGTGGTGTTTTGCACGTTTGACCTAAGAGGTTGGCGGTCTATCACGACACATTCTACCTGCAGGTGTTTCCACACGAGTGGTTTTGACATCCTCTCTTCAAGTGAATGCTGGTGCAGTTCTCGATAGTTAAAACACCAGTCCATGTCGCATAAGACTAGAATTAATTTCTTTCAAAACTGTTAATCTTAACTTTTTTTTTTTGTATCTCAAGAGAAGAAGGAAAGGACGCACGTTAGTTGAGTCATCACCGGCTTTGACGTGATATAATGACGTTGAACTAAGATCCAAACCCACCAGAAATATGGATATAAAGTTCATCTGCTCAATTGTACTCGTACGTGCGCACAGAACTAAAATACACTTGGTTTTTAATGTCACATTTTTGAACTTATAAAAGTATAACACAACTTACTTACAAATGGACAGCTAAAAAAGTCATTTTTCACGTATTCATCCTGCGGTCTGCAGTTGCCACTTTGGATAGATATTATCAATACCCTTAAATTAACACTAATGATATAGTAAAATGCTATCAATATTCACCGCAAAATAGGATTGTGTATTTTAAAAGCTGCTCCAAATGTCCATTCGTAAGAAAATTAATAACAATAATATTAGCAACGGTGACCTGGTGGTCTAGGGGTAAGGTGTCAGACTTCTATGCTGGCGGCCGGGGTTCAATCCTCGGTCCCGGCAAAGATTTATCTGATTACCAAACCCTTCCTTCACCTCTGACAAGACATCTTGTGAATGTGGGGAATGCCAGGCCTCCACCGTGGTTCGGATTCCACGTTAAACTGTAGGTCCTNAGACATCTTGTGAATGTGGGGAATGCCAGGCCTCCACCGTGGTTCGGATCCCACGTTAAACTGTAGGTCCTCCATTTCATCTTACAATCACCCTACCATTACACATTAGTGTAAGTGCGTATAATCCGAACGGGTAGTAAGACGCGGTGCTAATAATAATAATAATAATAATAATATTAGCAACGCGTCTTACTACCCGTTCGGGCTATACGCTTTTTAAGTACTAATTACGCTAATGGATTAGGAATTGGGAAGGTTGAATTAGAGGAAGTGAACCCGCATTTGCGTGGAGGGAGAGTGGAAAACCATTTAGGAAAAAACCTCCCTCGGTTCACCCGACCGAGATTCGAACCTCGATCTCCCCGTCCTCAGCAGTCGAGCTCAATACGACTAGCGCGTTAGCCAACTACACCACCGAGGCGGGTCGTAAGAAAATTAAGGCATACTTGGACATTAAACACGGAAAGATCATTTGGATAAAGTTGGATGTGAGTTAATAGTATTAATTCATTTTGTTAAGAAGTTATATGTATATGTGCTAACTACGCTAGCATGCTAGGGATGGGTAAGGTTGAATTTAGAAAAGGTGTACCCGCATTTGCGTAAAGGAAGATTGGAAAAGCATTTAGGGAAAATAACGTTCAGTACACCCGACCGGGATTCGAACCCTGACCTCCCTGTCATCGCCAGAGTGTAATTTACTGCGACCGTTACGCTTTAGACTATGCAGTCAGCGAATCATGTTATACAATTAGTAAGGGTTCATTAGATTCAAAAATTTTGATTTTTAATACTTGTTCGAGATTGGGCTCTATGACTGAAATGCAGGTTTTTGTACTTAAATGCTGCTACCAAATTACGAAAATGTTTCCACTAAAGTTACTTGTTTTGCTGAGTGTCACTATAAAATTTGTTCGTTCACATAGTAGTAGTTAACTTGTACTTAATTAAGTACGTAGACATCGCACGTGTGTATGGGGGTCATTAGAATTCTAACCATGGACCTTTGGTATGTATTATTATTATTAGCACCGCATCTTACTAACCGTTCGGGTTATACGCACTTACGCTAATGTGTAATGGTAGGGTGATTGTGGATGAAATGGAGGACCTACAGTTTAACGTGGAATCCGAACCACGGTGGAGGCCTGGCATTCCCCACATTCATTTGGTATGTAAGACGTCTATAGAATATATCCGTTAAACGCTAAAAAGAGTTGAGTTTGTTTAGCTGACGTTTAAGAAGTGTGTAACTCGTATTTCAATATTTATTCGTAGCACCTGTGTTTGTTATTTCAGGTTGGTAATATTTGTTCATATTAGTTTTTACGGTGTCAAGGGGTTTCACCCACAGTCTTTTGTTATCCCCAAGACGTTTCACTCAAACATTTCTCACACCATCTTACACACACAGAGACACACACACAAACAGAGATCATTTCATTCACCAGAAGTTTCAATAAAATAAATATTCACATACAACGTTTCATCTACCGGAAATTTCACCCACCACCTTTCAGCCACGAGACGTCTTATTAAAACACATTACACACACAATGTCTCAGTATACGAACCCCAGACCTTTGACTATTTTACCACACGTGTGATATTGACTTGAACTGGACGAACTCTTAGACATGTTCCTCCATTCATATATTTAAAATACTCCACGTCCATTAAGGCGCATCAGTGACCTGACGGTCTAGGGGTAAGGTGTCAGGCTTCTGTGCTGGCGGCCGGGGTTCAATCCTCGGTCCCGGCACAGATTTATCTGATTACCAAACCCTTCCTTCACCTCTGACAAGACATCTTGTGAATGTGGGGAATGCCAGGCCTCCAC
This sequence comes from Timema shepardi, assembly GCA_902151425.1. Taxonomy (NCBI): domain Eukaryota; kingdom Metazoa; phylum Arthropoda; class Insecta; order Phasmatodea; family Timematidae; genus Timema; species Timema shepardi. The sequence goes on from CABFVX010000897.1 coordinate 71,151, forward strand.
CGTGGTTCGGATTCCACGTTAAACTGTAGGTCCTTCATTTCATCTCACAATCACCCTACCATTACACATTAGCGTAAGTGCGTATAACCCGAACGGGTAGTAAGACGCGGTGATAATAATAATAATAATAATAATAATAATAACATTAAGGTGCAAAACAGGTTTTTTTTAGCACTGCCTCTTAGTCAAATGTACTAATTACGCTAGTGTGTCGTGGATGAGGAAGGTTGAATTTAGAAGAAGTGTACCCGAACTTGCATGAAGGGAGAGTAGGAAAACCACCATTAGCACACCCGCCTGAAATTCGAACCCAAATCTCCCCGTCATCGATAGTCCGGTCTATTGCAAAAGTGACGCCTTGACCATGCGACCATCGAAGTGGATACAATAATTTATTAAGCTTGGAAAAAATCCATTGATAGCTGAATTGGTGAGGGAAAGATACTCCATGACAAAAGTTTGAGGCTAGAATCATTGTCAAGGCATATTTTTCAAAAATGTAGGCCTGTATAATTTTATATTTTCGAAGTCTATCTGAATTATCTCTAATAGCATACACTTTTTTTTTGCACTGCATCTTACTTCAACCCGCCATTTGATCTGGTAGAGACAAGGTGGGTAGAATATAGCATTTGTATGGGGGGAGAATGAAAGATAATTAATCTAAGACCACCCTAATTATATTATTATTAGCACCGCGTCTTACTACCCGTTCGGGCTATACGCACTTACGCTAATGTGTAATGGTAGGGTGATTGTGAGATGAAATGGAGTACTTACAGTTTAACGTGGAATCCGAACCACGGTTGAGGCCTGGCATTCCCCACATTCACAAGATGTCTTGTCAGAGGTGAAGGAAGGGTTTGTTAATCAGATAAATCTGAGCCGGGACCGAGGATTGAACCCCGGCCGCAAGCACAGAAGTCTGACACCTTACCCCTAGACCGCCAGGTCACCACACCCTCATTATACCTGTCTAAGATTCCAACCCCGACATCCCCGATACCAGTAATTCATACCGGATGGAATTGATGCTTTATCCCGCGTCCTCAACCACACCCCATGCTAAGTTAGCTTGTAAGTGTATTGGTAATTTATTTAGGTTTTTAAGAAATCGCCCCAATATAAGTTATAGCTCTTATTAATTGCTATAGTAATTTGTTCTTTCATTGCATCTATTTTGTTAACATTTAGCTTGCTGTAGATTTTCTAAATTCCTATCATAGCACAAACTATTCACATATTTCACCAGAACTATATTTCTAAACCGTATATATTTTTGTGGGAAGTCACTTCAGTCATTCAAGAACTTATAAAAAATCCAATGGTTAGAATGTAACTGCTAGAAAAAAATCACAGAAATGAAGGCTTACATTTTTGTTACTGAAATATACGGCTCTCTAATTTTCTTTTTGACTTTAATTATAAACTGGCAATCCCGCACGACACTGCCCGTGACCCACTGTGGTATACGAATTATATAAGCCCCCTTCTCTTCATGGTTCCTGATTTAATTTTGAAACGTTATCTATGAAACGTAATTCTAAACCAGATTAAAAATATTTTTTTGCAAAAATTTGTTAAAAAAAAGCCTAATTAAAAAGTTAGTTAAAAATTTAAAATACCAGCTTAGAGGTATATTCCTTCCTCCACCTATGTTAAAAATTTCAGATCTCTTCGTGCCGTAGATTTGGCTGGGCGAAGCACACAAACCAACACACACAGACAAAAAATTCCTTTTATTATTAAAAATAATTGCGTAATTTAAGTATAATCTTTAAATAACTAAATTCAAAATAGTGTATTCCTTTTAAATATCTTAAATTGTTTGTTGTTGAGGAGGGAAAATTCTCCCGTTATCCGTTCCCATAAATATGATCCCCTTAAATGAACTATAAAATATATTTAAACTGTACATTTCATGTGTTTTTTTGCTTAAATTAATATAAAAAATATGTTATAGTGCTCTTTCTCAGTAAAGAACGTCGCGTAAACGAGATAGCTAATTATAAGGCACTAATCAAACCATAAGATATTCAAAAATATATTTTAAACGTAATCAAAAAAATTACTTTGAAATCAAGTGCGTTGATGTTTTTATAAGCTTAAATGTATTCTCAAAATATAATATAATAGTTATGTTAATCTTTTTACTAAAAAAAATTATCTTTACAAAGTAAATTAGTTATTTTTACTCGACTTTTCTCAATACAGTGAAGGCAAGTTGATTAAAGTTTATTTAATGTGTTAATACGTTGTAATAGTAGTTCATTTTATGGTCAATGGAGCGTGATGGTTGCTAAAAGCTTTTATACGCAGTACGTGCAAAAATAACAGAGCACAAAAATTAATACAAAGGGTGTCTGCTAGGGTCTAGGAAGGGTAAGTTGCGCACAATCTTTATAAAAATACTCTACCTTCACAAATAAAATGGCACGTACATTACGTTCTATAATATATAAGATTTCAATCATTACAAAATTTAATAATTAACTAATAAACAACTTAGTCTATGGTAGCACCTAATAAAAATAAGTTTTATTAGTAAGACTACGTTTAAACATAAAGATAATTAACGAGTTAAGCGCATAACCCGGGCAGTAAGACGCGGTGCTAAATAAAGTTAAAATTTAAAAGATTAACGGATTAACCTAAAGTGCACTGGTCTAAAATTTGATCCTCACCCTCTTTGCTACCGGAAGCGTACTAGTACATTGTGTGCCTGACGCTCTAAGCAGCGTGCCTACCAATTCGAGTACACAAATATTATTAAAATGATGAGTTTCTTTACTATGGTTATTTTTCTTATGTATTCGCTCTTAATTATTTTGACTATGTATTTTATTATACAATTTAGGGCTAGGTACGTCTCCCACACGCGCAAGTTCAGATTTAGCGTAACTTCTGTTCCTTGTGTTTTTTAATCTATTTTAAAAGTTCTTATTACATAAGAGCGCGATTTGTATATATGGTTGGTTCTCTACCAGGCTATACGCTGCATCCACCATGTTGGATTTTTCAAGTTATGGATTTTTTTTTCCATAAAGAATGCATTCTTCACATTATCCATACCAAATTTAAGCTTTCTAGGACTCAATATGTACGTTATCCATATAACCTGGACAGGTAGTAAGATGAGGTACTGAAAGAAAGTGTACGTTGCATCAGTCATATTGGACCCACCATCTTGGATTTTTAAAGTTTCCCATAAAGATGGAACGCTTAATAGCGTATATAGCAAATCTCAGCTCTTTAGGAATTTGGAAAGTGGAATAAAGAGTCTTATCGCTAAGTGGAATAAAGAGTCTTATCGCTAAGTGGAAGAAAGAATCTTATCGGTAAGTGGAAGAAAGAATCTTATCGGTAAGTGGAAGAAAGAGTCTTATCGGTAAATGGAAGAAAGAGTCTTATCGGGAAGTGGAAGCGTACAACTTACAGTGGAAAATTTATAAAAAATAATACAACCGTTCATAATGGAAAGTAGTGTTTAAATCCTATCTAATTTTCTTTATATTATAAATTGGCCAAACCACTTTTCTTTTGTTCTAAAAACTTTAAAAATAGTTAATTCAAGGCTCCGCTCGAAAAACAAAGCAAAAAATAAAATGTATTTGTTTAAATGCGGTCTACTTTCTTACCTTTATTCCACAATCTTTTTTTTCTTCTTTGACTCAGATATATTTTTCTAAGTATCGTTTTCATGCCAGAATAATTGTTTGCTCTAACTATGCTATGTATTTTACTACATAAGACTCTTTAAAATTCTTCTTCTAACTGATTTATTCTATTATTTACCCAAGCTGCTGAAATAGAAATGGACTCATACTATTTTTTATTTTTTTTAAAATACACATGAAATCTTTCAAGCACCGACCGCAAAAGTATTCATGACTGAAATGTCCATTTATATTTGGCAGGAATGTTTGATAAACATCCAGAGGCCTCAGTATTTTCAAACAAATTCTCTGAACGTGTTAAGGTAACCGCAACAAGGAATGAACGCAGAGACCATGCTGTCCAGACAAACCGCAGAGCAGAGTCGCGTCCAACATCAGCAATTGTTGATGCTTTGTTCTCGTGGTCGTTGCTGTTTTGTGTGTGTAGGGGGGGGGGTGCAAGAGGAAGAGAGAATAGGTGGGGTGGTTCAATCACGTGAGCAATGATCTCGTACCTCACTCAATAAAGAAACTTATACTGAGATAAATTATGGCAACCATTTCTAAATAGCTACAACGATGCGCTCACATGATAATTGTGTTCATTCCTTGTTTTGGGCTAGTAAAATTTTCAAAAAATTGTTTCTGTATGTATAAATTTAAACTTTAATTATACATCTCGAAACAATCCAGCATCTTTTATAAATTATTATCGATATATTTTTTTTTGCACCACGTCTTACTACCCGTTCGAGTTGTACGTCTATATGCTAATTACTCCAATAGGATAGTTATGATGAAGATTGAATTTAGAGGAAGTGTACCCTTATTTGCCTGGAGGGAAATTAGAAAACCAATTAGGGAAAACCACCCTCAATACACCCTGCCGGGATTGAACCCCAATCTCCTCGTCATCAATAGTACAGTATATGGCGAGAATGACGCCTTAGACGATGCGGCCATTGAAGTGAGTATCAACAAAATTAATTTAGTCAAAAGTTAAAATCAATTCTAGGTATTTTGTATTGAGGGTTGGTTTTCCTAAACTGGTTTTACACTCTCCCTCTATGCTAATGTGTGTACATTTCTTTAAAATTTTATCTTTTTCATACCTAACGCATTAGCGTGATTAATAAATATGCATATAGCTCGAATGGGTAGTAAAACGAGGTAAAACATATTTGTTTAAAAGACAAGGACATTTATGATTGATATGTTGGTATTTTCTTTGTGTGTACATTAGGACATTGTTAAAAACTATGAACTGCGTTACTACTAAATTGTGTACAAGTTTCCAAGATAGATAACTACTGGTTTTGTAATTAAAATTGGTCATAGACATGACAACCTTTTTTTCCCCTTTCCCTACTTTTTGTAAACTAGACTCTTTTGAAAGCGCTTTAGAATAGTCCTCACTTCGAATTTTTTTTTTTTGAAATTTCGATGTTTCTACAAGTTATTTGGAGTAATCCTCCTATGGGATTTTTTTTTTAATTTGTGTGCCTCTAGAAACTATTCCAAACAATCCTCACACATATTTTTATTAAAAACTTTAATTTTCTTTTATGTTATTTGACATTTTTTCTCCGGAAATGTTTTGAAACATTGATGCTTCTAGAAGTTATTAAATTGCTCCTTACCTAAATTTTTCTCAAAAACCAGATGCTGATAACTATTTGAGGGGATTTTTGCCCGACAATATTTTGAAAATTATATCTTTCTAGGAACTATTTGGAATGTTCCTCTTCCGAAAAGATTGAAAATTAGAAGGTTCTAGAATATATTTAAATTGGTATTTCACGGACAGATTTTAAAAATTGACTGCTTTCAGAAACTATTTGAAGTAATCCTCGCATGAAAATTCTTTAAAATTATATGCATCTGGAAGCTATTTGGAATGTTTCTTCCTTGGAAATTTTTGAAATTTAGATTGCTCTAGAAGCTATTTAGAGTACTCCCCACCTGATTTTTTCCGACAGATAGGCGAATCTAGATTTTAGAATAAATTTGAAGTGTTCTTCTCTGGCAAATTTTTGAAAATTGAATACATCTAAAAGTAATTTGTAGTTTGATTTACAGCCACCTTTCAGCTTCATATTCGATGATATCAAAGGATTTTAAATATATCGGTGGGGTGGGGGGGATTTATTCCAGGGTTCCGCCACCCCTTAACCGAACGTGTGTTTTTATTTAAGCTACCAAAATTACTTTCATATATTTATGCGTCATGTCATGTGATCTACATCTGTCTCTTAAATTATTATATAAAATAATACTTATACTATGGTAAAATATTTCCATGTTGAGCGGATATAATATACTTGAATTTTTTAAATTGTCTTAAATATTTTGTTCATACTGTGCCTGTTATGTCTATATTGACTACCATAAAAACAGATTTAAAATGTTATGTCGCTACATTCAGGCTATATTTGTTTTCCCTTTTTTACCTAGCCCTTCCCATGGTTAACACAAACAAAACTACTGTACTCACGTATTCATGTCACATTGCACTTAACCAACTTTTTTTTTCCCCCACACACTAACAATACCTAACTAATCTAAAGGAAAACTACTGTACCTAACAAATCTAGAAAAAAATAATGTTTGGGTCAACGTTTTGAGCTTTGTTTTGATATCCACGACATTGACCCCGTTTTAGTTTATAAAGTGGTGACAAAAACTTGGGCACGTGCGCTAAGATTTCTCTGCTTCGTTTGCATTTGTTCCATTTCTGTTCAAACCTCTCATGCATTGTTAAAGTACTAGTACTTGATGAGTCAACAAAACACTATATTATTTCCTAAAGTTCAAATAATTATGCTTCTTGGGTGACCTGGCGGTCTAGGGGTAAGGTGTTGAACTTCTGTGCTGGGGCTCCGGAGTTCAATCCTCGGTCCCGGCACAGATTCATCTGATTGCCAAACCCTTCCTTCACCTCTGACAATACATGTATGCTAATCACAACTTATGAATATTTGGGATGCCAGAACTCCACCGTGGTTCGGATCCCACGTTAAACTGTAGGTTATCCCTTCCCTCTCACAATCACCCTACCATTACGCATTATCGTAAGTGCGTACAACCCGAACGGGTGGTAAGACGCGGTGCTAATAATTTTAATTTTAATTTAAATTTATTTTATTATAGTTCTGACCAACAGTCGTAAGACCTATAACACGCCATCACTGAAAAGTACACAATTACCTTACCAATATACGAGAAAATAAGATAAACAAAAATGGCTAAATAATGTTATATAATGATGAATAGTTACAAAAAAAAGTAATCAATAATAATAATAATAATAAATAGCAATAATAACAAATAACTAAAGCGTGGTTAAAAGCAGTAACAGTATGCAAAAAATACATCAGAATATTGTAAATTTAAATATTATAGGCAGAACCTCTACTTGAAAAATTATTGATATGTGATTTCCTTAAATAAATCTCTGAGTTTAGTTTTTCTTTTATGATAGAAGTTGAATTCAACAAATCTAGAATGCGCGCTGTGGATACAACGACCTATAGGGCTCATCTTATAAGAGCTATTGAGAAAAAATATTTTTGGACTACGAGAGAACCGAGAAGGGATATGAACGCCTACACGATCAAGTGCAAATTTGCAAGAAATTTTGCTATTGAAAATATTAAAAACAAAAAGGGCATCACTATAAAGTCCACGCGAGAAGAGAGTTTGGAGCCCTATGAGGTTTCGAATTCGGTCATAATCATAATAAATCTGGTTAGTGAAGAATTTATCATAACACTCAGTGACAAATTTTCTTTGGGCGTTTTCCAACTTAAGAAAGTAAGTTAAGGTAATGGAATTCCAGTCAACAGTAGCGTATTATAACTTAGATCTAACCAGGGCGTAGTACAGACATAAAAAAAACTGTCAACTTTCTTAAATGATGACGTAATAAATTTAATAAGTCCAAGTAATTTCAATGACTGGGAAATGACATGATCAACATGACAGTGTAGATAAATTTTGTTATCCAGGAGAACACTAAGATCATTAATATAAAAGGTGTGAACTATGTTTTCATTGCCGAATTTATAAGTAAAAAAGAAAGGACTGGTTTTCCTAGTAAATTATATAGATTTGGTCTTAGATTTATTAATAGACATTTCATTTTCAAAAGACCATTGTAGAATACCATTTACAACATTTTGTAACTCTTTACAATCTACAATAGATTTGATATTTTTTAATAATTTTACATCATCAGCAAAGAGTAAATAACTAAATGAGTTCAAATATTTACCAATGTCATCAATAAACACATTAAAGAGAAGAGGAACTAAATTAGAACCATGTGGTATGCCACAGGGGGCTAAAATTGTATTTGAGGTGTGTGAATCAATTTTAATAATGAATGATCTTTCATGCAAATAACTGCTTAACCAATGAGTGAGAAAGGCCGAAACTACCAATTTTAAAGAGAATAATACTATTCTGACATTTTTCAGACGCCTTACTTTGGTCAAAATAAATAGCATCAACCTGACCTTGAGCAGAGACTTGAGGGGGTTAACTCGCCCAAGAAATTCTACTAAATTAGTGACAGTAGATTTATTTTTTGTAAAGCCATGTTGATTATCTGAAAGTTTCTTTTTATTGTGGTGGAAATTATGCTCATGTATGATTTCCTCAATCACTTTGGATAAAGTGTTTAAGAGGGAAATTGGTCTGTAATTACAAGTATTTGTTTTTGCCCCTTTTTTTATAAATGGGTATAACAACAGATAATAATAATAATAATTCTTGAAATTCAGATTCGTGTTATATAAATAATATTATAAAACAAGAGTGGGCAGACTAATTTTCGGGTAATTTAAGGACGAAACTGAAGAGAGAAAAAAAGAGAAGCACATAAATAAAGTAAATTTAATATTTCAGAAACGTCCTTTGAAGGTCTCAGTCGGAGGCTTTGGTGGACTATATATTTTTATGCCGAGTAATAATAAGCTCACCAAAAAAATGTTAACTTCATTGGAATCCACTTCAACAATCAGAGAAGGTTCCGGATAGGGTTTACATGTTTGAATGAGAATTGGAAACACCGTTGTGAGCAAAGTTGTTACAACGCAGAACCAGTACTTTCTGAGAAAAATATGATAGATAGATAGATGGATGTGAACATAAAGAAAGTAACAACAAAGTTCTAAGGGAATAATCCAAGCAT
>CABFVX010000897.1:85000-86986 GCA_902151425.1 Timema shepardi
TCATCTATTATTAAACATTAATGGAGATAGAGAGTTAATAGACGCTCCTAATAAAGAAAATTGTTGAAATATTAAATTATATTTGGATAAAAATTGAATTTAAAGGGTGGTTTTTTCCCATTTTAGAATGTTTTCAAGAGTAAGCACTGTGCACAAATCTTTATTCTGTCCTAATAGGGATATAATGTAGTTATTAACAAGAAACGTTGCCCATTTGTCCCCCATCGTCACCACGGAAAATTTCGAGTAATCATTCAAATACGAAAGTACTGCATACATTTATGGCATAGCTTAGTCTTCTCTTTTCCATTAGGCTTCCGCACCTCACGTGAACTGGGAGTTGAGTTAGGCCTGCTTTTATGCATGCATGTAAATTCCTTAAAATTCACCCTTAGTATTATGTATTCTTATTTCAGATAGCCAACATACAGTAGACACATGGCTTCTTTGGTGCTGACTGACAGCTCACAGCTGACGGCTTTGAAAAGTTATCAAACCAAATTATGTATCCCTAAGCCGAACCATATGATCTGCAAAAACATATGTTTAGCGGCTGTCACGTCTGACAGTCAAAATTTAGGTATATACCTAAATATTGACTGTCAGATGTCAGCTGTGAACTGTCAGTCAGCACCAAAGAAAACATGGGGCTACTGTATTGATACTAAAATGTAATCCAAGGCCTCACTCTTAATATGTTAGTAATTATGTGTCGTTAGTATGTCTAACACCATGGCAATGAACGATGTGAAGTAGGGGTGAAGAAGGTATGAACGTGAAGAGAAAATTTATAAACTAGAGTGATAGATCACGTGGAAAAACTACCGCCAGTGTATACAACTAAGATTATAAACTAGATATTCCTGTCAAGCAATTTAGTATATTACTAGTGAATTAAAAGTTACGGCCCAATCGGACATTATTCTTCATGTAATATATTAATTAGGAACTTAATCATAAGAAACATTGTTGAGACATATGTTTTAAAAAAATTACTTAGGAATATTTTCAGAATTCAATCATTTGTAAAATACCCTAAGCTATTATGTTTTTAGTAAAATGATCAAGCATTCTGATTTATAATGTAAAATATGACCTATCTACAACTACTATGGACAAAATCGTTGACTACTTTCTAAGATATATTGAAAATTTCAAAAATTACTTATAAGTAAACTATTTGAATCAATGTTTATCAGAAAATAAGTATGTGACGGTATTTACCTTACAAAACACTCCCCAAAAATCAATTTTGAACAAAATTCATCAAACCGTTTTGGCTATAGTCTCAAATACACACAGAATTATAAGACCCACTTTTTTACTTCGAGTGTACATAAAAGATCCAAATCCAACATAATAAAATGGTCAACAAATTTAACGTTTACAATACTTTCTATAAATGAGAAAGTAAAAAGTCTAATAAGTTCAAATAAAAAAGAATATCAATAGAAACGCGTTCATCTATTTTTTTAAATATCACTATATTCAATGATATTACAGCTCCTGGTGGTTGGTTAATTAAGGGTTGAATGGGGTTTTGCTTTCGATTTTATTGGTTTTACTACAAATGCCATTATTTATTGATTGGTTCTACCTGACTCTCATGCATCCATACTGTCCCATTTGTCTTAGTTTTCCTGTTTATTTTTCTTTTATTTCATTAGCTTAAAGTTTAAATTAGTTTTTTTTTAATTCGAATGTTTAATTTTGTGCCATGGCATATTTAAGACATAATAACGATAATAATAATAATAATAATAATAATAATAATAATAATAATAATAATAATAGATATTAGGAGTCTTCTAATTAAAAATATTATATGTTCGTCATATACAATATATTACCATTACTTTATTTACTTATGCATCTTTACAATTCAATTTTGTATAACATTTTTGAATTTACACTCGGGCTTTATTTTTATTTGTCAACTTGTGTTGCTTAGGCCTAAGTGATTGTCTGTCGCTTTCTTTTTTTTTT
>CABFVX010000897.1:87051-162524 GCA_902151425.1 Timema shepardi
ATTCAGTTAAAAGTTGAAAATATTAAATTTGTCAAACTATTGTTATCTTCCTTTGTTCCGAGTTTCAATTAAATGCCTTAGCATTTTCCGGTTTGATTTTCAGCACGCCTCGAGAATTTGTTCAAGGAAACGCCAGTGTACTATTTAATCGGAACATTGAACAAATATCTTGGACGAGCACTTCCATCAAGAGCACTTTGTAGAGAGAGATACATTATATTTCGAGAGTCTTTGGCCATGAAGTTGAGGAATTTCTCAGATAAAGAGTGATGCATGATTACAACTTACGTTATATTATGACTGTGGGTGTCAATAAATATATTTGAGTACTTTTTATTCAAATATTGTTGTTAATTAAAATATGTTCCAACACCTTATTTCAGCATGTCGATAGTTTGTCTATTGATACTAAGAGAGTGGTTTCGATTCCCGATATGGCTGAAGAAAATGTATAGTTTCAACTTTAACAGTGATAAATTATTGTGGTTTTTTTTTAAAGAATTAAGCTAGTTTGTAAGTTGTATGCTGATAGAATAAGTTTATTAATGATTTGCACGCCCACATTGGTGAGTAGGTGGGCTAAGGCGTCAACCTCATCTAGTCTAGTTTTTACGGTCGTAGCTAAAATATCGGCCGGGTATGTTGAGGTTGTATTTTCCCTTAATAGTTTTCCACTCACTCTCAACACAAATGTGGATTCATTTCCTCCACATTCTGTCTCCATCGTTTATGTATAAATAGTGTAAATAAGTGGTTAGCGTGCAAGGGTAGAAAGTAGTGGAGCATAATAAGGGTAGAGTGCATGTTAAATAAGCCTACCCCTAAATACTCGTATAATAAATCACGAAAACATTTATTTGCTTTGAATATATGGGAAACGGAATATACGTCACAAATGGGTAAGTAATAACGTGTTTTACTCTGAGCCATGAGACCGTGGTCCAACCCTCGACCAGGTGCATTATGTATGTATATTTTCCGGGAATATTAATTAGAAGTTACTTTACATGAGCGGATTTCTCCAATTTTGTTCATACTAAATTCTTTGAGATATAAAATAATTTATTATTGCATAGTTTTATAACTGTACCCTCCTGAACAAGATTAAGGTGAATACAGGAGGTCCAAATATAGCAAAAATATAATGGGGCAAAAAGGAGCAATAGGAGTGAGTGCTTGGAGTTCTTTGCTTTGATTGTCTGTGGACAAACATACAAAACTCAGACCCAGCAACTCCCCCACCCCCACCCCCGTTGCGGAGTTTAATAAGAGAACGGTCTATCTCCAGAGATAGTTAAAAGAACGAAGATTAATCTCTAAAAAAAGTACACCAAAACAAGGACTCAATCAATAACACAACATAAAATAAAATACCTAGGATATGGTGGATTAAAGTTATGAATAAGAATAGGAAATGTTTTTTTGAGTTGGTATTTATTTAACAGGCAATTAATCCTTTGAGAAAATATATAGTTAATATAATGTGACAAAATTGACATTTACGAAATATTTGAGACATCATTAGCGTATACAAGCAATATACATATGTATATATTTAGGGAAAACCTGCATGGTTTATATTATTAAATAGATTTTAATCTATTAGTAAGATCGCCATTATCATAAATTTACTCAATACAGTAAAATGGCATTGATCACTCAACAAACAATATCAAGAAAATTAGTTACGGGTTCATGTGTTACAAGAAAAAAAGAGATCATCAAATAAGTTATCCTTAGTTGGATGATTATAAACAGTATTCCTCCTAAACATTTAGAATATAGACCTATACAACAATTTAACCAACCACATAATATTTATTCTGAATTCTACCCAAATATTTACTTTCCTTTTTATTATTATTATTATTATTATTATTTATTTTGTCATAACAACAATAAATTGCAAAAGTTAACGTTAAGACGTCATGGATAAAAGAACTATCATTTAATTTTAGAAGCTTTACTGAACCCATAAACATATTTAAATTTATTTTCAAGAGACCGAATAATACAATATTCATGAGATTCAAAATCGACTCTTTTGTCAATGATAACATCGTTAACATCCTAAAGTTTATAGTCGATTTTTTATTATCGAAGAACAAAAAAAAGATCGATCATCGATATAAATGTCTCGATCGTGCAACTAATCGACTTAGAAGTGAAGTCGAGCGTATTTTCAATTACTATAAATTTAAGATTAAATTACCGAAAAAGAATTTTGAATAAGAAATTTACATGATATAAATAAGAAATATTAATGAAGCCGAAAGGAAATTTTTACCTTACATTTTATATCAACCGAAGCTAGAGCTTCTCCTGCTCCCATTCTGATCAAGTCCAAGAGTGACGTCTGATCTCTCAGACGTCATTATATATTCAACGCAACCCAGAAAAAGAACGACGGGGAAAAGGGGTGGGGGACACACATGGAATATTCGGGAACCACATACGCGCACGAGAATATACATCGAGAAGGTTCTTTTCAGTCCAAAGCTCTTCCTAAGCTAGGAGTTAGTAGAACATCTTCACAACAAAAGATCTTTGTCACTAAGATCTTTGGCACAGACCGATTGCACAATCGGGGTTCAGTATTATATTCAACGCGCGGCTGATTATATGTGTTTGATAGTAACTCGCGTTAGTGTTCCCTGTTGACGCCGGCTGCAGTATGATGAGGTATGTTTAATTTATTTTATTTGTACACTCATGTCGCTAAATGCTACATAACTATTAAAAATAAATATTGATTTGAAATATATTTTCATGAAACCAATAGATTTAAATCTACAAATATACAAATATTTTTGAAAGAAGATCTAGTGAATGGGGGGTTTATTGTCATGTTATTTGGTGGACTGAGATGTAACTATTTTCTCTCATTGTTTCTGTAACAGTGTATATTATTTCATTTGGGCTATTTTATTGATTGCGGTGTTTTTTTAAAATTATGTTTCTGCAACAATGTATATTGTTTGGTTTCACATTTCTTACGAATTTTAAGTAAATTCTCAAATTTTAGTTAAAGGAACGAGAAAGTATGTGCGGTACACTGGGCCATTTATTTTGTGTGTGTTACGCGTCTTTCTGTTCAGCAGAACTATAACTTAGTTAAATTTAAAGACACGAGACCAGAAAAATGAAATTTAAGTTACATCACCATCATTTTACTTCCAAGAGGATGGAAACTAAATATACATGTTTATTCTTAATAGTACAAACACTTTAATAATTACGAATTAAATTAAAGGAAATCATACACCGACGTAATTTCTCTCGCTCTCCCTCTCTCTCACATACACTTGATCAGTGTTTGTTTTATCTACACTTCCGTTTGTTTCCAATTTGAATTTTAAGTGGCTTTGGTCAAATCACCCAAAGTAAGCAGATGGAGAGTTCGTGAAGCAAGATGGATTATGTTCTGCTATCGCCGTCGAGAGATGAGATAGAGGGGAACCCCCACGTCTTGATACACTTCATACACGTCAGCTAAGATTGGCCCAATTAGTATCAACACAACATAACACACAGCCCGTGTATTTTAACAATTAATTGGCTTGTTGTAATTTCACTCTTAGATTTACCCTCCATCGGTTCTATCACATTGGGGGGGCTTTTAATGATAGGTAGGAGTGTAACCCTAACTTATTACTCTTTGGCTCGATCTTATTAACTACACCATAATGAAACCACACAGGGTAGGCGGCATCCATTCACTGGGTTTACTCTGAAAGTTAGCGAATGTACTTACCTTGCTTTATTCCACCCTGCTATTATCCGTAATGAAACTACAGACGGTGTAAAGTAAGGTCAATTTAAAATTATGGATTAAATAGCAAAGCTATTGTATTTGTTAATTATATCTATAGCAACATCTAAATATTATATTATCTAAATTTAAAAATGAGCTCTGGACAAGAGAATCAAACCCAGGACCTTTGGCTTTATACGCCAATGCTCTAATCACTGAGCTATCCAGGAACCATTCCAGGGTCATCCATCATTATATGCGCATTCGTACAGTTATTTTCATTGTACCACTGCCAGCATAAAGCCTTACCGAGTTGAAGATTGCTGCGTTATCTGATAGCTTGTGATAATAATTTATCACTCATATGTATCTGACGATTTTCGCACGTCCATTACAGATTCTGCCTTAAAATATGATTGAAGTATGACGCTGAACATGGGACGATTCCTGGATAGCTCAGTGGTTATAGCATTGGTGTACTACGCCAAAGGTCCCGGATTTGATTCCCTTGTCCGGGTGTTATTTTTCAACTTAGATATAAGGTCACTTTACGTTTTACCTTGCATCGGAGGTCGGCAAATAGTTGAACTCAAGGCAATTTTTAGTCGATCGCGTTTTAAAATACATTGTCATTGAAAGCAGATTTGTGTCTTCTAAGCTCGCAAAGTATCATGTAATTTCAAATCATATTTGTAAGTAATCAAAATAACCTTAGTTGGTTAGAATTGGTTATGCTATAAGAACATTAAATATTTTAATTTGATAACTTACATTTTATTCATTCGATAATTTTCCTATAAATATATGGTAGATAAGTAATTGAGTAAAGATTGAATCTAGGAATAAATAAATATAAGATGTATAGATGAAAAAAAAAGCCAAGTAGAGAAGAGTGGAGAAATGATGGGTTGTTGACGGACGACTGGTCGTGGGACCTTTGATAAGTCTTTTAGTCGTAGCAGCTCATGGATTGCTATATCATACAGCTCAAGATAAGGATTGATATGTCATACAGCTCAAGATAAGGATTGCTATATCATACAGCTCAAGATAAGGATTGATATGTCATACAGCTCAAGAAAAGGATTGCTATATCATACAGCTCAAGATAAGGATTGCTATATCATACAGCTCAAGAAAAGGATTGCTATATCATACAGCTCAAGATAAGGATTGTTATATCATACAGCTCAAGATAAGGATTGATATGGCATACAACTCGAGATAAGGATTGCTATATCATACAGCTCAAGAAAAGGATTGCTATATCATACAGCTCAAGATAAGGATTGCTATATCATACAGATCAAGAAAAGTATTGCTATATCATACAGCTCAAGATAAGTATTGCTATATCATACAGCTCAAGAAAAGGATTGCTATATCATACAGCTCAAGATAAGGATTGCTATATCATGCAGCTCAAGAAAAGGATTGCTATATCATACAGCTCAAGATAAGTATTGCTATATCATACAGCTCAAGATAAGGATTGATATGTCATACAGCTCGAGATAAGGATTGCTATATCATACAGCTCGAGCCAGACGTCACATCGGAGTGTGGTAGCTTGGATTCTTCATTGGAAAACAGTGGAATCGAGACCGGTGGGAAGTCTTTTACCATGTGTGTATGTGTGTGTGTGTGTGTGTGTTTTTTTAATAAGTCGAGATGGGTATTTCTTGGATGCGAGTCTTAAATTTTCTTCCAGATCTTGAATCAAATTTAAAATATTCAAATCCTTAAATGTTTTCATTTATTTTGAAGCATTTAACGTGCACTTTCTGAACTGAATGACTTTTAAACTAACTTATAACTAGAACAGACACAAAATCCAGCCCGCCATCCGTTAGTTAATTCATCACTGTGACAGGGGAAAACCATATATCACCAATGATAAATTTTTCTGTTATATCAGGAATCAAAACCGGGATCTCTATTTCAGTAGAACGACACACTCCCGACTGAGCTAAGATGTTGGACTGAATATTTTAAAATGTACAATTTTACTTAAGGTGAAAATATTTTAAATATAATTTAAAATAAGTTGTTTAAGGCCCCTTATAAATGTTATTTTGTTCATAACACTTTTTTTTTTAGTAAATTGATTATAATATTAAAATTTTGCACTTTTTGTAAAAAAAATTAATCTTCTCAACTACACAATTATATATAATTCCTTTTACCAAGCGTTTAAAATTGTTGTTGGAAGTCAAGGTCTTCATAATTGTATTCGAGATACTTCATTGAAATGATTAAGAATCTCTCAAATGTCATAAGATTCTGAGGATTCAAGGAATCGAGTATTCGAGAATCCCATCTCTAAGAAAATTATAATTGAATATTTTAAAATTTTAAAAACTACCAAACTGATTTAATTTGAATAATTCAATAAAACGCCCTTCCATACCTTTTATGGCTTTAACGTTATCTTGTAACTAATATACCGGATATTAGGCCGTGATCTAAGAAAACAAACTCAGTATTGAGCTTCTACTTTTAGAAACACCAATCAAGACATCCAGATCAAAATATACCCCATACACATATTCTATATTTGAAATTCGTGCCCTTATAGAGGGTTGAACCCCGGGCCATTGACTTGGTGCTCCACTCATCTACAAGATCTGAATCTTTTCCCAATAACTTTTTTTCAAATATAATATTGTTTCGTTTTATCAGAATCTTTCTGAACGGACTGTACCGATAACAATGTCCTAGAGATTAGTCTTTGGTTTCTCGTCACACTTCGTCACCGTTCATGGAGAAACCGCGCTTCCAACTTTATCTGGTTCATTAGGGATATTTTCATACATGGGATTTCCACATTACTATTGGTACACTTCCTTTTAGTTAACTTCTTCCCTCCTTACCCCTAAGATTAAGTAGTTAATATCCCACGATAGAAAGACACAAATACCCGCTTCAGCGGCCATATAGCTTAAGGCGCCACAACCCCAATAGACTGGGCTGCCAATGGTGGGGATATTAGGGTTCGAATTCTGGTCTTTTATACTGAGGGGTTTTTTTACTAGATGGTTTTACAATCTCCCTCCACACAAATGCACATACTATTCCTCTAAAATCAACATTCCTCATCCCTTAAACATTGTAGTAATTAGTACGTATGTGTATAACCCGAACGGTTCGTTAGACTTCTTTTTTTAAATACCTCCCTGTGAATTGGTTTGACCGGTATTCCCTGTTCACTAAAAATGGATGGTATCGTGACAGTTGCGCACAAAGACCATTGCGCAACCTCGACAGAAGAGTTATTTTTAAGGAATGCTCTGTAGTGACAAATGCGTACACATTCATAAAACCTAGTAATTATTTCGACATTCAACTCTTTTTTCACGTTCCTACCTAGTTCCCTCACACTTTACATCAGGATTGAGACTAGACAGTGATTCTTGGCTGGGACTGACTTATTTGGCCTGTTTAAAATCAGTGTTTTTATCTTCTTTTATTTCTGTTTCAGGGTTTATTTATATGGGTCCGACACCCTATCTCAGTCGGTAGCGTCTCTCTCTACTGAGCTAGAGGTCCTGAGTTCAATTCCCAGCATGGCCGAAAGAATTTTCATCGGTGAACTGTAGATTTAACCTTTCACAGTGATGAATTAATCGCCAGGGACTGTACTCTGTGCCTGTCGTAGTTTTAAAATGAAGCTACGACAGGCCTAGCAAGCTGGCAGAGGAAAATATATGGCTTTAATTAAAAAAAAACTAACCCAGGCCACAGGCTAGAAACCGTAATGGGTGTAAAGTGTAATTATAATGATAGGTAGGCTTAGGGCAGGGGTCTTCAACCATTTGAGGTCCAAGGGCTAAAGTTTCTGTCTCTTGTTGGCTCGCGGGCCGCAATGCTGCACCCACAATATTAGTATTGAACAATTAATATATTATTTTTCTTTTTGCGTCCCGAGTGTCCCAGTGATGATGAGCAAACACGAGCACTCCCAAATATGTCCAAACACTCTCGACTATGTCCGAACACTCTAGACTATATCCGAACACTCCCGAAGATGTCCGAACACTCCCGAATATGTTCGAACACTCTCGAATATGTCCGAACACACCCAACTACGTTCAAACACACCCGAAATAGTACTCTTTCCATTGTCTACTAGAGTTGTCATTTTACAGTTCAAAGTAAATATTTATAAAATTAATAATTTTCATCACGTATAAAGCAAAAATAGTTTTAAAAATACCTTAAAATATATATTTATTTTATTATGTAAAATATATATCTGTATCTGTCATGTTTTCTTTTGAAATAACTGTATAATTTGCATGAGCTGGCAGGCTGCAAAAGATACTACGGTGGGTCGTGGGATTAAGACCCCTGGCTTAGGGAATGTTTGAGCCAGTGGAACTTTGTGTGGCTGGCACAGCTCTGTGTCCAAACCTTGATGTGTTAGAAATTGTTGCTGTGCGCAACTGTCGTATATTCAAATGGACAGCATTGTTTATTGTTACTTTATGTCCACCTCACTCCGCGGATAGCACCTAACATGGGTAGATAATAAATCTAGAACCTGGCGTCACATCATGGAAAGAGTTTTTGTATTCTACTTTAGAAAACATTGGATTTGAGATCAAATAATCTATTTTAATCTATTTTAAATATAAAAACATTCATAAATACCTCGTCACGCCACGCTGTTACCATATAAGGTAGGCAAGAAAGGGTGCAATTAGCTAAAAAAAAAATCTATAACTTCGTACTTAATCAATCCTCACTAACATTCACTTCCTTGTATTTGCATACTCCCTTCGCTTCAATAACATCCATACACCGGGCCCCACATGCTTTTTATTCTTAAAACTCTTAATTTTTTTCTCTTTTTCAACATTTAACCACATCTTACATGGCATACCCCTTCCTTATGATGCATACACTCTACCTTCATATATTTGCTTCTTCACTTGATCCACACTCATCCTCTCAACTTGTCCAAACCAACGTAGGATGCCTCTTTCACATTGACCTATTGGATTTTCTTATAAACCGTACGCCTTCAGTACACATTCATTTCTGGCCATGTCTCATAGAAGTGTTTCCCACATATATCTCTTAGATATTTCACAACAACCGCATTGACCTTACTCTTGTGTTTATCCTGACAAACCCACGCTTCACATCCATACAACAATGTTGGCGTTAATACACTTTTACATACTGTCATTGATCATATGTTTTAATTAATTTTGTTTAGGAGAACTGATCCCAAGTGTTCTGTTGTCAAGTGAATAATTTAGAAAACAGCACTTTGATTCGTTTTATAGTTTTAACATAATAGTGTATTTATATTCATGGTTAGTCCACCGTGAGAAGATCGCTTACAAATTGTGATTGGAATTCAAAGTTCAATCACTGGAGAAACATTTTAATTTGTTCTGTGCACAAATGATTAGAGCTTACACTAGGTATTGGTTGGAGTTTAATTAAATGTACTGCAATCTGTACACTGTGTCTGTTGCAAAATAGGTTTTATTTTGTTCTTGGGGTGTGACGATACTTTGACACAAACATTTGAAACTAACGAAAGAAAAAAATATAATGGGATATGGCTATTGGCTACGTAATAATGATGAAAGAACGATGAATATTGGCATCATGAATGAAATATTTAAAAATGGGAGCTCCTATAAGCCAGTTATTCTTAAACTTTTAAATGCCATGGACCTTTTTTTTATTTAAATTTTTGTAAAATGGTGCTAGGCCTACTGACAAATTTAAATAAATAAAGGGTGATTAACATGCTGAATAGAATTTTTTTTTTCTATTCTATGCATGTAATGGAACTTACTCTATGGCACTAACCACTCGAAATTACATTTCCATACCTGCAAAAGTATGCCACCTATCACTATCTTGATCTAGTTCCATCTAGTCCATCTAATTAAACCCTACCCTATATATATTGAGCTAGTTTATCCAGTCCTCCTTCATTACACCTTATCTCTTTCAGGTCCATTCTAGTGCTATCCTCACATCTGCGTCTGGGTCTTCCCATTTGTGTTGCCAGTTACAATACCCTGATCACGGTTCTAGGTTCTCCCGTTCACACCGCATGTCCTACCCACCGTAATCTACAAGACTTGATTATCCTAACAATGTATTGTGATGAGTACGAGGCATGTAACTCATCCTTATGTAATTATCTCCACTACCCAGCATCCTCATGCTGGAATAAATATCTTCCCAAGTATTTTGTTTTCGAACAACCTAAATTGGTTTTCGTCATGTAAGGTGAGAGGTCATGTTTCACATCTAAAGAGAGCAACCGGTAGAATTATTGTTTTGTATATTCTGAGTGTTACATTCCTTAAAACCAGGTGAGATGTCAACAACTTACTGACTGAGTAATAGAATGTATTTCCTTACTGTATTCTTTTCCTAATTTACACTCTAATATCGTTATTGTTAGTTAAAATTGTTCCTAAATATTTTAACTCATTAATAATATCAAATTATATGTTGTTCTCAGTAATCTTTCTAAATTATCGTCCTCAATCTGTGTTCTCTGTGTGGTCATATACTGAGTCTTTTCAACGTTCACTTTTAAACCTATTTCCTTACTAGCATCTAGTAAAATGTCTGCATTTCATTGCAACTGCTTCCTTAGGCCCCTACTAAACAAAATATACTCACTTCAGTGGCCACATTGTCTATGGCACAACTTTAGTAATAGACTGAATTTCTTATAGCTAGGAGATTGAGATTCGAATCCAAGTTGGGTGTACTGCAGGTAGTTTATCTTAAATTGTTTTCCACCCCACCTCCAAGCAAATTTGGGCACGTTTCCTCTAAATTCAACCTTCTTCAACCCTAACACTTCATTGTAATTAGTTCATAGGTGCATAACCTTAACGGGTAATAAGACATGTTATTAAAAAAACAACCAAATCCTTCCTTCACCTCTGACAAAACGTGTATTAAACACATCTCGTGAATGTTAGGAATGCCAGGCTTCCGCTGTGGTTCGGATTCCACGTTAAACTGTAGGTCCTCCATTTCATCTCACAATCACCCTGCCATTACACATTAGCGTAAGTGAGTATGGCCCGAAAGGGTAGTAAGACGCGCTGCTAATAATAATAGTAAGGATAATAATAATAATAATAATAATAATAATAAACATATTATTACGAATTGAAATACTAGGGAAAGTAATTTGCACCCAGGGGTTCGCGTACCTCTCTTTGATAACCACTGCTATGGACATTAGTTAACTTCT
Source organism: Timema shepardi (assembly GCA_902151425.1). Lineage (NCBI taxonomy): Eukaryota > Metazoa > Arthropoda > Insecta > Phasmatodea > Timematidae > Timema > Timema shepardi. The sequence continues at coordinate 98,055 of CABFVX010000897.1, forward strand.
TCTTTGCCTCCTACCCACAATTTCATAACCAGTGTCAAGGAGGGAAACTTCCTAGGACTGAGAGAGGTAGGGGGAAGGTTAAGTGTTCGGTGCTCTTTATTTAAGCTCTGTAAAACAATATTATTACTTTAGACATTTGTTTCCCTTCATCCCTTATGAACTCTTAGTGAACATTTGTTTAGTAAAAATAAATTGATTTTAACTTACACTTATAGGTGAGTATTTGGACTAAATGCCCGACTCATCTCTTCTGGTTTGGCAATGACAAGGAGGTCGGAGTTCAAATCCTAGTTGGATGTACTGAGAGTAGTCTAATTTTAATGGTTTCCCTCTAGCCCTCGATGCAAATCCATTTATACTAATTAACATTATCGTGGAAACGTTTTTAGGTTAGTTATTGGTCATTTTTATTATTTTAGAATTTAGGTAATATTTTTTTTCACCTCATTATCGAGTCACTTTAAGGCATTTATGTTGAATAAGGTATATTTTTAAATGCCATTGACCTTTTTTAAATGCATAAATATGCCTACTTAAATATAATAATTTTCGCCACACAGTTTTCGGAATGAGAAGATCAAGGATGCACATACTTTTCTTCAACTGTAGGAAATTTAACTTTCCTGACAAGACAATGCTACTAAGCTGGAAATGGTCACGTTGAGGTGCTGGGGTGGCTATTTCCTCTGAAGTAGATATTTGTAAATTAATATTGATATTTAGCACAATAAAAGTGGTCTACACATTTTTTCTTAAGACGACGTTGCATTTTTTTTAATCTTTAAAGTAAATTTTTTAACTTTTTCACTGGTCATAAGCTTGCTGATAATGTTTGCCTACATTTTGTTTAAAGGGATATTATTGGTTACATTTAATTTAAAGTGATATTACAAAAATATCAAACAACTTTCTAAATAAGGCAGTCTTTCTAAACGTCTGAAGCACTTCTCAGAGCTCTAGCGTCTTAAGGTGGGATGGAAGGGGACGCGAGTTAAGATCACTGTTTAATTTTATTCACATGTTGATATCAAAAGTTCTTAAATATCTGTCATGAGTATACCAGTATAAGATGAAAAACTTTTTAAACAAAGAGGAAAAAGTTGTCATTGAATTCCAGAACACCCTTGACGGATATTTAAAAAAATGTGAGGTTACCATGTTAAGAAAATCCTATTCTATGTTTGTACTGGAGAAATATTTGATTTATTTTGGCCAAAAAAGTGTTGCCATAAAAACTGCCAAAACATTTACTTTTTCTCGTGTCCTCTTCTATTCCACCACCCAGACACACCACCCACATCCAAACCACCAACCCAGACACACCACCCACATCCAAAGCACCACCCAGACACACCACCCACATCCAAACCACCACCCAGACACACCATTCACATCCAAACCACCACCCAGATACACCACCCAGTCCCCAACAATGACAAGTTGTTTTATACCTGTCAGTGATTGAACCCAGGGACTCTAACTTATCAGGTGGATAAGCTACCCACTGAGCTAAGGCGTTGGACTCGTTCGTCATCGGTGATTAAATGCAATCTTAGTTAAGGCGATTGGCCCTTTTCATTTGGCGTTGAAATGTATAGCTATGGGAACAAATGTTTATCTTCAAGAATTGTTAATGATTTGCAATGTTCTTTTTGGAAACGCTTTGTTCAAGAATAGAAACATGTTTATCAAGTTACACTTTTTATATGTACACCTCCTCTATAATTTTAACAGTGATTAAATATCGATAAAATTGACTTTTTCAATGGAAGACTTCCGGCTTTATAACAAAAAATAGTAAAATGTAACAATTATTAAACATAGATACATTAGCTTAGAAGGAGTGTTGAAAATATTAACATAAAAATTGCATTCGTTACCGAGAAAACTGATATTTTCAAACGTATGATTTCACCGCAAAACCTGTCCTGTAGCTAGCGCCATCTACAGTTTCCGTGATCCATCTGTTCTTGTTGGCGTAGAAGGATAATTTGGTCAGCTGTGAAACCACGCCACGCCTTTCATCCTCCCGCCCACTATATTACAAAATAAGTTTTAGACTCGCACTCGACAGGGCCAAGGGCCTTAAAAGCCTTCAAATCCCCGCTCAACGCTGCTGGTGGTAAAAGTTATCGGCACCAAACGTTAAGTTATTTAATGATGCGGTAAGCGCTCGCTCCCCTTGTACACGGACCATAAAAAGAAACGTATGCCAAGACCGTTTTATGTAGTTGAAATCGTTCTTCGCTCATTAAAAGGGATGTATAAAGGCTAAAAACAAGTTTTTAACGGAGGGAATATTAATCATTCACACGCACTTATGTCGGAAAGTAAATTAGATTTGCAGACATGTTCATGTTGTACTCTGGATGATTGCTCAGCCACATCTGTGGTATTTTGGCGGTTGTAATCTCGTCGGGTGGTGTCAAAGTATGTGAGGAACGAGTCATTCGGAGTTCACTAAAATTATGTCTAAGGTGCTTGCAATTCTTAAGTTATGTTTGTATTTTTGTGATCCGCGTCTTACTACCTCTCCGGTATTTTCATGTATTTTCATCTATGTAGTAGGAATTAGGACGTTAGAGTGCATCTGTATTTGCATAGAGAGAAAATGGAAAACCAGTTAGGTAATAAAACACTTTAATCCACCTGTCTGAATTTCGAGCCCCGACTTCTCCTTTAACAGCAAACTAGATTAATTGCCTTAGTTAATAGAATCTTTCTTTTTGGTGCATCACGTCTTACTACCCATTCAGGCTAACCGAATATTTACACTAATATGTATTTTTGTATATCCCAAACAGGTAGTAAGACGTGGAGATGATGATAATAATAATAATAATAATACACTAATAGGGTAGGAATGAGGAAGGTAGAATTTAGAGGAAATGTATTCCCATTTTCATGGGGGAAAAGTGGAAAATATTTAGGAAAAGCATTCTCAATTTACCTGACAAGAATTCGAACACTAATCTTCCTATCAATGTAAATCAAGACTAACATGAGAGTGACACGTTAAACCATGCGACCACCGAAGAGGATAATTAATATTATTAAAAACGTTCTTATCACTAATATAAAGATTGCTTTTTAAATTTTGGTTTGGCGGCAGAGAGGGAATATGAACACAATAAGTCTATTGTTTCTAGCATGCACGAGCTTGGAGAGCTCATAAAATGAAATGCTGGCCTCAACTGGCAGATAAACCATTCGATTCAGCCTTCCTTGTAGCAATTCCACGGACCACCACTGCAAAATAACAATCGCACTGTGTGATCCAAAGGCCACGCCAAAATCAATATATATATTCATGAAACCTATACTCATCCTGGTTTATTATTTGTGAAAATGCGCGAGAAAATCAAATAAGGCACGTACTAAAGTGTTTAAATAAAAGTTAGAATACTAGTACTATGGTTGTACTGACTCGTTCGTGTAGAGTTGTTAAAGGTAACACAGTCGTGACATTTTCAGGCTTCAAACAAACAACGTTGATATATTTTTTCTTATACTTAATTTAGTTTTTGTTTCAATAATTCAGTGATATAAATTTAGTATAAGTGGGCAGACGTGCTACCAACTGAACTAATGTGTCAGGCTATACATATTTGTCTGCTTGCTAAGTCAAGAGTTTATGGTTCGATTCTTGTCATGGTTGATAAGTTTATAATTTGTGAAATTGGGACTTCGCACTTTTAAAAAAGTACTATTCATAATACGCGATAGTTCTTGAATACTTTATATTATTTATTCTATAGTTAGCTGATTTGTGAACAAATACTATCAGAAGGAATCCCTGTATTGCCTCTACTCCAAACCAAAACAAAATAATGTTAAATACAACTTTTTCAGCACCACGTCTTACTACCCGTTTGGGTTATATACCTATGTATTAATTACGCTGAGGGTTTTAGGGATTAGGAGGTTATATTTATAGAAAATGTACCCGAATTAACGTGGAGAAAAGGGGGAAAAAACCACCCTCGTTAGACTCTACCGAGATTCGAACTACGATTTCCCTGTCGTTGGAAGTCTATTCTACTGCGAGAGTTGCGGCTACACTCTTGCTCAAGAGGTGAGAACACTCTAACTTTGTAAGTAAGCAATTGCAAATTTAATGAACTATAATAAAAATGTCGTTATTGTGTTTGTCAGTCTTAAAACGTAGCTCTAATATGAGTATACATTTTCTCATCAAGTGAAATCGTTACACCACACACAAGTGGTTTTTGATACTTTGCAAACTTGTAGCCTGAAGCTTGTAGTCTCAAGCTTGTGTAATTTGGTAAGATGAAAGGGGAGGGAGGCGTATCGGTTGTGAAACATTTATTACTCTACAAGTTACTTTACGCTCAGTTTATGCGGATAACTTTAAAGGGTGGGGTAAAAGGGTGTAGGGGGACTAAACGAGGTCTCGCCTGTGAAGTTTAGGAGTTGATGAGCGATTCTTGTCATTCTTCGCGATTACATCATTTCTTAGTTGGTGGGAATCGGTATGAACAGTGTATGTAAAAGGGGGTGGGGCAGTTAATTATCCTCCTTTTACCCTGGGAAGGCTGCTTTAAAATATGTATTTTAGGATAAACCAGGTGCATTTTCTTTTAATAGGTCAATCTGAAACTTCGCCTATAAACGTGGAAGGCTAAAATCAAGGGCTGCTTACCCACTGCTACGAAACAAAACCAACATCGAACAAAACATGTTGTTCCACGAACAAGAAAAACCGTTCGACGAAGAAATTTACATTCTTTTTTTAAATTTGAGCGTCTACACATACCAAAACTTAGTCTTAAGAGTGAATTTTGCTTCTCGGACACTGAAAAACTGTCTGAAGAAGTCTGGTTCTAAAATTTTCGATGGAAAAGTTCGAATAACAATACAAACTGCGTATGCGCAATTAAACTCACTTTCTCTATACGTTTGCGAAGAGTCCTGCAGTCCATCATAATCATGTGTTGGGGTTTTGATTTATAATCATGATTGAAGGGATTGAAGTAGACCATGTTTAATAAATTGGATGAGATCAAAACTTTTTTTATTCACAGCCTATTTTTATTCAAGTAACCGACCCAGTGGTATAGTGTGGCGTAATGGTCGGTGCACCTTGCTATGAGGTAGGTTCGATTTCCGGTTGTTACCTTGGGTATCGTTCCTCAACGGTCACCAGGATTTTGTTAGTTAGGATTAAGTTAGGTTTAAGTGTTTCCACTGGTTCTACACCCTCATACTCACTATCACCCTCATCTCATCTCATCGGGACATGGAAAGAGACTCCACGGAAAGTATGTATGATTAGTACATTCGGGTGTCCCCTGGACAACGGTACATTGGTATTGGCTAATATTTCCATAAACTGGGATACGGATAATGTAGCCCAATGTGCAATATTAATATATATTATTTAAGTAAAAGAAGACAAAGGGTTGAAAAAAAATAATTAAACTTAAATCTTCCTTGATCATCGCCATGTTGGCTACTGGAGGAAACTTTGTTTTGTTTCGTGAATTTCTGGTTTTGTCTGATGATATCCCATAGCATCGAACACTTATCTGAAACAATTTGTTCTAAACAAACTGTTTAGACTAGTTGTTAAGTGGCCTAATGATCTACATTATTATACTGCACATCACATGACCTGACGTATTAATACGTGAAAATAGATCTAGTAACGTTTCTAGCTAATAAGGTTCTTCCTTTGAAATTTGAACTACCTCGGGAGCTGTTTTTTTATTCCCACGTTTAAGACCAAGACTTATCTTCTTTTTTTCGTTGCGTCTTAACACTCGTATGGGCTATCCACATTTAATTACACTAGTGTACAGGGATGAGTAAGGTAGAATTTATATGAAGTGCACCTGCATTTGCTTGTAGTAGAATGGAAACGCATTTAAGTAAATTTATTCACAGTGCGCCCAGTTAAGATTTGAAACTCGACCTTCCCATCATCAGCATACAATAATAGATTAGATTGACGTTTAGTCCGCATGCCCACCAATGTGGGAATTCAGGTTTTTAACGATTTATCCTAAGAAGTAGGGTTGAGGAAAATACTTTATTTTTAATTTAGCAGCGCGTCTTACTACCTTAGACACATATATGTTAAATAATCTAATGAGGTAGGGATGAAGAAGAAAGCATTTTAGAGGTAATCTACCTGATTTTACGTGAAAGGTGAGTGTTAAAACATTAAGGAAAAACCACTCTCAGTAACACAAACGGGCTACGAACCCCGATCTCCCGTCTTCAGCAGGCCAGTCTAACACGAGAATGACGCCATAAAACATTCGGTCATTGAAGTAGTTCGGGGAAAGTAGTTAAATACATTAACAATAAAATAATATATCGGTGTTTAAAGGTATACTCATTTCACAAAATTAATTGGTCGAATTTGACATTTTTTAATTTATTTAAAAAATATATTAAAGCTTTTTAACTCAGTTAATTAACATTACATTTGCTAACACCTAATAATATGCTTATGTAAGTTTTACAACCTTTTATAATTTGTCTTTTCTTGTAAAGTTCTTATGATCTTTCTTCCTTTTCAGATTGAATTAAACTTGAGTAGAAAGTAAAGTTTGGATCCAAAGTAAATTTGGCTGAAATTCAAAAGCTTTGTACTAGTCTTGAGAACGAAGTGAATTCCGCTTCACTGAACAAAACTAGCTGACGTCGTTCAGAATTTGAATCCAAATTTTTAATGAAATCTGTTTTATGATACGCTTAATAGGTTTAGCAGTTTTAGTGATAATAATCTATTTGTGTAATAGTTGCCTCATCTTTATTGGCTACTGATTATACTTAAATTAACTTGGAATTTTTTTAAAAAAAATTGATATTTTGAGAGGAATTGGAATTGTGAGGATTTAAGTTAATTTATAAATAATAACCCATGTGGAACGCAGATCTTTTCCGTTGCCATGCCTAGTTCGATTCCGACACTGAACATACATTTTAAATGTCATGTTTAAAATCAACCATCAATATTCTACCTACCCACTCCGGTGGCCGCATGTTCTAAGACGCTACTCTCGCAGTAAACTAGACGGTCATTGATGGGGAGATAGATGTTCATATCTCGGTCAGGTGTACTGAGGGTGGTTTTTCCACTCTCCCTCCACGGCAATGCGTATACACTTCCTCTAAATATAACCTTCCTAATACCTAAAACCATTAGCATAATAAGTACCTAGGCGTATAACTCAGGCTGGTAGTAAAGTTGGGTGGTATATAATATGTAATTATTCTACGTGATCCACCCGGGATATTCGCACACTAGCCAGCCTCGGGATATATTGGTCAGAGTCCCTGGCTTCTGGCCTAAAGGTCCTGGGTTGGAACCATGGTTGGTACAACGGAGTTTTTCTCGGAAGGAAAATAGTTCCCCTAATCACCAGGATTGGGTTAATTTGGCTAAGTTAGATTAAAAATCTTAATTGACTTGATCGCGTCACATCCACTTTCATCATCCCCACATATCATCGGGACATGGAAAAATCCTCCACAAAAAAGGATATATGAGTAGTACATCTAGGGGTCCCCTGTAAAACGTTACATTAGCACTGGATAATATATCCGCAAACTGAGATATAGATTGATGTAGCTCAGACATGGCATTACTATTATTGTTCGCACACTTACACTAATGGGCTATATAAAAGGAATATATAATCTATAGGAAGTGTGTAATAAAACTGATAAACAACTAGAAAGAGCCACCTCATTCTACCTGATCGAGATTCGAACTCTGACCTTCACCGTTAAGCCAGACTATGACAAACTGACACCTTCACCCGCGGGTTCATCGAGGCTTTTTGAATAGATTAAAGAAATAATGGTCATCATTATAAAGTCCACGTGAAAATATTGTCGGATATTCCGTAATATTATGTTTTTTATAATGATCGGAAGCATAATCACAATTAAAATAAAGGGAATTAAAGTAAATATGTTAAAATTTGATAGGATTAGATGAGATTATTGTATTATAAATTTCAGATTTATGCTCCCATTTTGAGTTAACGATAACTAAAATATAATTTGCAATCTATAACACCACCATAATCACTAAAATCAAATTACCTTTGACTAAAATTGTATTGTCAAGTCTAAATATTAATTGGAATTTCTTTGTTAGAACACTGTTGAATGCCGTTATAAATGTACATGTAAAGTTTTAATTGGTAAGTATTATTATTATTTTTAGTACTGCGACTTACTACCCATTCGGATTATACGCACTTACGTTAATGTGTAATGGTAGGGTGATTGTGAGATTAAATGGAGGACCTACAGCTTAACGTGGAATTCGAACCACGGTGGAGGCATGGGATTCAACACATTCACAAGTTGTGATTAATACACATCTTGTCAGAGGTGAATGAAGGCTTTGGCAATCAGATAGCTCTGTGCCGGGAGCGAGGATTGAACCCCGGGCTCCCAGCACAGAAGCCTGACACCTTACCCCTCCCTAGAGCGTCAGGTCACCGTTAATTGATTAGTAAATGTTTTCTTCTTCCATCCTTAAGGTAATGATCATATAAACATAAAACTTGGACAGGTATTGAGATGAAGTGTTAAGTATCTATATTTGTATAGTAGGATTTAGGAATGAAAAATCTTATGAAAAAATACAAACATATCTTTTAAAACTAAAATTTATAACATTTCATTAGTTAATTTATTTTATTTTATTTTATAGGTATCGATATTATTTATCATAAGTGGCAGATGCAAATAACATAACTTGACGTATGAGTATATAAAAGAAGATCCAGCAACTTTTCTAGGTGTCAAATAAGATTACTCTTATAGACATTGGACTTTACATTTGTATTCCGTCACCGGCAAATCAGACCAAATAAAATGTTTTGGTCACCGATGTGACTACTTCTTAAATTATTGTCCACTCTTTCTTCACGTGAAAGCTCTTAAAACCATACCTTCCTTATCCTTGACCCATTTTATTAAATATTAAAACCATAGGCCTACCTTCCTCATCCTTACCCCAGTTGATTAAATATTAAAACCATTTCTTCATCATACTTACCCCATTCGATTAAATATTAAAATATACCTTCTTCATCCTTGATTAAATATGCGGATAACCCTAACGGGTCTTAAGACGCAGAATATTATAAATAAAATACTCTCTCTCTCGTGTCTGTACAACTAGAGTAGTCATCCAATGACGGTATTATGGTTAAAAACAATGTTTCGAAAGTAAACGGGAGGGGGAGGGGAGGTCGGTGCTGGCAGTAGTACAATGTTGGTTTGTGTGTTAAGACGAGTGGTTACTGGATTGGCATCGATCCAGGACTGAGGGGGTAGATTCTCTCCAAATAATTGTCTGACCAACTTATACACCCCGCCAGAAGTTGTCTTCATGTTGAAACTGGCTGCGTGCCAACGGAAATCATGTTTTACACACATTATAATATATGGACCGTGCATTGTGAAGTGGGTGTCTGTCTCTTGGTGTATCTGTAGTGGGGTCTAGGAATTTACTGGCTTAGATGAGGTGTGCGATCTCAAAGCTCATTACCACTTTGCGGTCGAAGCCAACGATTTGATTTATTTTAATAACACAACTAACAGTATTTGGTTTTTTTGTCATTAATTATAAATATGCAACCTCTTTTATTTACCACAGAGGAATAGTAAGGTAATGGAACGAAAATGGTTACCACTGCGCATAATCATTATTCAAACCATCTTATCGGATGTGCACAAGTCAAGTACTCTCTTAAAACGAGTGTTTTCGTCGCTTCAACAAATATAGCCTACATTGAAATGTCGGAAGATGTCATTACAATCAATAATATGAATACGTTATCAAAGTGATTTTAAAGTTTACAAAATAAGAATACAATATAAATAATTTAAATATGTATTAGGTATTAAATAATAATAAAAATTAATATTATTTAATAAAACTAAAATGAAACATTTCCACGAATTGTTATTCTAGATCAGGGAAAGTCAAACCATCAATCGCAAGCTATCGGTGTCTTACGGCAGCATTTTTGATAGCTCACGTGGTAGTTATTTTTTTGTGCAGTAGTAATTTACATCTTAATAAGATATTCCATTGTTGGGTTGCAGCACCGCACACACACACATACAACAGCTTATGGTAGATGGTGGGATGGTATATCCGCTGATGCACGTGCTTGTCATCGTCTTCTTGCGCTTAAAGACAAATGTTTTATTTAAGGTAATTTCCAAGTGTTTTTTCTGCATGTTTATGATGTTAATGTAGGTTGGTGTACTCATTTTAATTATCACCACGTTATTTTTAGTTGAGCTATGATTAGTACAAATATAATAGCAAAAACTTATAACTTCCGTCCGGGATGGAAGTCAAGGGAAATAGGGGTTGTTTATTGTGCAACGTGATTGTAGATGTAGGCAATAAAGGTAACATTGTACAAATAATTATAACGTTGAACAATATTACAAAACAACTCTTTCGCAAATGGACAAAGATTTTCCTCACCAATATGACTTCAAGGAACGAGTACAAATGATTTAAAAAATCAACTTTATTTATTTATACTCTACAAATTTCAGCTAATTCTCGGTCTTACAATTTGAGAGATACTTATGTTAATATTATGCTAAATATTATATGAGATGAATAATAAAAATATTGAAACTTAATGATTGATTCTAGGAGCTTACAATTATTGTTATAATTTCAAATTACAAAATTTTATATTCAATTCTTAAAATTTTGAGTGATCAGCAAGTAATCCTTCCACCTTTTCCAAAAAATTTACACTGATTTTAAAACTTTACCTTCTTATGGTAAAACGTTAGAAGTGTACAGCAGTCAATTTATTATTAAAAACACATTTATCAATAAATCTTTCACTTTTGTATCTTACCTTGTATCCAAAATCATTGTTTAAAAAAAATCTACGAAGATTGTGAAATGGTAAAATCGTTTTTACAGGCCTGCGTATTCGTTATATGACAATTTTAAAACTAAAGCTGACATATCTGCGATCAATTATACTCAGTTTTCTACCAGTAGCTTGACAAGATGAGTTGAGGTTATGTTTGGGGATGCTGTTTCACAGTTTTTTGTTGTTTTGTTAGCACCACGTCTTACTATCCTTTCAGTTTATACGATTATGAACTAATTACTCAACTGGTTTTAGGGATAGGGGAGTTTATATTTAGAGGAAGTTTACCCCTGTTGCGTGGAAGGATAGTGTAAAACCATTTCGGAAAAACCACCCTCAGTACAACCAACCAAAATTCGAACCTCGATTTCCCCGTCTTCGGCAACCTAGTCTATTGAGAAAGTAGTGTCTTAAACCATGCCGTGGCCGAATCAGGTTGCTTCACAGTTGAAAGACGACTTCGTTAAACGTTATTTCTAACCTCAGATTGATGAATCTACATATATGAATTAAATGTCTCAGACTTGTAATGTTTTTCACAAATTTTTATGTAATAAAACAAATTTTAAAAATTATTCTCTTCAAAGGACGCGCTAAAGTTGATGGAATTTCCTCCGAGTTTACAACATTTATTTTTTCTGGAAAATAACTTATTAATGAAAGTAACTTACATAACGTGAGATGATGTTAACTGAAGGTTATGTACCGAATGGGCCCATAAATAGAATTAATTAATTATTAATACACAAAGAGAGTAATTAATTTCGTGCACAAATATCAAGACAGCTGTGGAAAAATATATTAATAAAATGAATAGGGATAGAATCCCAACAATAATTTTAGCTATCGTCCTTGAAGTCGTTAATGAAGATATGGAAAGGAGAATCTTTGATCAAATTGTAACAGACCATAAAGCCTCAATCCTGTGTGAAATAATAATAATATATCTAAACACCAGCATGTGTGTGTCATAGCAGCTTTTACTTGTGTCAAAAATTGCTTTATTGCTTTGTATTAAAATATGAAAGCCTTCCACAATTAGTTTCTAACCAGTCTATTTTTCGCCATCAAACACTGTGTGCAAAGATTTTAAAATCCATTAAAGTTATGAAGCTTGTTATCAAAATGTCAACCAAGTGAGGATATCTTCAAAGAGACTTGTTCAAAGTGTTGATATACGATCTGAACTGTCAGTATGGAAAACTAAAGCTTCATACAAAAGTACGATGACTGAGCAAAGGCCAAGTCGTCCATCGTTTCAAAAAACTGCTGTCGACAATAATCGTGCTTTTCAAAAAACGTGTGGTGCACACTGTACTGAAATTAAATATTTTGAGTAGTTGCGGGATTTAGAGTTTTTGCTAGACATTATGGAAGAACCAAATCATTTGAACATCCAAATCCAGAACTGAGACAAGGATTTATAGGCGATAATATCTTATACACAGACGTTTTCTAATGACCTCATCCAAGTAGACGTAGAACATTTCCCCTAAGCTAGCGAACGAAAGAAAAGCTGAGCCCTACTCTGTGGAAAATCAAAATGAAATATTTCTAACTTTAAAGCAGAGTTTTGGCAAGTGTTCAGTGATTTTAAAAAGTTTAAGCTTCTTCCACAGTTTCTTTTGTAGACATTGAAAGTGAAAAATTATTCAATTGTGTCATACAACTATTGCAAGAAAATGACCCATAATAAAAATTGGAGTTGATTACTTTTCAAAGTAACTTAATCATTGAATATTTTCCTAAAGTTTGTTCCTCTTTTCTCGATCAAAAATAATCCAATTCTGGAACTTTTTTGCAATCAGATTGAAGGTACCGTTGTTAATCATAATTTTCATCTGAAGGGGGTAAAAAAAACCAATACAGAAGAAGGCTGACTGACAGATAACAATCTTGAAAACTTAATTCGAATGGTAATGACACGTTATTCTACCAAACAAAAATAAGGATGAAAAAAAATGCTGTTTCTATGAGTAAGTTTTACATAAAGCAATTTTTTTTATATGTGGATATCATTTTGTTTAAAAAATGGGAAGTCTATTTATAGTTTATTATTAAATAAGCTCAGTTTAGTACGATAAAATATGTTTACATTTTAAAATTGTTCACACTGTAATCATTATAAATCCAAGATACAAACCCTGGCCCCATTTATATACAAGTGTGAAAGCACTGCCTCTGTGCAGGTTATAATAATAACTAATACGTGATACAGTACATTTTTAATCTGGTTAGTTCAAGAAATGATTTTAAATTTGGAAAACAATTACATCACTTTATGGGTGACCGGGTGGTCAAGGAGTAAGGTGTTGGATTTATGTGCTGGGGCTCCGTGATTCAATCCTCATTCCCGGCACAGATTTATTTGATTACCAAACCCTTCCTTCACCTCTGACAAGTATTAATCACAACTTGTGAACGTGGGGAATGCCAGGCCTCCAACGTGGTTCGGATTCCACGTTAAACTGTAGGTCCTCCATTTCATCTCACAAATCACCCTACCATTACACATTAGCGTAAGTGCGTATAACCCGAACGGATATTAAGACGCGGCGCAATAATAATAATAATAATAATAATAATAATAATACAAAACTCTATAAGTTTGTTGGCCCCTGTTGTAAATCAAATAGATTCTCGTTTTAGTCGAATACATTAGTACTCCCAAATTTGTTTTTGATTGTCTGAACGCAAGCTAACATAAATGCGTGAACACAAGATAGAGACGATAGAAAATGCCGTCCCACGAACGGGTCCGACTATTCCGGCATAAGAAGCCGCCTTGCGTGTGTTATATGACCGATTAAAGATTACAGAAAATACTTTGATATATTAATACGTCAAGATATACGAACTGCAGCCGACAGATATTATCAATACCTTTAAAATAACAACCAAGAATAAAGTAAGATCCTATCAATATTCGCCGCAAAAAAAGGTTTGTATTTTATAAAAGTTTCTTACTATAACTGCGGTCTTGATACATTACGATTGGTTAGATTACATCTAGATCTTACAAGCTTAACGGGAGTGGGGGAATAGAACAGTATTTTAGAAGAAATGTTTAAAGGGGATGATAAAGTCACAGGGATAAATCAATTATGAAAAACCATCTCTAATGCACCCGGCCGAGATTCAAGACTTTATCTCCTGTCATCGATGATCTCATTTCCTGTTGGTCTGGTGCATTAACCCACACGACCACCACTGCGGCTCAATGAGTTAGTTTGAAGGAAATATGGGGCAGAAGTGTATTAAAGCATTTAAAATAAATAACATAAACATATTGTATCACCGAATTAAAGAGATAAAGATATGTGAATATATATTTACCTCACTTGATTATAATTATTGCTAGTTTTTAATTTTGAATAACCATAGAATTTTGGAACGAAACAATTTTATTTGTCAAAAGTTGGAGCTTTCAAATCGATAAATGTGAATTTTATTATGAAGTGTGTTATGTAACATAGTTACGTGTTTTCTTTGAATCAATGGTTACCTTTACTTCAGTCGTTCTATCAGTAAAACTTTTCAAATTTATTTCCCAGTAGGATTTCCTTCAGAATTGGATAACTTTAAAAAATATATAACCAATTCCCAAATAAATATGTAGATGTATTGGATAAGTGTTAATTTGAAAGGACTCAATCTAGGTCACAATCTCTAGAGAATAACTCTATAAGTGAAAATTTGTTTTCTCTTGAAATGTTGGAATTTGCTGTATTTGATATTTTAAAGGTGTAATTTAAAAATAATCAACATCATAAAATCACCCAAACACTTATAAATTCTGTGACCACACTTTTAATTAATTCCTCGTCAATTTTAATATTCACATAAGGCTAAGCCAATTAAAATCAAATGCAAACAAATTTTAAAATTTATCAAAAGTTGTTAGTCATCGTTCTAAAAAAAAAAAATCTCCACGTATCTGGCCCGCAATATGAGAATTATAAAATATGTTTAAAACTTACCATATTATATAGTATTGACTTTTTAAAAATATTGCCCTATTCAGGTACATACATACCAATTTGAATAGCATTCTTTAAATTTAAAAATGACACCTGGACACGAGAATCTAGCACGGGACTTTTGGTTTAGTTCCATCATGATATGTGCATTCATACAATTGTACTATTGATGACCTTGTGGTCTAGGAGTAAGGTGTCGGACTTCTGTGCTGGTTGTCCAAGGTTCAATCCTCGCTCCCGGCACGGATTTATCTGATTACTAAACCCTTCCTTCCCCTCTACCAAGACGTGTATTAATCACAACTTGTGAATGTGTGGAATTCCATACCTCTACCGTGGTTCGGATCCCACGTTAAACTGTAGGTCCTCCATTTCATCTCACAATCACCCTACCATTACACATTAGCGTAAGATGCGTATAATCCGAACGGGTAGTAAGATGCAGTTTTAATAATAATAATAATAATAGTACTATTGGCGGCAAAAAGCTCAACTACAGAGTTGATGGCAGCTGCGTTACCTGATCACTTGTGATCATAATTGATCTCACGTTTGTAGCCGAAAATTTTCACACGTCCATCACAGACTCTGCCTTAAAATATGAGTGAAAAATTTACCTGAGCACGGGACGATTCATGAATAGCTTAGTGGTTAGAATATTGGTGTATTAAGCCAAAGGTCCAGGGTTTATTTCCCGTGTCCAGGTGTCATTTTTCAATCTAATAAATATGATAATTAGGTGCGGCTATAACCTTAACGAACAAAATACAATAGCTTAGTTATTTTATTCATCATTTTGATTAAGTTTGTTTATTTTAAACAACTGCGAAATGAAAAATTTAAAACTAAATTAATAAAAATAGCTTAAGTTTTGGTTAAGACTAATATCTTTAATAGCTATCTACCCACATTTGTAACCACGCGGGCAAAGGTGTAGTTCCTAAATTGTCTGGTTTGTCTTAATGAGGCCAGGGATCGTATTCACAGCCATGTCTTTATTCGCGCAAAAATGGAGCTATATTTCCTCAAATTCATACCATTCTCATCCCTACAATAATAATGTAAGCATTCGAGTATGCTTGGAAAAAAATATTATGATATACACTAACGCTAACTTGTATTAAAATATTTTTTTTTAAGTTTCCGCACTAGTTCTTCACTGGTGCTAAATAGTACTAAAAGTATTGTTAAGTTCTTCACTGGTGCTAAATAGTACTAAAAGTATTGTTAAGTTCTTCACTGGTGCTAAATTGTCTTAAAAATAAATGGTTTATTATGTGAACCTATTTAAATATGATTGCATATAAGAATTGCTTAGCATACCCACGTCGGTGGTAGCATCGTCTAAGTCGTCACTATCTCATTAGAATAGAGCGTCAATGACAGGGAAACCAGGGCTCGAATCCCGGTTGAGTGTTCTGGGGGTGGTTTTTTTATAACTGGTTGTCCACTCTCCTTCCAAGCAAATGCGAGTATTCCTCTATATTCAACCTTTTTTTTATCAATAATTCATGAGCGTTATTAATACATAGGTGTATAAACCGAATGGGTATAAAATACGGGGTGCTAAGAAAAATGGATTATGAGTTCTCAGAACCGGAAGCTTTCACTCTGCCATAATAAAACATAAATCCTTAAATCAAAGGCAATCAAACATAACAAGTTTGCTTCTTTGTTTAATTTCCGTGCTCAGGATAGTGATAGTTAATTAGTATTCAATCTGATATTCGTCTATTGTTTGGCTGCCAGTCCACTGGCGGTAAGTATAGCTGTACACTCTGTGAGAACTTTATGTATACTTTTTTTTATCACTGAGTATTACTACCTGTGCAGGCTATACGCATATGTGGTAATTATTTTAATTGGGTAGGTATGATGAAGGAGGTCGAACCCCAATTTCCCCAATTTCCTCAACAAGAGTGAGGCCTGATATTATTTCTATAGTTTTTTAATTGATCGTAAGACACTTTTTTATCGTTTTTTTGTGCACCACGCTTAATACCCATCTGGGATGCGTATAACCCCAACGGTTAGTAAGACGTGGTGATGATGATGATGATGATAATAATAATATTATTAGTCGTCTGGGGTTTCTGAATATTTACACTAATGGGATAGAGATGAGGAGGTTATAACTTTATCAAATGTTCCCACGTTTTCGTGAAGAGAGAATGTAAAACAGTCTAGTAAAAACATCAGTATACCCGTCTGGGGTCAGAACCCCGACCTCCTCATCATCGGTAAACCAAGTGAGGCTAGTCTTTTTTTTAATATATAATATATTAACATACACGTTCTAGATATAATATAAATATCAGCACATGACTTACAAGAGGACTTAACTTAAGTGAACACACTTACTAAACCTGGTGAACACCCACCGTTCTCGTCCTGTTTGCTTTTCTGATGAGATGGTCCAAGTTATAATCCCAGACGGTTGTACTTCGGTGTTTTATTTTCTTAAATTTTTTCCCACTTTCATCCTCCCCACAAAGTAAATGGCATTTCCATTTAATTGTACCGACCTCGTCCCCTGTCCCATTGGTGTGGAGTGGACGGGTAGTAAGATTAGAATCGTGGGTTAGAAAAAACACATTTCCCACCAAACACTCACTTCTAATATCAAAGACTACGCTAGGCTATTATGTACTACAGCAATACTGTAAGAAAAAAACTCCATAACGTTAGCCTAAAATCAAGCCACGCCGACCGAGCGGCCGCCGTTTGTTGGTAAAGATAGTGCCAACATCTGTGGCTAGAGGATGTAATGTGGTCACCATAATGAACCCCAGGCCATTAATTAATCTTAGTTTTCTAAAATGGAGCTAATACTGTTTTCTAATCAACGTAGTCCGTCAATTGTCCTCACGTGGCTAAGCTGACCTCGTTCCAGACCCAATCCTTCGCAGAAATCAATCCTTGCTCCTGTTACAGTATGATTTTCATAGAAAGGGCCTTTCATAAAACACGATTTCCTATAGAAAACTGGACTGTACCCACGAATTACAAAAACTTGACGCTTGTGATAACTTCGTAAAGAAGTATCAAATACCCTTTTCGATGGCCGCGTGGTCTGATGAGCCACTCGCACAGTAGACTATACTACCGATGGCGGAGAGATCGATGTTTGAATCTCGGTTGGGTGTACTGAGGCTGGTTTTTTCACTCTCCCTCCACGCAAATGTGGATAAACTCCCTTTAAATATAACCTTGCTAATACCGAAAACCATTAGTTAGTACACAAACGTATAACCCGAATGGGAAGAAAGACGCGGTGTTAAAAAAACAATAGTATCAAATTGTTAACGCTTTTGTTTCGTTCAGAGTGTACTTAAATATCCACATGCCACGGACCAAATAGGCTGTTTAGACTGTGCGGCTGACGGATGGCATAAAGATCCGCTGTCCACATTAATGATGGCAGAGACTTGAATACCAACCAGTTGTGCAATTATCTATTAAATGTACAGTACATACCTAAAGACACAAAGAGTTTTGGTAATGTTAGCCTATAGCTATTGGGAATATTAAAACAATTTAACAGAATTGTGTAAGACAACTATATCTACATATTTTAAACTTGTTGCATTAATTTTAGGACATGAAGGGTTTTATTCACTCGGATATACTCTTTGAATTTAGGTTTGTCTCCAAGTGTCTCCTTTAGCTTACTGCCTACCGGATTCTTGGTCTAGGAATCAGTACACCTGGCCAGTGATCAAGAGGTCCCGGAATCGATTCTCAACGATGGCCATAGGTATTTTTCCCGAAAGTATCTATGGTCATCGTCTGGCTACTTAAGTTAGGTTTAATATTTCCATTGGCTCTACACCTTCATAATCACTAACATCATATCATATTAATGTGGGTATAAAGTGTAGGCACCCTCCAAGGTACACCCTGCAACGTTTTGTTCCCACAGAGCGTGTAGAAAGTTTACACACATGGTGATCGAACTAGATAGGCTTACTGCATCTTTCACGGTCAAATATACCAAAATTTATATAAATATTATAAATATATTTATAAAGTCAACTTTTTTTCTTTTTTTAAGCACTGCACCTTACAATCTGTTGGTCTTATCCATATATATATATATATATATATATATACTATGTTAGTGTGTTATAGATGAATAAGATTGAATATAAGTGCGTCTAAATTCGCGTGGAGCAAGGCCGGTGTCAAAATATGCGTTTTAACTGGTCAGACAAAACCGGTCGGATTCTACTGCAATGTAGGAACACATTGTTTGAAATTAGAGTTGTTACACTACTACGGTGCTGCCGCACTAACGGGAAGCTACCGCATAGTGGGATAACCGGACAAACGGATAGCTGCAATGACACGTTCATTCAAGAGCAGATGGTCACACTGCGCGGTTGTGCCGGTCCGTTTCTTTACTTCTGTTGGGTGACCTGGTGGTCTAGGGGTAAGGTGTCGGACTTCTTTTCTAGGGATCCGGGGTTCAATCCTCGGTCCCGGTACGGATTTATATGATTGCCAAACACTTCCTTCCCCTCTGACAAGACGTGTATTAATCACAACTTGTGAATGTGTGGAATGCCAGGCCTCCACCGTGGTTCGGATCCCATGTTAAACTGTAGGTCCTCGATTTCATCTCACAATCACCCTGCCATTACACATTAGCTTAAGTGCGTATAACCCGAACGGGTAGCAAGACGCGGTGCTAATAATAATAATAATAATCTTCACTTCTGTTCGATATCGGCAAACTTATTACACCCCTAAATGTTGTGTTCTGTTTGTTTGTGTGCGGGCACATTATGTTGAACAATTCATCTAATGAATTTGTTAAAATGCGGTAGTATTCAAAAAATGTATTTCATGTTATCGAATATTACCGTAAAATCAAATAAAGTTTTCGCTTGACTTTTGTTCGGTTTGGAGAGGATGGACCCAATATTTACGTATTGTTGGGTCTCTTTTAATAATGTTTCAGCTTCAAGAAAACAAATAGTTTTTTTATTTGTAAACCATTACTTAGCATTTATCACTCTTTTTACCTACTGCTCTAGGTGAACTGACGTGATGCGCTATCCTTTCCACCGGACAAATGTGACTCATGGAGGCAATCCCGTCGAACCGGGCAGCTTTTGTCGGACTGGTAAAAACGCATACTATAACACCGGTCTAGGAGGGCAAAACCATTGAATAAATCCATGATTATTAAACCTAACGGGGATCTTAACCCTTATCTCCCCGTCATCGTTAGTCAAGTCTATTTAGAGAAATTATACTAAGTCAATTTGATTGTTTGTCCAAGTCGCATTGTTCTTGGTAAAGGCCAGTGCAAATTCAGGCATTTTATAACTTTAGTGGAAATTTGTTGGTTTTTAGAGATGTCAACAACATTTTTTATGACATTGGGAATTCTGCCTCAATAGCGTCCAAACTTTCAGAGACTAACGTAAATTATATTTATATTTATAATGTGACTTTATTGAAAATATGTAAACTTTGAAATTATAATCCTCGAAATAAAAGCTTTTATTGAAAAAAACAGTTAAGTATAACTCGAAAATTTGCTGTTTTTTTCTGAAATTATGGCTTCCCCCTTTAAATATTTTTGAAATTTAAAATTTGTGTACACATTCTAGATGTATTTAAGCTTATAACCCGGATTGTTAGTAAAACTCGGTGCCAAATATATATATATATATATATATATNTATATATATAATTGGTTGCGTCTAACTCCGGAAATTAATGACAAAAGGAATATATTCACGTTTTAAATATAAAGATGAACTAGTTCATGAATATCAACTAAAATTAATACATGCACCTTGACAATATTATTTTGTGTGATATTTTTTTAACTCCATGGACCAATATACTGCGGCGATAGGATATATATTTTTTTTTAGCGAAGAACAAACCTCCCACATGTTTGGCGCTCAAAATGTGACATTAATTTCCTAACAACTATTGTCAATATTGGAGCACCTATGGACACCTTAAAATAGGGATGGGCAAAATACAGTCCACTGGTGCGTTCTTTCCAGCTGATAGGATACATAATTTAAATGTGTAACGTTGTGAGTCAGACGTTTTTAAACACATTAAAACTGGATTTTGATTTTTTTTAAACACATCAAAATAAACATTTCCAATCGTGGTAAATTATACCCAAAAATATCTGACAATGTTTTATCCTCATTTTAATGCGAACAAATTGTTTTCAACCATGAAGCTTAGTAGAAGTGATTAAAGAAACCGACTTACTGATGAATATCTGTCTTACCTCCTAAGAATCGTTGAATGTATGTATATACAATATATATATATAATTGTGTGTATATACATACATTCAACTATATATATATATAATTGTGTGTATATACATACATTCAACGATATATATATATATATATATCACGTTAATAATCACCTCATCACAGTTTAAGCCAGACTATGAAAAAATTCTGGAAACTGATCAATAGTTATATTCATCTCACACTCCATCATATAAATCTTCTTATCAGACTCAACAAAACACCGGGTGACCTGGTGGTCTAGAGGTAAGGTGTCTGACTTCTGTGCTGGAGGTCCGGGGTTCAATCCTCGGTCCTGGCACATATGTGTCTGATTGCCAAACCCTTCCTTCACCTCTGACAAGGAGTGTATTAATCACAACATGTGAATGTGTGGAATGCCAGGCCTACATAGTGGCTCTGATCTCAAACTACTGAGCCATTAAGATATTTATGATTGTTTTGCGCTCTAATTGAATTTAAACTTAATTCTTGTCAGTCTCTTACGAGTGTTTGATCTTTTTTTTTATAATTAATTGTGAAGAAAGATTAATGATTGGCCCACCAAACATTATTGTTTGGTCCTCCTGTAAGTAAGTGTGTAAATCCCTGACTAAAGACTTCCTAAAAAAAACTAAGCACACTAAGCGATGTCTAAAATTGTTTTAAAGTGGTTAAGTATATTTCCACTTAAAGCTTTCCAAAACTTAAAACCCATCCTCCTCATTCTGTTGTCGTAGATTATTTAGCTTAAGTATATGATTGTCAATATTTATTTTTTCATCGTATCTTAATACCCATCTGGGCTGTATGCACTTTTAATTACATTAATGAAGTAGGGATTCAAATGTTCTAATTTAGAAAAAAGCGTACCTCCATTTTCCTAAAGGGAAATTTAGAACCCATCTAGGATAAATTACCTTCAGTAAGCCCGCTCGGGAGTCGAACCCTAAATTCTCCGTTTTTGAAAAACTAGATACAAAAAAACTTTTTAGTCTACGGGCGTAACGATACGGGTATCATAGGCCTCAAAATAAATATTAAAACCGGTTTGAATATAGATATTTTTTAGTGAAATATTTTCAAAAACAAGTAATATTTTCAAATTATTTTTTTGTCATCTTAAAATTGGACTTCAATGTTGTAGATTTAAATATATTAGTAACTTGCTCATCATGTTTATTTTATTTTGAAAATAACATGTGAATACGCATTCAAAACTATATACTTCGTTAGGTTGCCCAAAGTAGAATATAAATAATGAGCTCTAAAGAAAGAAACCGTAAAAAAACTTAATTAAATTACTACTTGCTAAAAAATAACGTAAAGATAGTTGTCCGTTGAAAAAAAAAGTAAACTCGTACTGTACTTATGTACTATTTTAACAAATAACATTCATTCCAATTATTTACAAAGTTTTGAAATATTTAAATGAATTTCCTACTCAAAATTTCAAATATGTAACCTAAAAATAACCTGGTAACTAAATTATTATTTCTATTACTATCTTTACATAAGGAATAAACGCTATCAATATTAAAGTAATTTAATCTAGACTTAAAAGATTCGCATATTTTAATTAAATTTGTGATTTAATATTGAAATTATACGCGTCACTTAAAAGATAGTACGAAAGAGAATATGTTAATTTCCCTTCGTGGTTCCAAGCTTTAAAACGAGACAACCGCCTAAAGTAGAAAATCGCACTCGGGTATTATTAGCGGCATGACAACTTTCTGGATTATAAAGTCAGTGACTCCGTTCTTTAGTTAATACGATTACCACTTCATTTTAATAAACTTTGGGGAGCTACAAAAGAGTAATAGAGTTCCTACTGAAATAAAGAGATTAAATTCCGTACGAAATTTAATAATGAACCGTGACTAAAACTATATTAAAACCGGTTATGGCTTTGCTGTGGTAGATCGAGGTTTAATACCTTATACCAGGTATTTTTGAAGATTTTTTTAATATACATTATATATTTTCAAACAAAATTAAATCATATATATAAGATTTAATAATATTTAGCACCGCGTCTTACTACCCGTTCGGGTTATACGCTTTAAGTACTAATTACTCTAATGGATTAGGAATTGGGAAGGTTGAATTAGAGGAAGTGAACCCGCATTTGAGGGGGAGAGAGTGGAAAACCATTTAGGAAAAACCACCCCCAGTTCACCCGACCGATATTCGAACCTCGATCTCCCCGTCCTCAGCAGTCGAGCTCAACACGACAAGCGTGTTAGCCAACTACGCCACCAAGGTGGGTTATAAGATTTAATTTAGTATATATATAATGTTATCCTTAACTCATTACAATTCATATAATCAGTTAGGTCTTGTATATTATTTAGTTTGGTGATGATATGGTAGAGGATTATTTTTATTATTAATCTGTTATATTTAATGCTTTTTATAAATGAAATTTAATTTATATTTATTAAACAATGTCACATAAATGTTGGAGTATTTTCTGCTAGGGCAACTTTTTAACCCGCATCGGTGGCCATATCATCTAACGCGTCACTCTCGTGTTGGACCGGATTGTCGGTGACGATGAGCTCGATGTTCAAATCCTGATATTGAGTACTGAAGGTTTTTTTCCCTAGACCATTTCCCACTATCCCTATAAGCAAATGCGTGTGCATTTAATTCTGAAGTTATACCTTCCCTATTCTTATTTCATTGGCCTAGTTAATATATACGTATTGCTCGAACGGGTATTAAGATGTGGTGAAAAATAAAACCTCTTAAGATCCATTTTCCCTAGCTCCTTTTATTAAAGCTAAGATAATATATAATAATTTAATAGTGATTCTTTTCAACATATGGTTTATATCAAGCTAAGTTTCTTATCTGACACCTCGACTAAGTAGCGAGTCTACTTACTGATCATAAGATCCAGCGTTTGATTCTCGACAAGACCGAAAATGTATGACTTTTAAAATTATATTGGTTCGTTTTTTTTAATAAGCTTATAAATTATTGTTATGAGACCCAATGCGAGTGTTTATCTTAGAATATTGATTTTTATTTTAATAAATTGCCAGTAATCAGAAACCGGCGCTAAACAAATACTTTTTTTTTAGAATCATTTAGTGAGAGGGTCAGTCGAGTGTTATGTCTACAACATCCACAACGGCCACACCTTTGGTCCCACTGTCTAAAGCGTCAGTCTCGCAATATATCGGATATTCTTTATTGAACGGTCTAGGTTTGAGTTTCAGTAGGGTGCTTTTGGAGTGCTTTTCCGCGGTTTATAATATCACTGTGATCTTCCCACACTCTCTCAATTCCTTTTAAGATACACTTTCTCTAAATGTACCCTCATCATTCATACTTAGAGATTAAATCATCAATAACTATGGTGTTAAAATAGCGTAATAATGTGTGGTGGGGGAAAGGGGACCGAGAAGGAAAAAATCATCACGTAAACAACATTTTTTTAAGGATATAACTTACTTATTTCTTACAGTTACACCTCTTGTGTGAAGTAGGCGTATGTGACGATGTGCTCTGGATCAGGTTCGAATCTCACCAAGAGCTGTCAACTCTACAGCCATAATAACAACACTTTTTACTTGTTATTATTTTTTAATTCGTATAAACTTATCTCAATGATTAATTTTAAATGGTTTTGCAAGTGTAAGCTTATTTATATTTTCCATCTTTGTAATCTATTCAAGGGAGAAAAGGGAGTACGAAAGAAGTATGTTTTCAAAAAACAAGATATTTAAGACAGAATTATTTTATTGTTATCTTTATTTATTTACTTTCACCACGATAAAAAGGCCTCTATTGTTCCAAAGGAGAGGGACTGCTCTAATAGTCCAGGCTTTTTTTTTTTATCACAACGTCTTACTACCCGTTTGGGTTGTATGCATATGCATACGCTAATGTGTAAGGGATGAGCAAGGTTGAATTTAAAAAAAAGTGTACCCTCACTCGCATGGTGGTAGAGTGCAAAACCATCTATTAAAAAACACACCCAGTACACCCGACTGGGATTCAAACCCCGATCTCCTCGTCATTGGCAGTCCAGCCTAGACCATTCGGCCAAGGAAGTGGGTTAGTTCGGACAGTTAAAGTACCGATAAAAACACGAATAAAACATAAACCTGTAGGCCCCTGACATAAACAAGACTGACTCAATATCATATATATTATGTATATCCCAAGTTTAAAAAGAGATATTCTTCTGTTATTGACTCACCGATTGTCCCTAGAGTGTCCCGGTTCGTCTTCCGTCATGATGTCAACAACAGGAACAGTGCCAATAGTACTTCTTCGGTGATCCTCTTGCCGATTGGAGCTGATCCAGAACTCACGCTCACGTTGTCAGGTTACCTGAACCAACAGTCACGTCGCTGTCCTCGCTTACCGATCTCTTGTCATGCAGTCATCCTCCACTCTAGCCTCGTTTACTGTTATTCTCACAGAATTATTCTTTAATCACGCTCAGATTGCAAGGATTTGGTCTGAATTCCAAGAAGGCAAATTCCATCACAGACAAGAAACCATAGTTTTAATTGAACATTTTAAATCTTATCTCTTCTCTTAAGGGTTGTTGATATTCATATTCAAGTATTTTAGTGGCTTATCCTTATTGTTAAATACTTTGGTTTCTTTTGTACAAATATGTCATGAGGTGTAATTTATATTTTTAAACGATTTGTTTTGAAATACTAAACTGTTATTGATAATTAAATTTTGATATAATATAGATTCCAACTATAACTTTTACTTTGGTTCATCAAACTTTTTCTAGTATTAAATCTATAAATAACTCACTTCCTCTCCTCTCATTCGGTTCCAAAAATGTTCACCTCACCAGGAAACCCAATTAAAAGTTGCGTCGAGTTTGAGCGAACGAATATTGGAGGTATTTCTGAACTAGTCTCACTTATCGTATCGTCGTCAATCTCCTGTCGGGAAACATTTATAAACTTTCACACGCCACATCTATGGCGGGTGGGTTACGATCCTCAGTGTTCAACCAGAAAAGCCATTAGCGTCTCCCCCCGCTGAAAACCATCACTTAAAAGTCTCAGCCAGCACAGTTCAATGCTTTTAGTTACTTTGTAACTTGGTTATCGTGCCAACGTACGATATATATGGTACTTTATCCTTTTGCCTATTTTTATTTTCTTTTAAATCAATAAGCATGTATACACCACTCAAGATATACCTTTCAAATGAATCCTAAATATATGAAAAAGTTTACAAATAGATTAAACTATATTTTTTCTCTAAATTTAATTATAATATTAAGCCTACAATGTATTCACTCAATCACTCTGTTTATTCGCTGAGTCTAAGTATTTCATTTAAAAAAAACTATTTGCATATGGGTATCTGCAGAAAATATCAATAATATTTAATATAGCCAAGAATATATTATTATATTACTAACTAAAATTATACTGTTAGAATTATTTATAGGCCCGATTTAAATTAAGAGGAATTCATTCCTAATTGTTATCACATATTATCCCGTCATTGCAAGTTCAATTCTTCTTTTACATACCAAAACAAAAACTACTTTCTCAAAAGTGTTTTAGAAAATATATCTAATGTAGTAAATAAATTAACCACTTAGATTATCTTTTATACACCCATTAAAATATTTGTAAATTTAGAAAGCCTTGGCTTTTGGATTGACAAAATATTTTTCCACTTAAAAAATAGTTGTTCAATGTGTTTAAGTTCAAGCGCATATTTATTTTATGCTAAAGGTTAGCATGTTTATATATGTGTTTCATTAAGAAGGTTTATTAATTACTTGATATTGTTGTTAGATTAAAAGTTTTATTTATTAATAAGTAATGTTTAATAATATAAAATTAATATTCAAACAAAAATAAAATGCAATGGCGTTGAATTTGCACGTTAAAATAAATTTCATAGGTGAAAATTTGTAAATAACCAGAACGGACACTGGTATGTTGTCAAAACATCACTAAGGGGAGTATTAAACTTTTCAGAAGCATTTTACAACAGATGTTGGTTGTTTTTTCGAGTTGACAACGGACGCGTGGTGATACGACGCGGGAACTGACTGGTCGGAGCGCACGCAACAGACGAATGGTGGAGACGCACTGGGGACTCTTGAGCATCGCCTAGCGTCGCGTACCACGCGTCCTCTTCTTTTTACGATTGACCCCCTCGACCATACCCGAGCTCGGCCGGAAAAACACGAGCGTATGAGCATCGATTACCGCCATGCATATTATGGTACCTCTTATCTAGGGCAAGCCTTACCTTTTATCAAATTAGGTGTATCTAACATGCACTTTCTGAAACGACTAATCACATGACTTACGACGCCATTTAATTATTAGAACAAACCCAGCACCCTGTCCCCCGAACTTAAGTCCATAACTGTGAAAAGCGAAACCCTCATCATATATTTTTGGCCATGCCAAAAATCGAACACGAGACCCTTAGCAGTTTAGGTAAATTACTGGTATAAAGAATCTAATCGCAAGCTTTCTGTTAAAATACTTAATTCCAGTCATTAAATAATCTCTTGCAACATTTCAATTTCGAAATCATAAAACAAATCTTTTATTTAAGAAAATACCTTTATTAACAGTTCATTAACTTAATTCTAACTTCCTACCAAATCTACCCTTCTCGTCTGCCTCGCTAGTTCAGACGGGTGGTAAGACACGGTGTACAAAAAATATTGCTACCTTATACATCAAAATATTACATTTTAATTATACTTAATGATGTCAAAGCCTGAATAGTATTTTATACATGTTTTCAAAATACTCTAAAATTTACATCAACTACCTCCCAGATCTTTAGCAGATTTTCCTCTTTTATTTTAAAATGTTTAATTAAGCCTGCTAAATTTTCGTTGGCTTAAAAAACTAAAGGATTTGAACATCAATTAATTAATTGCTTAATTAGTTAGTTAAGTGAAGTTATTTTCTTTTTAAATAGTTTCTGTTTGATGTTAATGTCCAAACGGTAAATTTTATTTAGCTTCAATTAATAAATTATATGTACAGTATTAAATTTACTATTTATAAAGTCGTGCTTAAAATATGATAACATAATAGCTGGTTTTTGTTCTAAGAAATTGCCTATTTCTTGTTTGTTGACTTTTTTTTCACTCACTTTATTTTATCATTTGGTGTCAGAATAACAATCGCTATTACACTGTGTAGTTGAATATAAATTACTTCATACATAATTTATAGCAATAATGTAAATTAAAATAACAATTACAAAATGAAGATGTGGATTTAAAAATTGGTTGATTAATGGGTTGACTACAATCAGTCTCACCAGCTTGTCAGATACGTAGCCTTAATATCACCTGCCATATAAAATTGTATAAATTGACACATTCGTGTTGTTTTGTCTTTATATTTCAGAGCCTATCTTACCACTCGGATATGTCGTAACTTTAGGTAAGGTTATTCAACCATTAAGATTTTGTTACATATTCTTATCAATTATATAATTACAAGCTACAAATAGTGATTCAATGAGTTCGAACCATTACAGTTCACCAGTCAAAAGGGGTCAAACTTGCTATTTTATGAATCAAATAGCCAAAGCTATTATTTAGGCTTTTAGTGAAGACTACTCCATCTAGCTATGATCTTCTAAAAATAGAAAAATGACACCTGGACACGGTAATCGAGCCCGGGATTATGATATCTATATGGAGTAATCCTCACTAAAAGCATAATTAATAGGTTTGGCTATTTGATTCTTAAATATGCCATCCCTTACAATTATAATAATTGTACAAATGACAACATTAAGCCAACAACAGACTCGAAGGTGGCTGCGTTACCTGATAGCTCGTGATCTTAATAAAATCACACATTTGTAGCCGATGATTCCCGCACGTCTATCATAGACTCTGCCTTAAAAATATGAGTGAAGAATGACCCTGTGCATTGTACTACTCCTGGATAGCATAGTCGTAAGAGCATTGGCGTACTAAGCCAAAGGTGCCGGTTTCGATTCCCGTGTTCAGGTGTCGATTTTCATAATTTGCCATTTTATGCTTTTTGCGTATAGTATATTGATAAGTTAGGGTTTGGGGCTGTTTGGGGCTGAAATTTAGGATAACTGGACATACACATGAGGTGTAAAGAATTAAATATTAATAATATTAATAAAATTAATATAAATAACAATAGTATTAATAATATAAATATTACAATAAAATATTAATTTTATAAATATTAAACTTTGTAGACCTCATATGAATATCTAGCTATACTAGATTTCAGACTTATACGTTAGGTACATTATTTAATATTGATGTGCCTAAATTATATAATAACAAGTTTTACCTATTATGACTACTGAACTAATGAATTGAACTCAATCACTATTTATAGCTTATAATTAATTGTCCACTTGTTAAAATTGTCAATAAAATGTTGATGGTCGAAGCTAACCAAACGTCGAATCATGTGCGGTATTTTGTATCACAACTAAGAAAACAATAAGAAAGTGAAACAATTTTACCATAATTTAAAAAGTACGATATTATTTTAAAATAATTGTTTTAACAAATTAAATTGACTCAATTATTGTTGCTGTTGTCGAGTGAAGAATGTAAGAAAACTGTATTTCACTGCGTTTTCTGGTTTGATTGTAATCTTATATCTACTTATATTAATTAATTTATTTATTTGTGGTATTTAAAGTGCCCTTTCTGAACCTACCGATCGTATTGGCATACGAGAATTCTTATGAGCGATAGGGAATGGACCAACCAATTTTACCGTAAAAGCATTTTCACTTACCTTCCAGAGTTATTGTATATGCCACAATCGTGGGAAGAGAGTAGGAAACAATTTAGATAAAACCACACTGTGTATAGCTGATGGGGATTAAAACCCCGGGTTTTCCATCATCAGCAGACTTACCCGACTCGGTGGCGTAGTTGGATAACGCGCTAGTCGTGTTGAGCCCGACTGCTGAGGGCGGGTAGATCGAGGTTCGAATCTCGGTCGGGTGAACTGGGGGTGGTTTTTCCTAAATGGTTTTCCACTCTCCCTCCACGCAAATGCGGGTTCACTTCCTCTATTTCATCCTTCCCAATTCCTAATCCATTAGCGTAATTAGTACTTAAAGCGTATAACCCGAACGAGTAGTAAGACGCGGTGCTAAATATTATTATTATTATTATTATCAGCAGACTTATATAACACGAGTGTGACGCTGAAGAGTTGACCATTCGGTCACTGAAGCGGGTAAAAGCATTATTAAAGGTGTGGTTTTAGAAGCTAGGAAGGCCTTAACTTTACTAAGACCTATTTATATTTTGATATTTCTGGAAGCAATGGGAAGACCCTGAACAACAAAGCTTTGAGCTACTCTTCGGTGATACACTGAAGAAAATAAGTTTATTTTTAATTAAAATCATAAAAAAACATAAGTTTATAAACTGTCCTAATGTGGAGGTTTAATGTGTGTTACAATACGCTACAAGAATAGTAAATTATGTTTGTAAAAAAACTGTTTTTGTAGTAGTCTTTAAGCTAACTCATTGCTGAGTTTGTAAAAATATAAACCAATGTAATGGGGAAAAAAAGAACTTGAATAATAATTGGAGAGCCAATTAGGTTTCTTTTATCACTAACTTTTTCTTTTCACAAATCTCTGTTTGTGCCTCATTATCGTGTACAAACGTATAAATAAAACGTCCAGAGATTCTCACAAAGAAATGGGCCATCTGTATTCTCGGATAAACCCTGCAGGCCTATTAGGAATACGTGCGCAGAATGCCCCAGGTGGCTTCGATACTTTGCGAAATTGCAGATAAAAGTGTCCAGTAGAAAGTGATTCATGAAAGTAATACCAGAAAGTGTTTTTTTAATCCATAAAATTTGATATATGTGTTATTTGGAAAATAGGGCCCAGTTCAATTTTTGACATTTATTCTGTATTTATTTTTGTTATAAAATATTCCTAGTGACTCCTTTTATTTGCATAAATAACTGATGTAGAGTTATAGCTATATCACTATACCATAGTCAGAACATTTTCCTACAGTTTATAAAGTTGTTACATCTAAGTGCATGTGAGGCCATGAGGCGTTACTCTTACGTTTGACTGGCTTGTTGATGATGGGGAGATCAGGGTTTGAGTCTCGGTCTGGTCTACTGAGGGTGGGTTTTTTCTAAATTATTTTTCACTTTCCTTCTACGTAAATGCGGGTAAAGTACTTATAAATAATGTTCCTTCCCGTTTCTATCCCAATAGAAAAAATATTATTATGGCGTATAAGCTGAAAATATAACAATACGCGGTGAAAACAAACTACATTTGCCATTTTTTTTACCATTTTCCTCAATTCATCTCTGTACGATTAATATAGTAATCTTTTGTCTATGGCAATAGATCTATTATATTTTTACAAGGTTTTTGGCAAAAAAATTATGTGATCTAAGGTGTCACTCTGGTAATAAATAATATGGACTGCATGTGGCTGGAAGATCGGGGTTCAAACACTGGTGGGGTGTATTGAGTTTATTCTTTAATGTTTTTACACTTTCTCTCCACATGAATCCAGGCACATTCATTCTTAATTACATCTCCCTCATCCCACTTTCATTAGTTTAAAAGAATACCCCGAACAGCCATGAACAAACAAACTTCATTGGTAAAAGACTATTGTGATAGTCATCTTACCGGAAAAGTTAATCACGTGGCTATAACATCTTACTAGCACGATAAGTCCAGGTTTGATCCCCAACATTGGTGTTTAGTTACTCTTTCCTAAAGAATGAGTTTACGAGACTGTACTATTTAAAAAATATTATAGTCGTCTCCTGAATTGAAGCTCAAACGAAATATAAAAAAAACAGTTTTTAGATAATTTATATTGATGCTTAAATAGGAGTTTACACAATTATTGATTATATTGGAAATAGTTGTCATGAATTGAGAAATTACTTTTATATACATAAAGGGATCTTGGAAGATGATAACTCTAATCAAATATATAAAAATAAATTCCCATAAACTGATACAACATTTGGGCTCATTAATAACTAAAAGCAAACTTAGTATTCTTAATAGCCGTCTAAATTTAGACTAATACGTTAATTATGAAAATAAACTAGCCTGATTATTGAGATACTTCTACTATTGTAGCTCACTTTTGTCAAATAGTAAGGGTAGATATAATCTGAACTAAAAAAATAAACGCATAAATTATTTCAATGTTTAATATTTATATTATTATAAAATATTAAACAATAGCTGGTTTTTTGCCCCTTTTCCTCTCATTACCCTTTAGGTTAATACACATAATATGAGATAACTACTCTAGTGTATTGAGATCTAGGGATTATGATTTTTTTCCCGACTTTAAATTTTTCGGGAGTCGGGAATGGCTTCAAATTATTCTCAGGGTCCCAGGAATTTTGGAAAAAGAAACTCTTATGTTTTGATATATTATTATTAACCTAAGATTCAAGGCTAACATTTTTATAGATTTAAGTTTTAAAAGTTAATAAGATATGTTTTAATTATCCCATGATATATTATTAGAATTAACAAAACAATAAACCTTTTTTCGGTGGTTACATGGTCTAAGGCGTCACTCTCGCAGTAGACTTGACTTCCGATGACAGGAAGATTGGGGTTCTAATCCTGGTAGGATGTACTGAAGGTGGTTTTTCCAAAATGGTTTTCTACCCTTCCTCCAAGTAAATACGAGTGCACTTCACTTAAATTAAACCTTACTTATCCATAACTTATTAGCGTAGTTAATAAATATATGTAGGCTATAACCTAAATTGGTAGTACGACGCGGTGTTAAAAAAGTATGATTGTATTTATAATAACATGTTTTTACTCTAGTCCAGAGGTTCCCAAGCTTTTTGAGCTGATGCCTGCTGGTTTGGTAGAACATCAAATTCCCACAGTTATACAAAATCTTTAAAAAGTTTTGTTTACTAGTCACTTCTTTAATTTATACAAAAACAAATGTAGCACTGGCAGCGTATGGTTCAATTATAATGACTGAAAACTATTGCGATACATTGTTTTTATCAATTTGTATGTATTGGGTTTTACAACTGATAGACATTGTTGCCAATGCCTCAAGAAAAATCATACTTTGGAAAAGGGATTAAAATAAAGAATGTCTTCAATTCTATATGATTTTTAACGTTAGTTCCTAATAGTTCCACCCCCCTTCCTGGAAGTGCTTAATGCTTCCCGGGGGTAGGGGGGCGGACCCCACAACCCCAGGTTGGAAACCACTGCTCTAAATTTTTGGATAACTTTGAATTATTGAACATTTATTTTTATATTTAATTTATAATTTTGTAAAATAAATTTTCAGGAAGACTGAGGCATTGATATTTATCTTAAAATCTGTTGCAAATTTTGGCTAAAAAAAATCCGAATTATTGAAAAAATCGTTACATTATCCCCTAAAGTAGGTTTTATGGTTAATAATTAATCCTTCAAAAATAAGATCTAAATTGGCAGTTCACTTCTCACGTCTCTTCACGTCTCAAGTATACTTGGACAAAGCAAACTTGGACGTTGCGCGCGCATCACTTGGGAACTATTTGGTTCGTGTCAACAATTCATCCCAGCCCACTTGTACGGGGAGGCTATATCCAAGTTGAGTAGGATGGTGGCCAACTTGCTTGGATCTAAGTCGAACTTTGATGGGATTCAAAATGGCGTCTTCTCAAAAAATGGAGAGTGAAACCCGTAAAATGAATGTTATAAAACTAATCAAATGGACTGATAGAAAAAATGAAAGGTTCATGGAACTTAATGAGGCAAAGGGAGTGTAATGGATTGTAACGAAGAGCAGATATTACAGCTCTCGTGTTAGTATCAAGTTTTATTTTTGCACTGCGTCTTAATAATTACTGTTCAGGTTATACGCCCTCAAGTTCTTGAATTATTGGTATTATATATGCTAGCAACTTGCACAGTAGTTAATTGTAGATGAAAGTGTCTTCATCTTCCACCGCTACCTCGTGAAATGAATTTGAGAGAGCTTCAAGAGTCTCAAATATTCAGTTCCAAACTTTCTTTTAACCTTGACCCGGTAAATGACTACTCTAGCATACAAGGTAGAAAGAACTATTTTGGGTGCATTCGAACATTTTGGAGTATTCGGACATATTCGGGAGTGTTGGGAAATATTCTGGAGAGTTCAGACATAGTCGCGAGTGTTCAGACATAGTCGAGAATTTTCGGACATATTTGGGAGTGTTCGGACATATTCGAAAGTGTTCGGACATAGTCGAGAGTGCTCATACATAGTCGAGAGTGTTCGAACATAGTCGATAATTTCCGGACATAATCGGGAGGGCTCGTACATGATCGAAAGTGTTTGGACATAATCGAGGCTGTTTGGACATAGTCAAGGGTCTTCGAACATATTCGGGAGTGTTCGGACATATTCGGGGGTGTTCGGACATATTTGGGAGTATTTGGACATATTCGGAAGTGTTCGAACAAAGTCGGGAGTGTTCGGACATAGTCGAGAGTGTTCGGACATAGTCTAGAGTGTTTAGACATAGTCGGGAGAGTTCGGACATAGTTGGGTATGTTCGCGTTCGCGCATCACCACTGAGACACTCGGGACGCCAAAAGAAAAATTATATTAATTGTTCAATCCCAATATTGTCGGTACAGTATTGCGGCTCACGAGCCAACAAGAGACAGAAACTTTGGACCTTGGACCCCTGGCTTGGACTAATCGAAGTTGGTTGTTAACAAATATGAAAGTAACTCATAAACCATCAACTATTTAAAATATTTAAATAAGTTAACTAGCTGTACTTTCTAAAATTGAGTGAAAATAATAATGCATGTGGCCGTTGAATAGTTTGATATTCATCTTAGAGGTAAATTCATTTATATTTTATTACTTGTAATAATATTCGTTAATTTTTTCAAGATTAACTTTTAATAAATTCACTTTAGCATTAATATATTTTGGTGGCTGAATATTCCATATATATTTGATTGTTGTTCCGTTAGACCCCGTGAATTTTTGCGAGTTAATTTACTTGGTAGATATGAGATAGTTGAAAGGAAATGCACCCTCGCTATTATTGAAGAGTGGAAAATCACATCCGTAAAACCACCCTCAGTAAACCCGGCCAAAATTTTAACCTTGACCTCATCATCCCTGGTAGCATATTCTATTGAGAAAGTGAATTCTTAGACCAGTATGATCCAACTGATAGCCCGTGGGCCAAAGGTGGCCCTCTCAGTATCCTGGAGGCAAATTAAAGGGAAACCCTCGGGGTAAGGTGTGAAATAGCTAATGATTCAAATAAAAAAGATATATTTAAAAAGGTCACAATGCATTTTATTATGCTTTTATTCGATTAGTAAAAATATTTATAAATATATATTTATAAAACTAAGCTGTTTTGTGAATTTGTTTGTGCGTGCATATTTCACAATAATTTTTGGAAGATAAATAACTTTTTCCAGCATTGAAATTTGAAAGATTCTAGCAACAAAAAATTTAATTTATTTTTATGTATCGAAAGTAATAATTGTTTATTAAGTTGTGTTCTTAGGTTTATATTAAGTTTCTGAGATCCCTAAATATTTATTTGGCCAACGATGAAAAACTAATGATCTGATTTGGCCCTTGGGATGAAAAACGTTGGACCAGCCTGCCTCATACCATACCAGTGCAAGCAGGTATTTTGAGCAGACTCCGATAAAGGTACTGCTAGAAATCGTAGACCTTCTTAGGAATAAAAAGTTAATAACAATATTTTTGTTCTTCTTAACCCACCTGTGTTGTATTTATTCTGATCGATGTTACAACACGACCTACAGATGTAAATTACAACCTCTTTGTGTGTTATTTGCAAGTCAAATTGATGCGCCAGCAAGTACTGTTATTGGCCTACTCCCTGAATATTAAAAAAATCTTTACTAGTCAATTTGATTACAATTGAGAAAAAATGTTTAAACATTACTTAAATTATTACTTAGAAATTGTATTGGCTCCTTTCTTTCGTGGCGTTTTTTTAAAGGCATCTAGTTAGTATCTATCCGCACCACTGGACATGGGCACTAAAATGTATTTTTATTAAAATAAATATCAGGATAGGATTGTAAATTATTTTAAAATAGTCTATTTTAGCGTGGAACAACATTTTCAAAAATTGGTTATTATTAAACTACCCTTAAGTGGTTTTCCCCTGATTTGACAGGTATGTAGTATTATTTATCAAGTAAATCACTTCCCATATAGTAATTTTGAGCCAAATCACTTACAGTATTTTCAAATAGTTTTATATTTTCAAAAATAAATCGTAATTAAATATACTCTTTAAGTGATTTATTTTCCGAAAACAAAACTAAACAGTGCTACTAATCATGTAAAAAATCCTCATACATAAGTTTCAAACAAAGTAGTTTAGGTATAATATTTTAAAGAGGAAAAAAAATTCAAAAATAAGACATCTGTAAATTACCCTTGATTTTGAAGTTCAACTTAAAATCATGACTCCGTCACCAGATACTTTGATCATGACATCTAAATATCAAGTTTTAAAGAAACACTTCTAGGATACAGTACATATATACAGAAGGGCAGATGGTAATCCAGGTAGGTATGTCTTTCTTGGTCACCAAGGAAAAATATCAACTTCAAATCCCATGATATTTAAAAGAGATATTTCAACTTCAATCCAACGATAAATTAAAGGAGATATTTTAACTTTAAATCCAAGGAGAAATTATAGAAGAAATGTAAACTATAAGTCCAAAGATGAATTATACTAGATATTTCAACTTCAAATCTAAGGATAAATAATAGGGTGAATATCAACTTCAAATCCAGGGGAAAATAATAAAAGAAATATCAATTTCAAATCCAAAGAGAAATTATGGGAGATATTTCAACTTTAAATCCAGGAGAAATAATAGGAGAAATACCAACTTAAAATCCAAGGAGAAATTATGGGAGATATTTCAACTTTAAATCCAGGAGAAATATCAACTTCAAATCCAAGGAGAAATTATGGGAGATCTTTCAACTTTAAATCCAAAGATAAATTATAGGAGATATTTCAACTTTAAAACCAGGGAGAAATTATAGGAGATATCTCAACTTCAAAGACACTGATAAATTTACAAGAGATATTTCAACTTTACGTCCAAAAAAATTCTTAAGACATCAGAAACTAAAATCTCATGACATAATTATCAACGTGATGCAAGGTCTACTGTTCACTAAAGTACTAATTATTGTTAATTTGTTTCTTGCTAAATTCTCCATCTTAGAGTGTGTAGCAAATACTTGGAGGGGAAAATAAGGGTAGAGGAAACATGTTCATGAAACTAAACAAGAACATGAAACAAAGCATCCTCAAAGTATATTATTTCTCCAAGGAATGATCTTATCTCACAAAGAGCTTAAAATATTGTCCTATTGTTACGAATGTTTTGGTCCCTTGGGATATTTTGTTTTTGTGAGATCCCTGTAATACTGTTTTATAACCGTGCGTGCAAAACGTAGAGGTGAGTGGGAGATAGCGTTTGAATACTCGAAAATACCTGGGTCAGGTTGTGGTCTATTTAAGAAACATGGTTTATTTTACCTGACCTACTCTGGAGTCTAGTGCTCGAGTTCCTGGATACAGACCTAGGGGTGACGGTTTCAATCCCAGACTCTCCCAGAATTTGTCTGTGAAGCAGTGGGTCTAGAACAGAGTCAAACTCAGATTCTTGAGGACAAATGAGGAACTACTTGATTCGATAGGTAGCTGTTTCGGTCCATAAAACTGAAACTGAGATTAATGGCTGGAGGGTTCGTTGTGCTGACCATATGAAACCCTCTATACGCAAATGTTGTCATTATAATCGTTAACTGTGATGGCAGCTTGGTCGGTGTGGCTCGATTTCGGGCTCACACTATGGAGTTTTAGGAGTTTATTTTTCCTAAGTCTCTGGAAAATTATTTTAACTAATAAGTCTAGTTTAAACCTTGGTCTCGTTGGCCAGAATATAAAGCAATTCAGAAAATGTATTTTATGGAAGTTTTCATACATAGGTATCATTTAGTGATGTAGGGATATAAAAAACGTGTTAAGCTATTTAAACAAATAAAACTGCTTGGTAAGCCACCAAAACATATTCAAATGATCCATCTGGTCTTCATGTTTATTTTAAAAATTCCCAAACAAGAGGCCCTTTTTCCTCCAAAATGATTACCGTACACGTAATTCTCGATTATTATCTTTTTATAAAAAAAACATATACAGAAAGGAATTATTTATCATTTGTTTACATTAAAGAGTCTTCCTCGGCAGCTCATTCGCAACCCTGCGGCTGTCTATAAACATTGATTAGACGTAGGCTCTACAACCACCCAATGTGAAATTCAACTTTGATGACGTATTCTTATTTTTCATTACTTCTAAGGTTTTATTCCTACTACTCTTTTCTTTTTCCTGGTTTATTGTTCTTTTTTTAACTGTACAATACATTAGCTATGACCTTTTTTTATATATACCTACTCTTACTGTTTTGCTGTTGTTTTTATCATTCTCTTGCTGTGAGGTTCGTATTTTTCTTAGCTCATTTTCTTTTTATAGCTTTTTTTTTATATCTCATCACAAAGTTCAAATGAGAGCGTTCTCCATTATATTGCTGGTATCTTATTCGAGCTTATTTATATCGCCATCCCACTTCTCCCACTCTAACATTAAGATACCCGCTTCGGTGTCAGCATGGTCTAAGGCGTCACTCTTGCAATATATTAGATTGCCAATGACAGGGAGATCGGGGGTTTGAATCCCTGTTGGATGTACTGAGAATGTTTTTTCCTATATAGTTTTCCACTCTTTTTCCACGTAAACGTGGATACACTTCCTCTAAAACTAACATTCATCATCCTTAACGTATTATTGTAATTAATACAAATGCCTATCTAACCTGAACAGGTAGTAAAACGTGGTGCTATTTGTTTTTATTACCATATATGTCTTACTCTAATGGTATTCATATTTTATTTATATGTTTTACCCATTAGGGCTATACACTTATGTACTAATTACGTTAATAGGTTAGAGGTGAGGAAGCTTACATTTAGTGGAAGTGTACTCACATTTGCATGCAGTGAGAGATAGTGGGAAACCATTTAGGGAAAATCACCCTCAGTACACTCGACCGGGATAAATCCGCGATCTCCCCGCCATCGACAAGTCTAGTATGTTGCGTGAATGACACCTTAGACCATATGGCCACCTAAAAGGTTATGTTTTAATTGATTTAACTTCTACTACCTGACTTGCCAAAATCCCTGTACGACTCCTTAGATCATATTTTATTAGCACTAATCCATTGTTTTAAGATTCTCAATTACGATTCTTGGCATGTCAAAAAAAATTGTTAAATTGAGATATTCCCTTTCAGAGTGACACACTGATGGTATAATAATATTAGACCAGAGTTGGCATACTCACGGCCCCTGGGCCACATCCGGCCCGCGAGACATATCCGACCAGCCTCTTGTCTGCAATACTTTTATATCACTATCCAGAAATAAAAAATTATACGCATATAAAAAATAATATGTTTTATATATTTTATTTATAACGTTAAATATTTAACGATGTAAATTTGTATCTAATTAATTTAATAATTAATACTTCAATTATTTCACTAATCTCCAAAAAAATCTGGAAAAATATGTTTTAAATATTTTTTTAATACATAGCATACATATATTAATATCGGTGGGCACGCGGATTAAAAGTCAGGCTCTACTGGTCTAGATTACCGTTGTTAGGTAGGTCAGGATTGCTCTTGATGTATAGTGGAGGTTATTTCCTAGATGGCTTCTCACATTCCCTTCACTCAAATTCAGGTATATTTCCTTTAAACTACATACCCTACCAACTAGCGTGATTACAATGTGTATAGTCTGGACGAGTAGTAAAACGTCACGTGTAGACTAGACTGCCAACGATGGGGAGAGTGAGGTTCGAATCTTGGTCGGGTGTACTGAGGGTAGCTTTTCCTAAATGGTTTATCACTCTCCTTCTATGAAAATACGGGTAGATTACCTCTAAAATGGTTCTGTCCTCATCCATATCCTTTTAAAGTAATTACCATAGTATATGCGTGTAGTCTAGACAGGTGGTAAAAAAAACTAGCGCACTGAGAACATACCGCCCCTCCCCAATGCACAAGTCCTAACTACGTTCTCACATAGAGATAGTATTGTAACCGTAAAAATCTTTTACCTTTTGATTATGATGGATCTTGACTCTGTATGTACAGTAATTAAGGCTACAGCCGAAATCGTTGAATAGATTCTGCTCACGTTTGATAGCTGTAAATTCATAACTCAAGGTTGTTGTTTTTTTAATTATAGCTCTACCCATCAAATTAAAAAATAGTATACTGATGACTGATTTTTGAAAATTCTGTCACAAAATGATAGACTACACGATAAAGTACGATTATGTCATACCATTTATGTTCTCTCATGACAGGAGTTTCTTGGATACACTCTCATCCTCGCGTCGGTGGAAACGTCATTTTGACACCCGCGAGCCAACATCCTGACAACTGGCGTTGTTCAACGGAACCGGAACAGTGGAGCGCCTATCTCGAACATTGCTTCCGAAATTGGAACAGATAAACATGTTTCCCTCCCTCCTTTCCCCACCTAACCACCCATTTTATGCGCATTATGTAAATTTGTGAAAAACCTATCTTCTTCCTTTATCTCTCCTTTTTTTTATGGCGTAACCCGCCTCGGTGGCGTAGTTGGCTAACGCACTAGTCGTGTTGAGCTCGACTGCTGAGGACGGGGAGATTGAGGTTCGAATCTCGGTCGGATTAACTGGGAGTGGTTTTTCCTAAATGGTTTTCCACTCTCCCTCTACGCAAATACGGGTTCACTTCCTCTAGTTAAACCTTCCCAATTCCTAATCTAATAGAGTAATTAGTATTTAAATCGTATAACCCGAACGGGTAGTAAGACGTGGGGCTAAATATTATTATTATTATTATTTATGGCGTAGTTTGTTAGTATTTCTTTATTAGTTATGAAATTTTATTTCAGGATGGGAATAATTTTTCTTGTACAATTTTACTGCCCCATTTTTCCGCCGGTGTTTTGTTTTATTCATGTATTTTAGCAAGGAACAAAGGAAGTTTATTTTATATTTTTAATGTGAGTATATGATCTATTATATATTTGTACGTGTATCTGCACAGCTCTGTGAGTTTCTTTATAGAATATAAAGTACAATAAAGCAACATAATGTAAAGTTTCAGTTGGATTGTGTGGAATAAAGCACATACAAAAACATCCTATTGTAATATTTTGCTTGTTGAATATAATACTAATGGCGCCACGTTATTTACCCTCTCACTGTTTGTTTTTAGTACCTAATTAATAGCATCTGCTATGTAAACTTAAGACGTTTGTACATACATGGGATCACGTGGTACAAGGCGTCAAACTTGCAATATAATGGATGTCTGCTAACTTCAAGGTGTCCTCGAGCGCGCCGGGTATTTTTTCCAACAAATGATTTATTACTATGGCCCCAGCTTGGCATCGAACCAACAATGTCTCACGGTGGTACTTGAGGAACTTATGATAACAGTGTCTAAGGTATCATTCTCACAATAAATAATTAGATTTATGCTGACGAAGAGGTCGAGGCTCGAATCCTGAATGATTGTATTGAAAGTATTTTTTACTAGATGCGGGTACTTTTGCTCTTAATTCTACCTTCCTCGTCCCTAACCCGTTAGTGTTATTGAATGTGTACATCCCAGTTGGGTAGTAAGACGCGGTACAAAAATATATTTTGAAAGCACAATGCGTCAACGAGCCATGCCGGGCTTAAAGCGAATAAAACCGTCAGTGTTATCTAATTTGATATGACTTTGACTTGAATGTCAGGGTGCGAATCCCAGTTGGGAGTAGGCCTTCTGTTGTGGATTATCCTTGATGGTTTCCCGCCATATATCTACGCAAATACCTGCAAACTTCCCCTAACTTCCACCTCTATCATCCTTATCTCATTATAGTAAATATGTGGATATCTAGAACGTGTAGTAGAACGCTGAAATAAAACAAATATCATTGATCTTGCTCTGAGAATCACTAATAATAATAGGTTTAACAATCCAATGATCCATTTGTCAATAAAAAAGGTAATTTTTTAAAAAAAAGTGAGGTTGAAAAATGACGTGGGGCATAAACGAAACAATTAATAAATCAGGTTGATTCAGCATTCCTTTTAACAGCCGGAGGGAGCATTAAGACGCGAGAAAGAAGCGAGGGAGAGATTGGGGTAGCTTTATGTCGGTGAGGAAACTGTTTAGCGCTTCTAATAAATTATTTAGCCGCGAAGTTTTAATGTGCCAGCTTCAAGATTGGACCATGGAAGTGCCTGTATAAGCTCATCCCAGAATTCCAAAGGTATTGTGGC
Source organism: Timema shepardi (assembly GCA_902151425.1). NCBI lineage: Eukaryota > Metazoa > Arthropoda > Insecta > Phasmatodea > Timematidae > Timema > Timema shepardi. Next base: position 140,681 of record CABFVX010000897.1, read on the forward strand.
GTCTTGTTTGTCTACGGCGTGTTAAGAACCGTGAAAAGGAGGGGGATTTGTCTCAAACGGGAGGAATGGGGGGAATTTTACTCTAGTAAGATACATTTTGTGAGGAGGGGGGAATTTGTTTCTAATGAGAAAAAAGGAGTCAATCTGACTATAATGATAGTTGTCTCAAACAAGACCAAAGGGGTGACTTTGTTTGTAATGGGAGAAAAGGAGTAAATTTGTCTTTGGCAAGAGAAAAGGGTATAAGTTGATTCTAATGAGACAGAGGCACTTTTTAAATATGAAGAAAAGTCGAAGATGTTTTAATTGCTGTCACATGACATTACTTTCTATTTTTAAACAATCCAAAAGTGCGTTTGGGTATGAAAAAAACTTAAGAGGAAAACAAAGCAAACTTTATTATTTAATTCATACATATATATATTGGTGCTGTTAGAAAGCTGTTCTAAGAATGATTAAGCCAGCATGTTGAAATGGGTCGTATTTAATGTTATATTTCAAATCTTTTCATAATAAATCGAAATTTCTTCTTCTTTAGGAATGTTTCAAAGATTCAAGGGTATTGTAGGTATTGAATTCAATACGAAGAACATCATTCCTTCTATTATGATTCTTAAGATTTGCACACCCTTAAAAAATATATGTATAAATATTTGAGTAAAAGTTTTCTCAACTTTTTTAATTTTGAATACCACATGAAAATTTAAATTTATTGGCTTGGCATTGCTTGGCTACGATAAAAGCAAAGACTTGCTTTTATTGTCCTAGCTTTAATTTTATTGCTTTGGCTTTGCTTTTATTGCCTTCGCTTTGCTTGGGTGCAATAAAAGCAAAGACTTGATTTTATTGCCCTATCTTTAATTTTATTGCTTTGTCTTTGCTTTCATTGGCTTGGCTTTGCTTTGATTGCCTTGGATTCTTATTTTACTTTGCTATAATTGACTTGACTTTGCTTTTATTTGGTTGGCTTTGTTTTTATTATTTTGACTTTGCTTTTATTCCCTTGGCTTTGCTTTTATTGCCTTGGTTTTGCTTTTATTGACCTTGCTTTTACTGGATTGATTATACTTTTATTGTCTTGGCCTATCATTTATTCACTTGGCTTTCCATTGTTGTCTTGCCTTTGCTTTCCTTTTATTGCCTTGACTTTGCTTGTATTCGTTTGGCTTTGCTTTTATTGGCTTGGATTTGCTTTTATTGTCTAGGCTTTGCTTTTATCTCTTTGGCTTTGCTTTAATTGCCTTGGCTTTGTTTTATTGCCTTGGCTTTGCTTTTATTATCTTGGCTTTGCTTTTATTGTCTTGGCTTTGATATTATAGGCTTGCCTTTGTTTTTATATGCTTGGCGTTTCTTTTATTCAGTTTAGAGAAATATAAGCTATAGGGTATGTCATCTAACTTCCTGTATTACATTATATAACATTTTATGTTGTTAGTTTTAAGACTGGTGAAGAGTGCTTACTTCCATGGATAGTTAGTAATTTGAAAAGTCAATTTGAGTGTCTTAATAAACATATCCCATTAGGCTTGGCCATGACCTAAATAATGAATTTGTTTCTTAATAAAGCTTTAGGTGCACCTCTGTTAGAAAAAGTTATATATGAGACTATGAATAAACGAACAGTTCACTCAGCTTCAGTATTCGGAAGAGGTATTTCATTGTTCTTTTATTGGAAGTGGCAACACTGTATAAGGTTCTAACTGACGCCTAGATGGTCTTCCAATACAGGGCACTTAATCTGTGAATTAGTAGTCCACACCACGCTAGATTTACTGGCAACTACAGGCTAGCGAAAGAGGCTGTCAGCTACAAAAGATTTGTATTGCAAACATTGATTGAAAGTCACTAATGTTAACATATGTGGAAATAATAATGATTTTGTTAGTAATTCTATATCATTAATCAAAAAAATTATCAAACTTTTCTAACATTTTTTTTAGGATTCCTGTATAGTTGGCTTTTTCGTAACTGTTTGAAAAAACCAATAATATGACTGCAACTATTTTTTTTATTCTTTCGTTGTTGTGTAAACAAGAGATATTATAGTGCATAAAATAAACAATTTAAAAGTATTGTGTTTACACTTGTATCTTATTATAACTTGCCGCCATAATCTTTAAAAATAAATAAAGGTTTTTTATAACCTAGAGGAAGAGACATATACTTTTTTATTTTTAGCACCACTTTTTACTATTCATTCGGGTTGTACGCCTATGAACTAATTACACTAATGGTTCAGGGATCAGGAAGGTCTAATTGAGATGAAGTGTACCCGCTTTTGCGTCGAGAGAGAGTGGTAAAACATTTAGGAAAAACCTCCCTAATTGCATCCGGCCAGTATCAAACCCTGATCTCCCTGTCTTTGGCAGTCTAGTCCAACACGAGAGTAGCGCGTCAGACCACGTGGCCCCCGAAGCAGGTCTACAAACATTAGTTTCAGAGTAAAACTTTTTTTTTGTAAACACATGCGCATCAACTCAACCGAATATGGTTTATATGACGTTATCAATCACGCTAATTTCATCCGGTTCGCCATCTTTATAAATATGAAGTTAAGACGGCCTTTTAGAATATCTCGTTTGTAAAGCATTTTTAAGTGAACTACCAACGCCGCTTCCACAAAAAGAAAATTCCAAACTGTTATTTTTATTATATCGTGTTTCAATCATGTAAAAAGGAAAAAAAAAATGTTTGATGTGATCGTTTTGGCTGTCAAAATTGACAACAAATCAACATGCGGTCTTAAAAATCACATGGTTTGGTGAATAGATACATGAAAGTAGATCTAGTAGCTTTTGATAGTTGTTATTTGCCACCACTTCTACGCCAGATGAACTGACTTTACGTACTGGCATTCGAGCGTAAAACATCTCTGTTCCCGACGTGACGGCATTAGAGACAGGTCAACATTCAACACGCGTGACACAGCGGTATGGCGGTGTAGTTTTCACTGATTTAGTAAAGGGGGATGACCTAGATACCGTTTAACCAAGATATTTCCAATAATGATTATGTCTGCGCAAACTATTTCCAATAATTATGGTGTCTGCGCATAGTCAGCGGTTAAGTGCACTGTGTATTTATTCAGGCACTAAATATTCCATCTCATCACTGATTAACCGGGAAACTAGATAATATATGATTACTATCAAACTGGAAAATATGTTAAGGTGCGGTTTTCTGAATTCTTGACGTAGACAACCGCGAGTATGGGATATTTTTAGTAGATTTTTATTTTTAAATTATAATTTAATTTTTTATTTAAAAAAATATATAATACAGTATCACTGGTCTCAATCCCACTGTTTTTAAAGTAGAATACAGAAAAATATGCCAAGATAGAACGCTTGATTCGAGCCGTACTATCTACCAGGCGTTATCCTTGGGGTGAGACAGGCTCGTAACATCCCTTACAATTGCCCCACACCTGAGGTGTTATGCATTAAAATGTTGCCCAACAAATTAAGAAATACTTTTGAGGTTTTCTAGTCTTCACGTACCTCTAAGTTTGTACAAGTTCTTTTGAGCTCACTATATAAATATTGACTAAGAACCTAAGAATAAAAAACATTAGTAGGGGATACCGGGTCTCGTTGGCTACAGGGGCAGGCTGTCAAGGGTCTAGTAACTATTTTAATAATTGATTGAGCGCACCACTAAAATTAAGATAAACAAGATGCTCCTGTCATGTTCGTTTCATGTCATTAAGATGATTGAATTTTGAGTAAGCTCAATTTTTTAAATTATTTCTGTGGTAATTTATAAAATTTTATTAATTTTTTTGTAAATTTAAACTAATAAAAGATATAATTTTCCTTAAATGTTAAAAAATAAGCCGTTTATTTTGCTATAACTGTGTTCTACTAAAAAATAATATACTAGTTTCTAGAGAAAGTTGAGATTATATTACAAAATAAAATAGTTACGGGGTTGGTTAGCTCACTACAAATATATTTGTAAAAGTTCTTTTATAAAATACATTATTGTTTTGACCCAAGAATTTGGTAAAAACATTATTATTTAGCAAATGAATAAAGGTAACCTTCCATTAATTTAATTTGGTACAAATTAAGAACTTGCAAAAGCCCTCGCTGGCATCAGTCTATAAGCGAGCTATGCTGACCCGGCGGCCACCACATTTTGGAAAAATGGTGCCCACATTTGCGGATAAAAGGTTTCATGTTGTCAGCACAATGAACCTTATGGCTGTTAATCTCGGTTTTCTAGTCTGGAGCCACAGCCTTTTCATTCAAGTAGCTCCTCGTTCGTCCTTACGAGGTTGAATTTACTCCGTTTCAGACCCACTGCTTCACAGAAAATATGGAAACGCCGGGGATCGAACCTAAAAGTCATAATAATTCAAATGTGAAAATTGTAGCCAACCATCCTAGGTCTCTCCTACCTTTTTAATGTAAGGGTTACTAACGATTTAATCTAATGGGTAAGAATGACCGGAATATTTTATATAAAATGCACCCAAATCATTGTGGACAAAATTTGAGAAGACAATGGTAAAAATTAATTTATAATAAACACTTGCAGTATATTATTATTATTAGCACCGCGTTTTACTACCCGTTCGGGTTATACGCACTTACGCTAATGTGTAATGGAAGGGTGATTGTGAGATGAAATGGAGGACCTACAGTTTAACGTGGAATCCGAACCACGGTGGAGGCCTGGCATTCCCCACATTCACAAGATGTCTTGTCAGAGGTGAAGGAAGGGTTTGGTAATAAGATAAATCTGTGCTGGGACCGAGTATTGAACCCCGGCCACCAGCACAGAAGTCTGACACCTTACCCCTAGACCACCAGGTCACCACTTGCAGTATACTCATCCAGGATTTTAACCCTGACCTCCACGTCAACGGTGATAAAGTATATTGTGAGACTGACGCCTTGGAACGCATGATTACCGATTGGGTATTTTAGTAGCTAGTTCAGGCACTAAATTGGTTATTGAATGATTTTTGTTAGGTTCGTATGCAACATTCTCACTTAATTTGTAATTTGATTCAACATCCAAATAATATAATTAGTGACAATAATTTTACTCTCTCAGTTTCTATATGGGTACTATTTGGGCGTATTTAGGTTTCACTGTTCAAATTTACAACAGAAGATATGACTCAACTCTCCCTAAGTCTGATTAATACTCAACGGAGTGAAAGTACCCCTTGTTGTCAAGGCGTTGTTACGGCGGAGTCATATTAATACATCTTGGTTGGTCGGAAGAAGAATGGACGTTGTAATTCGCAGCCACGTCAAAAACCTAAGTAACAAGTCTTGTTTTGAGACGACTTTCCCGAATTAAATGTAAGACCGTGTGCTAGAAGGGCTGTATTTATGTGTGTGCGCGCCTTTGTGTAAGTAGAGTTATGTTGGCGAGGCAACAAAGAAATTGCGTTTTAAAAATGTAGCTTTTTATCACTGTTAGTATTATATGCTTGGGTATCCTTGGGGAATTTTATAGAAATGTAATCTCTTTCACGAAGGAGTATTAAGGATCCTACGTACCCAGGATAAGTTGAATTACTTGTTTTGTACTAACGTACAAATCTTATAAAAATATATAAAGTAGAAACATCTATATTTGATAGATATCCTCCAACACACCCCAGACATTCTTCTTCCATGTCAACAACCCGAAGATAGGTTTGATGTGATTTCTATCCATCTGAAGCTTGACATGCTCTCAGAAATTTGGCTGGTTAGTGCCACCTGTACCATCTCGTATAAATCCCATGTACTATTGATGTGATGATTCCCCGTTGCCTTCCATGCAGAATGTATACGAGCGTGTGCAAAAGGGCCTACCAATTTTACCAGAAAGGTATTTTTACTTCCCTTCCAGAGGTATTTTACACACCCCAATCGATATGAAACTGACAGATTTACTTCTCCCCCGAAGAAAGATGTGCTACGAATTTTTATCGGGCAAGAAAAATCTATCGACCTCGGTTTGGTTTGAAACCATGAACATCGGGTTTTGAAGCAAGCACCTCACCCCAAGATCACCGGGGTCGATTCTTCTAGTTGTTAAAGGAAGATAATAATTGTGACTAGAAGATATATTTGATACCTGATCCTGTGTGAATAGTTTTGTCCTAGTGATATGTTTTAGTAGAATAATTTATCTAATTTATTTGAAAATAATTACATAGTATTTATGATAAAATTTTCGCTATGATACTAGAAAAATATTATAATAATGTTTCTTTCCATTATCACCAAATATTTGGAAATTCATACGTTTTCAGACGACCACAGAAATTTTGAAATTTAAATCAAGCTAAAATCCACAAATCATATTTCTAATGATATAGCCAACTTTTTATGCATTGTGTATATAGAATGTACTATATCATCAATCATAACCTATAATAACGGTATTTCGCTTAGTTAAGACTATTTATTTTGCCATATCTTTTAGCGCCATTGTGGTATTCTCAGAAAGTAAATACTAAAAACAAATTGTTTATGTTAATATAAGTTATTGGCATAAATACCTCGATATAAAGGTATACTTATTAATCCTATACCAGGTATTCTGATAGTTATTGCTTCTGCGCCGAACGCAAACCACATTTATTTTGTCTGTCGGTGGTCTAGGGGTAAGGTATTGGACTTCTGTGCTAGAGTCCAGGGTTCAATCCTCGGTCCCGGTACAGATTTATCTGATTACTAAACCATTCCTTCACCTCTGACAAGACGTGTATTAATCACAACTTGTGAATGTGTGGAATGCCACGCCTCCACCGTGGTTCGGATACCACGTTAAACTGTAGGTCCTCCATTTCATCTCACAATCACTCTACCATTACATATTAACGTAAGTACGTACATCCCGAATGGATAGTAAGAAGCGATGATGATGATAATAATAATAATAATATTGGTGACCTGGCGGTCTAGGGGTAAGGTGTCAGACTTCTGTGCTGGCGGCCGGGGTTCAATCCTCGGTCCCGGCATAGGTTTATTTGATTACCAAACACTTCCTTCACCTCTGACAAGACATCTTGTGAATGTGGGGAATGCCAGGCCTCCACCGTGGTTCGGATTCCACGTTAAACTGTAGGTCCTCCATTTCATCTCACAATCACCCTACCATTACACATTAGCGTAAGTGCGTATAACCCGAACGGGTAGTAAGACGCGGTGCTAATAATAATAATTATGTAGGTTGTGGACGAGAAAGTGAAAACAAGTGATATAGCTCACCTCGCTTGCATGCAGTGTAGCTATGACTCTTAAACTGTGTATGACCTTTGGGTGTGTGATTTATTGGAGCCTGAGTTACGAGAGAAAGCTCAACGGACTTGAAATTACGGTATTAGAAGACAGGACGACATTCGTGTTTTACCTCCGTGCCGCCAGAGTTGTTCGTGGAATTGGTGGATTTAGATAATAGGTTTGAAAATAAATGTGTAACCCACATTCTTTGGTGTGGATTTAAAAATATATATAACTAAAAAAGATACTAAATGATTATAATCTGATATTAAAAAACAAGAATAACATTTTGTGATCATTAAAATCTGGATTATTTGTTTAGTGGTTATCCATTTCCTCTTTTTTTCTAGACTTTTTGAGGTGAATGATGATGCATTTACTCTTTATTTCCCTTTTCATTATTAAGATTTAGATTTATTCCTTAATAACCCTTGTGCCAAACGCACTTGTTCGATTGGTTTTTTTTATTAGAAATTACATTTCTTTATGGGTTTCGCGCATTGATACCAGTTGGGGTGGGAAACTATTGATGGCTGGCCCTGGATATGAGACGAATTAGGATGGCTCAGTGGTAAAAAAAAAATTGGCGCGCAAAGTCCCGGGTTTTATTCCCGTGTCCATGTTGTCATTTTTTCACTTAATTGAATTTGATTTAGCTATCAGTACTGATCCGGTAGATAACCGTAACATATCAGTTTGTGATACACATACACATACAAATAACTTAGCTATCGCTTGGATTCAAACTAGGGTCTCCTAAAGGTAAAAGAAATCCAATACACCCACTCGGAAATGAGCATGAGCCTTAGCCATAAAATAAAATAGTTCACCAAACACCCCTTGAATAGGAAATAACACAATTTACCGTATCCATGAGGCCGCATGAAAATTTTCTCGCTACACGCTCTCTGCATATGAAACATTTATGACCCGCTAGTGACGTCATCGTATTGTTATGTCATGGGTAGGTCATGAGAACAATGGCGGCCCCTGGAGAATACCACCAGCTCTACTGCTCTCTGTGTTTTGTTCGCGGAGCAAGGATTGCAAAAAATAGGTGAGGACTAGACTCAAAGAGTTTCCGCTGACAAGAGCGGCTGGGTAGTATTACTTGCATCTTGACTCGTGGGGCTAGGTAGTAATACTTGTATCTTGACTCGTGGGGCTAGGTAGTACTACTTGTATCTTGACTCGTGGGGCTAGGTAGTACTACTTGTATCTTGACTCGTGGGGCTAGGTAGTATTACTTGCATCTTGACTCGTGGGGCTAGGTAGTACTACTTGTATCTTAACTCGTGTGGCTAGGTAGTACTACTTGTATCTTGACTCGTGGGGCTAGGTAGTACTACTTGTATCTTGACTCGTGGGGCTAGGTAGTACTACTTGCATCTTGACTCGTGGGGCTAGGTAATACTACTTGTATCTTGACTCGTGTGGCTAGTTAGTACTACTTGCATCTTGACTCGTGTGGCTAGTTAGTACTACTTGCATCTTGACTCGTGTGGCTAGGTAGTACTACTTGTATCTTGACTCGTGGGGCTAGTTAGTACTACTTGCATCTTGACTCGTGTGGCTAGGTAGTAGTACTTGTATCTTGACTCGTGGGGATAGGTAGTACTACTTGCATCTTGACTCGTGGGGCTAGGTAGTACTACTTGCATCTTGACTCGTGGGGCTAGTTAGTACTACTTGCATCTTGACTCGTGTGGCTAGGTAGTACTACTTGCATCTTGACTCGTGGGTCTAGTTAGTACTACTTGTATCTTGACTCGTGGGGCTAGGTAGTACTACTTGTATCTTGACTCGTGTGGCTAGTTAGTACTACTTGCATCTTGACTCGTGTGGCTAGGTAGTACTACTTGCATCTTGACTCGTGGGGCTAGGTAGTACTACTTGCATCTTGACTCGTGGGGCTAGTTAGTACTACTTGCATCTTGACTCGTGTGGCTAGGTAGTACTACTTGCATCTTGACTCGTGGGGCTAGGTAGTACTACTTGCATCTTGACTCGTGTGGCTAGTTAGTACTACTTGCATCTTGACTCGTGGGGCTAGGTAGTACTACTTGCATCTTGACTCGTGGGGCTAGGTAGTACTACTTGCATCTTGACTCGTGGGGCTAGTTAGTACTACTTGCATCTTGACTCGTGTGGCTAGGTAGTACTACTTGCATCTTGACTCGTGGGGCTAGGTAGTACTACTTGTATCTTGACTCGTGTGGCTAGGTAGTACTACTTGCATCTTGACTCGTGTGGCTAGTTAGTACTACTTGCATCTTGACTCGTGGGGCTAGGTAGTACTACTTGCATCTTGACTCGTGGGGCTAGGTAGTACTACTTGCATCTTGACTCGTGGGGCTAGTTAGTACTACTTGCATCTTGACTCGTGTGGCTAGGTAGTACTACTTGTATCTTGACTCGTGTGGCTAGGTAGTACTACTTGCATCTTGACTCGTGGGGCTAGGTAGTACTACTTGTATCTTGACTCGTGTGGTTAGGTAGTATTACTTGCATCTTGACTCATGTGGCTAGGTAGTACTACTTGCATTTTGACTCGTGTGGCTAGGTAGTATTACTTGCATCTTGACTCGTGTGGCTAGGTAGTATTACTTGCATCTTGACTCATGGGGCTGGGTAGTATTACTTACATTTTGACTCGTGGTTACTCCCACATCTTGGAGTAGTCGGTATGATGATGATTTCAGATCATTACAGTTCAAGAGTTATCAGGGGTTGAACCTGCTATTTTATGATTTTTGTGGTCCAATGCTAAGGTAAAGTAATTAATGTATGGGACTGAAATTTAGCGTAACTTGACCTACATAATTTTAACTCAATTGTTACGGCTTCCTAACTCTAGCACACTAGCGCAATTAACACATATGCATGTAAGCCAAACGAGTAGTGAGCGATGGTTATAAAAAAAACATCAATATGATTGCGCTGTAGGTAGTAAAATAGTTGGTAGTAAAATCAATTTTAAATTGCCTATTATATGCTTTATTTTCCCTAAGTGCCTATTCTTGTGCATAGATAACTTATTTTTAATGCATATTTGGCTGCCTATTTTAAAAATTTTAGTGCCAAATAATCCACTTCCTACTTATAACTTATGAACTGTGATGATTTGAAATTATTGAATAACAATTTATAGCTTATAGTTGTACACTTGTTAAAATTGTGCAATAACATGTTTATTGTTGAAAGACCTTAAGGCAATGGTTTTTAACCTTTTGGGAGTCACGAAACAATTTTATTACAAGAAATATTGGCGGGTGATCCGTGTCCAGGTGTCATTTTTAAATTTAAAGACAAACATATTCTTTTGATTGGTTTTGAAGTCAATGCGCGTAGCAGTCCTCAGTCGTTAGAATCAAAGTAGCCAACATCACTGAGAACTGTTGTCAAGTGACATCTTTCACCGGTTGAACACTTGTAACCAGTTCACGGAACACAAATTTTAAGAACCACTGCTTTAAGGGAGGATGAAAGGGCCGGTGAGAAAAGGTCAGTGTTTTTGCAGTTTTCATGGCATTTTTTTTTTTTTCAAAATAAATCAAATATTGCTCCAGTACAAACATAGAATTCAATTTTCTTCACATGTTGATATTTACAGTTCCTGAATATATGTCAGGAGTATGGTGACATTATCTAAGAAACTTTTTAAATTAAGAGAAAAAGTTGTCATTAAATTCCAGAAAATCCTTGAAAGATATTCATAAATTTTTAGGTCACCATATGAATAAAGTTAGATTCTATGTTTGTACTAGAGCAATATTTTTTTTATTTTGTCATAAAAACTTCAAAAAAACACTCGCTTTTTCTCGCGTCCCCTTCCATCCCACCTTAAGGTGATGGAATAGTCTTAACAGAAATTTATAAAGATCAAAAAAACACAAGTATGTTATTTGCTCAAGACTATAATTGCAGTGGGGCTATTTGAAATGCACAACTGCGATATATTTGACAGCTGCGGTTTTCCCCTTCAAGTTGTGGTGAAATGTACTATTAGCTTTGTCTACTCTACTCCACGCTGGACAGAGTGTAAGCGTCGATCAGCGATAGAAGATTAATCCTAAGTACATCGAACTTGTTCACGGTGATCAAAGGTGATTATATCACCACACACACACACACACACACACACACACACACACACACACTGTAATCCAGTACTCGTGTTTTATCATGGATCTATTATGGCAACATTGTTTACCAAAGTTCTTGTAGTCTTAAAACCGTTTATTAACCATTGCAGAGCTCCCAAACACCCTAGAAACGTTCGTTTAACTAAGAAATAATAAAGGTAATAGTATTAACTTATAGGTCGGATGCGTAATATTAATATATTATAATAATTATAATCAGGTGTTCTGTCTTATGACAAGTCCATTCCTTTTGTCAGTGAATTTAGACCACCATTGCACCCTGTCCTCTGCCCCCTCCTTTAACTCCCAGAATGTTCTTCTTCCCTTCAATTCATATAATATTCAGCTTTAATATGTTATTTTATTTAGTCTACCTACCATAGTTTTCTCTCTAAAATTGTAACCACAGTAATAGCATACTATAATTTTATCAAACGGTAAAGTGTTTGTTTTAGCACCGGGTTTTATTACCTGTTCATGTTATATCAATATGCACTAATTACGCTAATTAGCTAAATATGGGAGAGGAAGTATACCCGCATTTGCGTAGTTGGAGAGTGGGAAACAATTTAAGTAAAATCATCTCAGTACACCCGACCGGGATTCGAACCCTGATTTCCCTGTCATCGGCAGACTAGTATATTGCAAGATTGGCGCCTAGACCATGTGGCCACCTAAACAGATTGCCGTCTTAAAGTTTAGACAGAAGCAGAACTGACAGATCTCGACTTTGGTTACATTTTAAAATGGCACATATTAATGTTATGAATGTCTTATAATTATTTACAGTTACGCATTTCATTCTATAGTTTTTACTTATATTGATAAAATAATTGAAATAATGTATTCGTTTGTACAGCAAATTTAAAATTTAAACATAGTTAACACTACAATCGTAACGATGATTTTTTAAAAAAATGCCTTAATATTTATTTCACATAATACTATAGGCCTAATAAGGGTTCACATGAAATGTTTTTATCACATATCCAAACAAATAAGTCTACATGCATACGTGTGAGCTATTAATGCGTTTTGGCCGACTAGTTTATGTTAAATTTAATCGTAACAGTTATAACATGATCTAAGGTGTCAACCTCGTAATAGAATGGATCTCCAGTGACGGTAGATCTTTGTTAGAATCTCAGCTAAGGGCACAAGGCATGGTTTTACCTGTGCAATTTAACGCCTTGGTTTGCATAAATCCTTTCTTCGCGCTAATGTGGGTGCACTTCTTTTAAATAACGTACCTAATACTTAAACCATTGATTAAATCGTTGATTTCCTTTGGGTTGAGCAACAAATCTAATACATATTAGATTTGGCCATCACCTGCTCCTATAGTATGATTCCAGTAAGAAAGAACTTTTATAAAATAGGTAATAACATTTTTTGCTTTCAACAGTGATAACATTATACTACAGGATGATTAAAAAGGGTCCATACATAAGGAGGGTGCAAAAATGTAATTTTACATAGACATTTGCCAGTAACATCGCCGATATGATTCAATGGTGGATGCTTGTGAACGGCCATGTCTCTATTTGGTCACTAATACTTCCTCGCTTTTGGAAATTATCATTAAGTTTGGAAAGTGTCGTGTGAGCTGTCTTCCTGGGGAGTGTCTCCTGTTGATTTCATATACAACAGCTTCTTTATTTAGCCAAGAGAATGATCTCTATCGGCTCTTCCTTTAAAAAAAAAAGGCGGGAAATTTTAGAATGGTTAGAAAAAATATTCCCAACGTATAGATACTTTTGAACCATCCTATTGGTATATTATTTGTGATATCTTGTAGGTATTGATTCTATATACTATTTTTGTTGTCAACATCCCTTTTTCTCAATCAATACAAAGCCTACACCGATGAATATGATATCAGTGGATAGTATTTTTTTTACCGGCCTTTGACAGTTTACGTTAAAACACATTGTTTGAATTTTAAGTTAAAAGAAAACTCTAACAATATTTTTATATCAATTACCGAAAATAAAATCTTTTTGCTATTTTGTGTATACACTTCGCTGAGTATTTAATTTCAACAAAATACTAAATCTCTTTTTTTGGGGGGGGGGTGAATAAAAAGTATCTTCCTATCAAAATGGGGCTGTACTCAACGTTTCAAAGTATTACGGGTCAGCAGACATTTCTACGGACGTGGAAATTTCAAAGACCCTTGAGCGTAGCTTTAATTTAAGTATTCTTGCAATTTTAATAACAAAACACTTTTTTTAGTAAGAATAACAAAAATTACTTCATTATACATTATACATTTCCTTTAATTTTCTACACATAGAAGTTTCAACAACTGTTCTTGAATATCTCTCAAAGGCATTGCAGGATTTTACTAGGATATTTTCTCTTAGCTTAAAAAGTTTCTCATCAATCTATTCTCAAGACAAATATTCAAGAATTATTCAAATTACTGTGTGTCGAAAACTAAACAAAACACACCAACTGAAGCAATGTTTTGTTTAGTTTGGTCAAAGATTTTTTGTTGTAAAAACTCTCCAAATATGAACCTTTGCTCCCCTTCTCTTCCACCTCACCTTAAACAAACAATATATATACTATATGCGTCTAGTTTCAAGTAGTGAACCATACATACATTACTATCATCTTTAGGTTTTGGTCTTATAGAATCGGTGGGCAAGTGTACTAAGTGCATCTAGTCTGTTTTTATGCTGACTGGAGGAAGAGGGGTGGTTTTTTAGTACTATCTAATTGTACTGAGAGTGATTTTAACTAAACGGTTTTTGCCCACTTTGGTGGCCAGATAGTCTAAGGTAGGGTGGTCCAACGTTTTTCATCCCAATGGCCAAATATGATGACTATCAGTTTGCACCGCGGGCCAAAGATATATATTTAGTAATCCCATCAACTCATTAAAGGTATAAAATCAACCCTTAGTTAATTTATTTGAGGCATTTAACTTGCACTTTCTAAACCGACTGATTATATCAACACACGAGAATTTTCTATGAGCAAGAACCAAAGGGTCTACCAATTCTGCCGGGAAAGGTATTTTCACATTCATTTCAGGGATACTCTATGTACCACAGTTAACATGAGCCCGGTGACCTGGTGGTCTAGGGGTAAGGTGTCAGACTTCTGTGCTGGCGGCCGGGTTTCTATCCTCGGTCCCGGCACAGATTTATCTGATTACCAAACCCTTCCTTCACCTCTGACAAGACATCTAGGGAATGTGGGGAATGCCAGGCCTCCACCGTGGTTTGGATTCCACGTTAAACTGTAGGTCCTCCATTTCATCTCACAATCACCCTAATCACAATCACCCTACCATTACACATTAGCGTAAGTGCGTATAACCCGAACGGGTAGTAAGACTCGGTGCTAATAATAATAATAACATGAGCCCAATGGTTTTACTCCCCCTCCAAAGGAAGTTGTGCTACGGTTTGTATCGCTCAATAAATATCCCTCAACCACGGCTGGATTCGAACCCACTTACATCGGCTCCTTCAGTGAGCAGCACTGTACCATAAGACCTCCATGGTTAACAACTTAAAAACCAATTACTAGTATACAAATTGTATTTTTTGTTGATAGAATCTTTCATATTTCACTAAAAAAAAATAGGGTTTATTTTCCAAAAATGTATTATGAAATATGCATGCACACACACTTTCACAAAACAATAAGCATTATAGATATGTATTTATATATATTTTTACTAATCAAATGAATGTAAAATAAAATACGTTCATGACCTCTTAAAATGCATATTTTTATTTGAATTCTTTTTAAATATCTACAGAGGAGTTCCCTTTAATTTACCTCCAGGATACTACGAGGGCCGAATTTGGTCCACGGGCCACCATTTGAACCACACTGGTCTAAGGCATGTTACTATATCGCAATAGACTGGACTTCCGAAGATAGGAAGATCGAGGTTCGATTTCTGGTTGGGTCTACTGAAGGTGGTTTTTCCTAAGGGATTTTTCACTCTCCTTAAACGCAAATGTGAGTATAGGCCTACTTCCTCTAAATTCAACCTCCCTCATTCCTAGCACATTAGTATAATTAGTTCATAAGTGTATATCTCAAACAGGTAATAAGACGTGTGGTTAAAAAAAATTAAAACTAAATGGTTTCCCATCCTCCCTCACGCTAATATGGGTATACTCCCTCTAAATTATATCGTCCTCGTATTACCTCATTAGCACGATTGCATTCTGATAGCCCGGACGGGCAGTAAGACGTAATTGAAACAAATATAATTATCATACGTTTGAACCAAAGTGAGTCAATCAGTTGAATCCCTCTGAGCCTTTATAAACTAGGTCTTCCCATAATCCAAATTTATTACTACTAAATTCCCCTTAGCATCGTTGAGAACAAACAATTGAAAATCCGTGCCTCAGCGTATGTTTTACGAATTCCTTATTTTCTTCGGAACAAATCCTATATTGTGTTTTCGACCGGGTTTGTCGATCTTATTTACAATAAAAGTAACTCCTAAGGAAAGTGATATCTGCAACATGTAAAGTGAGTAGTAGAGCTCATTTGAACGCGTATTTCAAGAAACTGACTCAATGTACTGTGAACGCCCTCATTTGGTTCGTTCTTACACTTCTTCCTCTGGCTACAGTAAGAACGAGGTAAGAACCGTTTGATATTAACATTTTTTTTGTGATCAACTTTGATAAAACTTTACTTTATTATTACTTTATTAGAATACATTTTATATATATATATATATTTATATATTTATTTACCACTCACTTCAGTAGCCACATTGACTAAGATATCGTCCTTCTCGCAATAGATTTGACTGCCGATGACGGGGAGATGGAGGTTCGAATCCTGGTCGGGTGTACTGAGGGTGGTTTTACCTAAATGGTTTTCCACTCTACCTTCATGCAAATGTGGGTATACGTCTTCCAAATTCAACCTTCCTCATCCCTAACACATTAGCCTGACGTAGACGTAATATCTGAACAGGTAGTAAGATGAGGTGAAAAAATTATGTGTGTATATATATATATATATATATGATAACTTAAGATCATTTGTTTTGGTTTATGAATTTATAAAAGAATTTTTAGTGAAATTTTAAACTTTTAAGATAGTGTTTTTTTAGTGCGTTCCTACTATATACGAGTTCTCTTGGGAGTAGGTCTAGTTCAAAAGATTGTTTCTATAAAATGATGCGTTCGTCTCAAAGCTACCCGGCTACGCCGAGAAGAATGAGTCTATTTCCTCTTGGAAAAAGTGGTCCGATGTAGATGTCATTGTGACATGTGTCACGAAACAAACTGCCACAGTCACTGTCGTTCGTGCTCCACTGATCTAGGCTCATTTTTAACTAAGTCCTTCCTGATAAAATATTATTATTATTTCGCAGTGGTACGTTTAACACAAGGATTACTAACGGTTCATTCTAGGGAGTAAGGGTTAGTACCTAGGTTTTTTTAATTGAAATATATTGCGCAACTGACTTCTTAAAGTTCGTGAACAGTAGTTATTGTCTGTCGGTGACCTGGTGGTCTAGGGGCAAGGTGTAAGACTTATGTGCTGGGGGTCTGGAGTTCACTCCTTGGTCCCGGCACAGACTTATCTGATTGCCAAACCCTTCCTTCACCTCTGACAAGACGTGTATTAATCACAACTTGTGAATATGTGGAATGGCAGGCCTCCAGCGTGGTTCGGATTTCACGTTGAGCTGTAGGTTATCCGATTCATCCCTCAATAACCCTATCATTACATTTTAGCGTGAGTATAACCCGAACGGGTAATATGAATAGGTGCTAATAATAATAATAATAATAATAATAACAATAATACTGTTTATTATTTATGAATATAACGTACTTTTGGAAATAATATTTATTTGTTTACTGTCTAGCTTGATCAACAAAGAAATATATCAACTTCGAATTCAATAAGAAATTATAGTTAAGAAATCCCCCTTTGTACATCCGACAGTGATTTGAACTCCAACCTCCCCGTCAACGTAGAACCAAGTGAAAACGCTAGGTAGTTAGATAAGTACTTTGTAGTAAATGTAATATTAGTAGTGGTGATGGTTTCAATAGCTGTAATTTGAACGTGTATTATCTAAACACAATACTTTGTCAACACACGACTTTAACTAGCTCAAGTATCTACTAAACTACTGCCAAACCTGTCGTCAGCATCAATAAATTTATAACTGTGGAGTCGGAAAGCTTAAGTTGTTGTTTAAGAAGACACTCAGCCTGGACTCACAAGTTGGCCAATCTTGGTTAGTTCAAAAACATAAAATAGTTGGATTTTGGTAGGAAGAAATTTCAAAAAAACTGACGTATTTTGTTGGGGTAAATATTAATAACATTTTACTGTAGCTTAGTATTGGTGCTATTTATATTATTATTATTATTAGCACCGCGTCTTACTACCCGTTCGGGTTATACGCACTTACGCTAATGTGTAATGTTAGGGTGATTGTGAGATGAAATGGAGGACCTACAGTTTAACGTGGAATCCGAACCACGGTGGAGACCTGGCATTCCTCACATTCACAAGATGTCTTGTCAGAGGTGAAGGAAGGGTTTGGTAAACAGATAAATCTGTGCCAGGACCGAGGATTGAACCCCGGCCGCCAGCATAGAAGTCTGACACCTTACCCCTAGACCACCAGGTCACCCTACTATTTATAGTTATTGATTATATAGGCCTACAGGTTGTTCGGAAACTCATAGCCAAAACTGCACATCTAGTTTGTTTGAACCAAAAGTAATAAAAAATCCCCATACACTTACATCTGGAAAACTATGTTATTAACATTAAATTGTGTTCATAGTTTGGGTGTACAGCGCCGGGAGAGCAATGCTGTTCAAGCATTCGTGTACACAAAGCTGCATAGGAGCTGGGCGCACGGCACTACACACTTCGACATTTTGGAGCACCGCAACAAAACATACGACAATGAATAGTAAACAACACACCAGTCCACCTAGAAATGGGAATACGTTCTGAGGGTCATCATTAACGGTCCTACATCACAGAAAATGTTTGCCATAATTACATTTGCAATTTCGTGTGCCTAACTCATATGCAACTTGTCGTACATGTATCCTTGAAAAGCTTTGCTCTCCCGACGCTGAATGACAGAACCTTAATTTGGGCTATGATTTCCTGAACATCCTCTATATCAAAAGTGATATCTGCAACTCACATGACTTGACATATTAATACGTGAAAGTATTATTATTATTATTATTATTATAATTATTATTATTATTATTATTATTATTAGCACCGCGTCTTACTACCCGTTCGGATTATACGTATTTACGCTAATGTGTAATGGTAGGGTGATTGTGAGATGAAATGGAGTACCTACAGTTTAACGTGGAATCCGAACCACGGTGGAGGCCAACATTCACAAGATGTCTTGTCAGAGGTGAAGGAAGGGTTTGGTAATCAGATAAATCTTTGCCGGGACCGAGGATTTAACCCCGGCCTCCAGCATAGAAGTCTGACACCTTACCCCTAGACCGCCAGGTCACCTACGTGAAAGTAGATCTAATAAATTTTCTAGCCATCTTTTAGGGTGGGCAGAAAGGGTTGACACTTTTAATAGCATTATATGTTTATTATTTTAACTACTAAATGGCTCAAATAAAACTTAATATTACACAAAATATTGACAATCTTCTACTTACACTTTAACTACTCATAAAAAAAAGCAATGTCCTTAATATGGCCACCATAAAATTGTCAATCTTTTGTTGTTGTTTTAAGTTTAATTTAAGTAATTTAGTAGTTTAAATATTAAAGATATATTGTTAATAAATGTGACAATACTTTCTGCCACACCCTCTATATAAGATTCTCACTATACAAGTTATGTAGTACATAAACCCGTGAATGCATCATTCCAGTCCGTTATTCACGTAGCAGCGAGAAAGTGAACCACTAAACACATCGATATGGCTACACCATGCGACTCCTCTCTCGCGATAAGTTCTCACTTTTATCTTGCACCTATTTTAGCTCGTACGTGAGTTTTAACTTCTTATCAGATCTCGCGTGTTGGAATATAAATGCGTTTACGGTATGTAGACACGTTGATCCGTGAAGTTTGGATAGCTTCACGCGTATTTTTGTGTCCGTGATCAGATTAAACGTTAGATATGTTCTGGCGACAAAAGAGTTTAGCTGTGTTTGGTTTACACAGTTTAACTGTGTCATTGATTCATTACCGACTTGAGGGTTTTTTTACTAAATGTTTTCCCACTTTTTCTCCACACAAATGCATCTGTACTTACTACTAATAATAATAATATATAGCACCGCGTCTTACTACCCGTTCGGGTTATACTCTTTAAGTACTAATTACTCTAATGTATTAGGAATTGGGAAGGTTTAATTAGAGGAAGTGAACCCGCATTTTCCTGGAGGGAGAGTGGAAAACCATTTAGTAAAAACCACCCCAGTTCACCCGACCGAGATTTGAACCTCGATTTCCCCGTCCTCAGCATTCGAGCAGCTCAACACGACTAACGCGTTAGCCAACTACGCCACCGAGGCGGGTCTGTACTTACTAATCTAAATTCAACTATCTTCGTGTTTCAGACATTATTGTAATTAGTATATATGCCTATGACCTAAACGGTTAGTGGAACACGGTGCTAAAAGATTTTTTTTATACGATATGTGTGTGAAAAAGTAGCAACTAGTTTTAAACACAGCTACTTATTCATATAAATGATGTGTATCATTATAAGCAATAGTGTTAGGAAAATAAGTTATCCATACAAACTGACCGAATGAAGTCATTTAAGTCACATTCCTCTTAGATTGAGTTTTAAATGCTTCTATGGTTAGAAAAACAAGCAATCCATTTAAATAAATTCAGCTACCAAATCAAAACATAAATAAAATTATATTTTTTTAATTGAAGCTCATATCAATTCGGTTAAATTTGGGACTGCTTTAAACCTATCTTAAATATATATATATATATATATATATATATGTTCATCATATTTAAGAAAAACATTGAAACTTGCTTTCAATCAAAGACAGTTTTTGGTTGGTTAAGGAATGTTAAATACCATAAATAAAATTTTAGCTAGCAGCTCACTTAATTTTTTGAAACATAGTATTGTTAGATTTAACTTATGAATAACAAATGTGTTCAAACATAAAGTTTTTGTATATTAAGAAGTTTTAACTTGAACATATTGAACCAACAATAATACTAGATGCGCCTAATGAGTTACGTGACATTAGTGATGGTTGAAGGTTTTGTAAAACGTAACATTTATATTTAAATTTTATATTATTTTCAATACAAAAATACGTCAATCGTACCATTCCCCGAAGTTGGGTAATCAGTTTAATTAATCCATGTGACGTTAAAAAAAAAGCTCCCGTGGTTTTTGTGGTAAAATGACACAAATTTTGCACAATGTATAATATGCTTAGTTATACTATTCTGATTTAATATGATCTACTTATAAGATAAAACTATTAGGTTTATAATTCAATTCGTAAAGCCAACTGCTCATTTAAATCCAATTCCGCACAAGTAGAAACATCAATATTCCCTACTGATACCGATTAAACCATTCTATTGTTACACTGCGCGCGTGGAAATTGTTATGTTATAAATAATTATGAGCGTGCTTATTTGTACCAGGGATCCAGAAGTAATAAGTCTCATTAGCTGATCTAAATATTTTCCAACATTTTAGCCAGAAATAATTATTTCAACTTATTTCAACAAATATATACATATTGGCGTGAAAACATATTATGTCAATTCCCAATTAAGGCTTTAATTATTTATTTAATACCTCGTCTTATTACCTATTCCGGTTGTATATGATAATTACTCTAATGGGGTAGGGATGAGAAAGAAAGACATTTTGAAGAAATCTACCTGAATTTGCGTGGGAGGAGAGTGAGAAGCCATTTAGGAAACACACCCCTAGTAGACCCGACTGATATTCAAACCCCAATCTCCCCGTCATCAGAAGGCTAGCCCAACACAAGAGTGATGTCTTAGACCATTCGGCCACTGAAGTGGGTAAGGCTTTAATGTTCAAATACGTACAAACTTAATGGTGACCTGGCGGTCTAGGGGTAAGGTGTCTGACTTCTGTGCTGGGGGTCCGGGGTTCAATCCTCGGTCCCGGAACAAATTTATCTGATTGCCAAACCCTTCCTTCACCTCTGACAAGACGTGTATTAATCACAACTTGTAATTGTGTGGAATGCCAGACCTCCACCGTGGTTCGGATCCCACTTTGAACTGTAGGTCCTCTATTTCATCTCACGGTCACCCTACCATTACATATCAGCGTAAGTGCGTATAACCCTAACGGGTAATAAGACGCGTTAATAATAATAATAGTACAAACATAAGAACAACGCAAGATCCAAGACGTGTGTGTGTGTGTGTGTGTGTGTGTGTGTGTGTGTGTGTGTGTGTGTGTGTGTGTGTGTGTG
>CABFVX010000897.1:162892-179854 GCA_902151425.1 Timema shepardi
TGTGTGTGTGTGTGCGCGCACAAATATAGTAAAAGTGTAGGCTCAGTTCTAAAATTGCAGCATATCCAGTTCCTATGCCTTGTCTATTATTTCGGTTCTCTCTTACAAGCTCATGTAGTAACACAGATTAATCCAAGAGCTCGTATGACAGTTATGTAACTATCAACTAACTATTTAAATTTAATATTCTTTAACAATAAATAACACATTTTAAAACTATGGGAAATGTGTACGTCAAGGTTATGTATGATTGTAAATCATGGTATGTCAACGATATGTCTCTATTAAAACCATTGTTTTTAAATTAAATTAAAATAAAGAACCAAAAATCAACTTTTAAAAACAGAAATTGTTTTCGATTTTAAATTAAAGAGTTGGGGAGAAGTGGCTGTCTGAGATACACAAAAACTAGCCAACCCATCCTCTTGGAGTAGGGACATAAATTCAAAGCTTCCGTACGTTTCATAAAATAAATCTTATGATTAATTTCTCTGGTTAAACCCTAGTTTACTATGAGCACATAATATTGCATCTGCTATCTTCACACTTTTGACGATAAATACTTTGATTATGATTAATATAAGTACTAAAGTGTATTGCTTAATTTACTGTAAGCTCTCAATCAGCTGAATAAAATCAACTTTAAACATATTCTTATTTAAGAGGCTTTTCAATTTCTTATATTTCACCTTTTTTTCTACGTCTGAGTTTTTATTGTTCTTTAGACTTTAGTTCTAAAACTATCACCCTCTCACTCAAACATATACAATAATACTTTCATTTAGATCCAAGCGAAAGCTTATTAAAAATGTTTTTGTCCCAAATAAGAACTGCCAGTAAATGCACTTTCCCTTTTGTTTACTGAGAAAGCTTATAGAAATGACATATTTACCATTTATCCTAATAGTGTACGTGTCTAAAGAGCGAAATTAATATGTAATAATGTTAATTAATGCTTACTTATAGTCGGATGATATATTTGTAGCTAATCCCCAATTAGCCCAGTTTACTCACGTAACATCGCGACATGAATTATTTTGCTCGTATGACACCCATACGTAGTACAGATTATACAAGAGGAGAATTTAGGAGATCTGAATGTTGATTTATACTTTATAACCTAGGTTTAAAATATATATCTCAATATTGTGATGTTAAAAAATGGTTTGATTTCAAACTTTATTCACGTAAAATATTTATGAAATAACTACATTCCTGATGGTTTTAAAACCATTCTTGAAGATCTTTTCGCTTTTTCTAGATAAAAAAAATAAGTAAAATTTATTCACAGTGCAGTAAGTATATTTTATTTGGCTTTCTCTAACTAATAATTTACATTTAACATTTAAAATAAAATAAATACATTTAAATATTTGCTAGTATATGTGGATATTCTCACATAGTAACTAGACTAAACCATGATTTTTGCCGAGTTTCATCAAGAATTTTCAAGTCAAAGTAATTACTCAAAATAAAAATTTAATAAATTCTAATAATTGAAAATATTTTTTAAAAAAGTGTAAATTTGTATTAGATATTTTAATCGCTTCGTGTCTTAATTTCCATATGGGATTTGCACATATTTACACTAATTTAGAATTTAGATTTAATACACCCACATTTGCGTGGAGAGAGTTGTAGCTCAAAATATACCTATGTACACTAGGCCATACATGGCCTTTCCGTCACTGGAGTAGAAAAATATTTAGGAAAAACCATCCTCAATACTTCCGACTGGGATTAAAACCTAGTTCTTCTCGCCATCGGTAGTCAAATTTATTACGAGAGTGACGCCCTAGACCATTCGGCCACCGAAGCGGGCTGTTATCAATTATTACAGCAGAAAAGAAAAATTTGCTTGTTTTTCTAAATGATCCTTAGTGTGAAATTTGGACTGTAGAAAATGGTTTGAAAGCTCACTGAGAAACAGTTAACTACAGATTCAGTTTTCAAGGGATTAATGAATCCCGCGCCTAGTCGTGCAGACTACACATGCTAACCCCAGTACAGCAGACACGGTGCTCCTGATCCTTGGTAATCCCGACTGGCGGTGTTCATGCGAGACTCTCTGTATCTGATTGAAGTTCTCCCTGGCAAGTTGATCCCTCGTCGGACCTGAGCCGCGAGAAACTGTGCAAGTTGTGATGACCCCCCTCCCTCTCTTAAAGTGGCCGAGATCCCCATCATTAGCGGCGAGACCGCCAGGGACTTCCCCTACTCGGCTTACCTACCACCTCAAGCCACCACTACACAGTCTCTCAACGAAAATACTGGTCCAGTTTTTAAAATGTTTCTACATACTTTCCAACTTTTACCTTAGCTGTAATAATTTAAGTTTGTGATAAGCAGGACCCGGATTTTGATGACATGTCATCTTTTTTTTTCCATCACATACTATGCTTATAAATAGGGCTTACATAAACTCTGTTCATGATCCCGTGGTTGTAAAAATGAATATTTTAAATGCCTTTCTTGTCATTTTTGATTATTTTGGAATTTAAGGAGATATTTTCTTGGTTTGGGCAATTTGTGAGTAGTTGTTTAGGCATCTTTGAGTCATATTAAGACACTCATGTTGAATAAGTTTATTTTTAAATAAGTACTATTAATATTTTATAAATTGGTAGATACTCAAACATAAATTTATTTCAACCCACAGTTTTCAGAGTGAGAAGATAATTTCGACAATGAGTTGTTATCCTATTCTCTTGTCTAGTTGTAAAATACACATTCCTGGTGAGACACTGCAACTAAGCTGGAGAGGATTGTGTTGGGAGGGGGTAACTTCTGAAGCATATGTTTGTAAATCAATGTTATAATTAGCAGAACACAAAAGTTTATGTGACCTGGTGGTCTATGGGTAAGGTGTTGGACTTAGGTGCTTGGGGTCAGGGGTTCAATTCTCGGTCCCGGCACAGATTTATTTGATTTCAAAACCCTTCCTTAACCTCTGACAAGACGTTTATTAATTACAACTTGTGAATGTGTGGAATGCCAGGCCTCCACCGTGGTTCAGATTCCACGTTAAACTGTAGGTCCTCCATTTCATACATTTCATCTCACAATCACCCTACCATTACACATTAGCGTAAGTGCGTACAACCCGAACGGATAGTAAGACGTGGTGCTAATAATACACGAGGTTAGTGGGTTTAATGGTTTTTCATTGCATTTTACATTTGTAAAGTGCGTGTTTGATTTACAGTAGTCGTGTGCATTTATTACGATTTTTTGTTCATATTTTTACGTCATTTAAAAATAATGAAGTCATTTTTAGAATGCTTAGGTCATTTTATAGGCCTTTAGAAAATAATTTTTAGGTAATCAAAATAAGATCATTGTTTATAAGAAGTCCTAGTAGTAGAACTTAAATCACAAGAGTAGTCAAACGCCTTAGCTTAACTAATTGTTTCTACCCTAATTTTGATTAATCATCATGAGCTGATCAACTGTATTGGTGGCCCTGTGGACTAAACGCTAAGATATTCTAGTCTGGTTTGCCAGTGGAATCTGATTTGGTATCCCATAGCTGGGTGTTCTTAGAGTATGTTTTACATTCTCCCTCTACGAAAACTTGGGCACATCTTCTCTAAATTCTATATTTCCCTATCCGTCCCTCATTCACGTAATTATTTGGATAGTACAAACGGTTAATAATATTTACTATATTTTGTTTTTACAGCGTCTTAGTAGTCCTAACCTTTCGGGCTATACACATACATTAATTACGCTAGTCTGTATTTATTTTATTTAAAGTATTTAACGTGAACTTTCTGAACCGACTATTTCATCCCACGACCTATAAATTAACTCAAATCTAGAAGAGACACAGCATCCAGCCCCGTGAAAGGGTAGACCCGAATTCCATCAATGATAAATTTAACCCCGAAACTCCTAATTAATAATCAACTTGAGATTAAATATACTGCATTTACGTAGAAGAAGAGTGAGCAACCATTTATAAGAGAGAAAAAACACCCTCATAATAGCCAACCGGGCTTCGAACCCCTATCTCCCCGTCGCCGTTAATTCACTCTAACAATAGCGGGACGCTTTAGATCAGGAATGTTCAACTGAGAGCTAAATAGGTTATTGAGGCACTATCTGAGGGCCTTACGTGCAATTTAGTACCCGCTTCAGTGGCTGCATAGTGTAAGGCACTACTCTTACAGTAGACTAGACGGCCGATGACGTAGATATCGTGGTTCGAATCTCAGTCGGGTGCACTGAGGGTGGCTTTCCAGAATATTTTTCCACTATACACCAACGCAAATATGGATGCACTTCCTCTAAATATAGCCTTACTCATCCCTTGAACCTTTAGCGTGATTAGTACATGAGCGTATAACTCAAACTGGTAGTAAGACGTGGTACTAATATATATATAATACTTATTGCCCAAATATAGTACATACACATAAACATATACGCATATACACATACCCATACCCACATCCATCCATCCATACATTACACAAGTATCATTTCATTTAAGATCCTGGAAGCTACATGGAAGCTAGCGAGAATTCACGTCAGCAGCCAGAGCCTAATTTATTGAGGGCTGCACAAAACGTACTCAAGGGCCGCAAGTGGCCCACGGGCCGTGTGTTGGACATGCTTGCTTTAGACCATGTGGGTGATGTATTATTGATGTGCTTAAAGGGTTTCTAAAGGGCGTGTGAAACAATGATAACGTGCCTATTACCTTGTTTATAACCCCTCCCCCTCCCACCCTTCATTACCGTTAAAACGTGACGTAATATTATGTAATTCCATCTACCCTTACCCTTCTTTAATGATCTGTAACACAAACCTCAATAACTGCCCCTCTCTTCCTCTCGGCTTGTGTAATTTATCAAGTCCCGT
Organism: Timema shepardi; assembly: GCA_902151425.1. Taxonomy (NCBI): domain Eukaryota; kingdom Metazoa; phylum Arthropoda; class Insecta; order Phasmatodea; family Timematidae; genus Timema; species Timema shepardi. Next base: position 167,759 of record CABFVX010000897.1, read on the forward strand.
TTGTAAATTACCATCGTCAAACTAACCTAATGTGGCGTTAAGTTATTCATGTAAACGATGTTATATATTTGTTGAGACACTACTGTAGAACTGGGACTTGATATCTCGACCAACTTTAATGGCCTTTTTTACGATGACAGAAAGGTAGACATATTACCAAGTTAATGGGCAGTGACTAACCATTTCCTCTCAGGTAACCGACCAACATCATTATTAATGTCATAATCATGCTTCAGAAACCACCCCTTTCTGCCTCCACCTCATCTCATTTTCTCATTTCGATCACAAGTATAATAGGACCACCGTAGGAAAAAAAAACCTTTAAAACCTTGGAAAAATATTTAATTTAGTTAAAATCGAGTAAAGTTCGATTTATATATTGTACTTGTCAAAACTAAAGTACCTCAAGTAACTCTACAAATGGTTAGCTGAAAGATCATATATATTGACGTATGATTACATTAAATTAGCTCAAGTGATTTTTTGAGCTGTCAAATGAAAACATTATGCTTTTGGTGATTCGACCCTGGATAAATTTATCTTCAGACTGTCCCTAAGAATTAAATTCTTAATGTGAGTATCTATTTAAATATTGCAGCTTATTTAACCCTTAACAATTAATTCTAGCAATTATTTTTCATTAAATATTTTAATAAAAATAATTAGTGGCAGCCTAAACTAGTTCTTAACAGGATCCGACATTTCACAAATAGATCATGCCAATAGTTTATTTCTTATGAGCATTCCAGATTTTAAGTAAGGGGGATGTCTTTAAATTACGTAAGATTTTTAGTTTTGGGGGGATTTAGTCTTTTCTTACAATAATATTTTACGTAAAGTTTTTTTTATCATTGCTTATGTCGAGACAAAATATGTTTTTAATGTCAGAAAATAAATATATTAATTATAAAACCTCACTTATTTTTAATTTACTTAATGCAAATCAAGTTTTCTAAAATGTATTATCACTCGCTTTATTATAAATCCTGTCTAAAAATCAATAAACTATTGAAATAATCTAGTTAACAAATTGTAAAAACTTACGTAAGCTAGAGGGATGGGGGAAAGTGACGGAAAACCTTACGATCCCGTATATAGAGGAAGGAGGGGTAAACAATATTGTTTTTAAAAAAAGCCTTACCTAATTTAAAGAAGGCCCTTTAATCTATAATTCGAAAAATTTCACGTGAAAAATGTGGCTGTTTATAAAAAAAAAAGTATCCCGAGAAAGGCAGTCCACTTTTGATAGCATTAGAGGTCACAGCGTACGTACTAAACGTCAGGTTTGACTTATCTGGTTTGCAGGGGAAGGGGAGATTTGTACTCAAATCATATTCGGATGTATGTAGGTGTTTTTTTCTCTCTTATAGGTAACCTGGCGGTCTAGGGGTAAGGTGTCAAACTTCTGTGCTGGCGGCCGGGGTTCAATCCTCGGTCCCGGCACAGATTTATCTGATTACCAAACCCTTCCTTCACCTCTGACAAGACATCTTGTGAATGTGGGTAATGCCAGGCCTCCACCGTGGTTCGGATTCCACGTTAAACTGTAGGTCCTTCATTTTCATCTCACAGTCACCCTACCATTACTTATTAGCGTAAGTGCGTATAACCCGAACGGGTAGTAAGACGCGGTGCTAATAATAATAATTTTCTCTCTTATAAATATAGTTTTCCCCGCAAATGGCTGTAATTTTCCTGTAAATTCCACCGTTCTTCTTCCTGTGTGATTAAAGGTGAATAGCCTGGATGCATTTTAAGGAAATGCAAAAAAAATGCGAGCTTAGGATATATAGTAGAATTTTGTAGGAATAAACGTTTATTCAATACAAACTTTTTTTTGCTGTAAACAATCATGACATTTAATTATATTAGTGTTATTACCCGCTTTAGTGGCCGAATGGTATAAAACATCACTCACTTAGACTTACTCACATAGACTGACCCGCTGAAGACCGAGAGATCGAGAATCAAATCCCGGTCGGGTCTATTTAGGGATAATATCTATCAAAAGTAACACCTAAATATCACATGGCTTGACGTATGAATACGGAAAGTAGATATATTAACTTATTTTTGGGGTCAGATAAAGCCTTTCTCTAGAAAATTGGACTGTACTTGAGAATCCCAGTTTTTGTGACCCAGGACTATAAAAGTACAGGCGTATAACGAGAAACTGTTCAATGCGACATTATTTTTCATTCAATAAACGCTCATATGTTACACTATTATTCGTACATTATTGTTAAATTTGTCTTTGATTAATGTTGAAAACGAAGCAATTCAGATTGTGTTACCATAATTTATCATTCATAAATCTTACATGCTTTTTTTTATGTGACATCACACCTTTCAACTCCAACATCGACAACCTACTAACCATCATACTAGTCAGCATATTAAACCTTGGATAACATAACCAGTTTTATTTAAGTTAAAGTTTTAAACGATAAGGAATACATAAATTATAAGAGATTAATTGAAAAATGATTTCGACGTCAAATTCATGGTGACATCAAATAAAATGTAACCCAAAAAGTAACATGCTCCACTATATTTTGTTAATTTATTTCACCGAAGACATGAAAGATGTTAATAGTACTTTTCGTTGGTGATAAGATATTGTTATTCTATATATACATTCAAAAGCTCAGAAAAGTTTTTTAATTGTATTTATCTTTTATGATACAATATTTATATTGTGATGCTTATGATAAAATGTCACATTGATCAATTCTTTTATACAACTTTTGTATAAATCCAAAAAGAAAAAATATATATGTATAAGTGTATAACCCGAACGAGTAGTAAGACGCGAATCTAATAAATATATATATTAGTTCCACTGCTGATACCATCTTTCAGAGACTTCCATCTCACGTTTAACACCTATATTAGGATAGTTAATACAGTTCAAACCAGACGTCGCATCATGATGCGGTTTTCTGAGTTATACGCTAACAATTATACCGTATTTAAAAAAATACAAAAGATTTTTTAAATGATTACCATAAACAGTTCTTTCTATCTTGTTGCACATTTGACCGGAAGGAGCTTTGACATCCAGGTTCAGTCGCCTTATGTGTAGCTTATTAGTCGCTCTGTTGGCACAGAACGTTGCCCAGGGTACACATCATAAGAGGTTTTCTACACGTCGTACCCTCAATGAGATAACGTGAAGAATTTTTTTATGATGTTGTGGAACTGGTTTGAGTCTTAAACTAGCTTAAGCCTAATTAACCAAACCCTGGTGACCTTTGGGATTAATCTTAAGGAGAAAATACCAAAGGTACCAGCCAGGAATCGAACCCGGGATCCCTAGACTCTTAGTCAGGTGCACTGATCACTCACTACACCATGGGGACAGTTACTTTAAAATGAACACTTATAAAACTCATCCCAATTTGGTTCGTTGTTGCAGATGAGCGTAATCTTGTGTATCCCTGTTAATTGGCCGTGAGTGAATGCTACATGGTAGAGCCATGAGACGCATTGCAGATGTTTATAAACCCCGTATTGTTCAAGATTATTGTTATTATTATTATTATTATTATTATTATTATTATTATTATTATTAGCATCGCGTCTTACTACCCGTTCGGATTATACGCACTTACGCTAATGTGTAATGGGAGGGTGATTGTGAGATGAAATGACGGACCTATAGCTTAACGTGGAATCCGAACCACGGTGGAGGCCTGGCATTCCCCATATTAACAAGATGTATTGTCAGAGGTGAAGGAGGGGTTTGGTAATCAGATAAATCTGTGCCGGGACCGAGGATTGAACCCCGGCCGCCAGCACAGAAGTCTGACACCTTACCCCTAGACCGCCAGGTCACCTATTGTTCAAGAAATTGTTTGATATTTGTTAACATTATTTTCAACTAAATGTAGGCCCAAATTATCAGCATGTTTATGACCATTCAAAATACGTAAATTTTGAGTTTAAAGTAGTTGTTTTTAAAATCAACGCCGTTCTACACGAAAATGTGTTCTGAAATTAAATAAAAAGGTTAGAACCCTATTTCTAGTCTTCCTTTATAAAATTAAATAATGTTTTGATAGGGTAACCACAGACATTTTTTAAGATAGTGTAGGATTTTTTTAAACACTTTAAGCTTAAAATTTAAACTTGTTAACTGGTCAGAGCTTTCACCTACATTTTGGTGGAAACAATATTCAAAAATATCAAACCAGTTAATAAATCATCCAATATTTCTAAACGTCTGCAACATTTCTCAGTGATCTCCCATGTAGCCCCTTTAAAATTTGGGATGAAAATGAGGAATTTAAAGAAACGCATGATCATTCACCCAATATCGACACATATGATTGTGTAAGTTTTAATTCCGGTTTGGGTGTAATCTCAGGAAGGACACAACAACTATGACCAAGGACGTTAATTTGACAAAACATTACGAGTGCACTTTGTTGATGATGGACTATCGGCATTCTGGTAAAATATTTACCTAGATATATTTTGATTTGATAGTGCGACCGGCGACCTGGTGGTCTAGAGGTAAGGTGTCAGACTTCTGTGCTGGGGTCCGGGGTTCAATCCTCGGTCCCGGCACAGATTTATCTGATTACCAAACCCTTCCTTCTCCTCTGATAAGACGTATTAATCACAATTTGTGAATGTGTTCAATTCCAGGCCTCCACCGCGGTTCGGATTTCACGTTAAACTGTAGGTCCTCCATTTCATCTCACAATCACCATACCATTACACATTAGCGTAAGTGCTTACAAGACGAACAGGTAGTCAGACGTGGTAATAATAATAATAATAATAATAATAATAATAATAATAATAATAATAATAATAATAATAATAATAATGGGACAAAAATATGTACAGTATTTTTGCCAGCACTCTCTGAAATCTAACTATGGTAGAACACTCTAACCACTCTACCATGGATATGGGCTACTCTTATCTTTTACAAATTGTTAGATTAACGCCCTTGGGGACTTAGATATTGTAAATGTCCTGAAACTAGCCACCAGACTAGAATTAAATTGTAGACCTTCACTATCATCTCCGTCGCTTTCATTGCTATATTCTCTCTCTCTGTAATTATCTCTTCTTTCTCCCTTTGTTTTATTATTTTACTTCCATTTCTCTAAAGTTCCCTCGTCCCACTGTAAAACCATGAATTTCGACAAACCACCGTCAGGGAATCTGAACAAGTGTTGTTGGTAGAACTGGACTGACAGTTGGCAGAGCCTGTTTCACGCTCGGGTGGCTCAAAGATAAAATAATACCTAAAATCATACAATGGCGTGAATTTTATTTTATATATCAATCTTCTTCTCACGTTGTTTAGCAGCACTTTATTTTGGAAAGCGTTGTGTGGTATGTACTTAGTTATACAATTTTTAAAACTGTGTTTTTTTATTATTATTTAATATCATCGACTCTTTTGTTAATATGGTAACTCAACTGTCTAATGAACTAAATTTACTAGGTTCAATTCTAAGCACTTTTACATAATTTATCATTGATGAAATTAGGGCCATTACTCAGTGATAAATTGGTGGCATAGTGTCTAGATTCTTTGTATGTTCTAAAGGTAAAGTTCCACGTTCATTAGGCACTGAGTAAGGATATAAATACTCTTTAAAATTAAAATAAATTAGTTATATTATTATTATTATTATTAGCACCGCGTCTTACTACCCGTTCGGGTTATACGCACTTACGCTAATGTGTAAATGGTAGGGTGATTGTGAGATGAAATGGAGGACCTACAGCTTAACGTGGAATCCGAACCACGGTGGAGGCCTGCCATTCCTCACATTCACAAGATGTCTTGTCAGAGGTGAAGGAAGGGTTTGGTAATCAGATAAATCTGTGCCTGGACCGAGGATTGAACCCCGGCTGCCAGCACAGAAGTCTGACACCTTACCCCTAGACCACCAGGTCACCTACTAAAGTAGTTATAGTTTAGACTCATTGGAAGTATACATACACACACACAAGCAGACAGTATGTCATAAACGTTTTTGTTTTACCATCACGATTACACAATACTTTCTTTATATTTAATATGTAGGTTAATATAAAATACAAATGATTATGTTGTCATTTTGTTTTCAATTGGTTACAAAAACAAAACAAATTAAACTCGTATGTTAAAAAATACTTTGATAAGGGAGGATTTCATTAGAAGATCTTAATTTTAACATACATTTTATGAAAAATGTATATATATACGGATCTTAAAAGTTGATAATCTAGATTATTGTTGTTTAATATACATCAAATCACTTTTAAATGTCATCTCAATTTTTTAAATAATAAATAGGCCTATTTCAAAGATAAAATATTTTCTTATAAACCTTTATTTCCCCAATGTCCTTTATATTGATTTTTTATAGTAGCTCACTCGTAGAAATCCCACTAATTTAATCATGTATGTGTATTTAGTTTTCCTTAATATATTTTAAATAACAATTTATCCTCAAAACTTAAACTCGCAACTTTATTAAATCTAAACCAGCTTCGGTGGTCGAATCGTCTAAGGCGACACTTTATTATTATTATTATTATTATTATTATTAGCGCCGCGTCTTACTACCTGTTCGGGTTTTACGCACTTACGCTAATGTGTGATGGCAGGGTGATTGTGAGATGAAATGTAGTATCTACAGTTTAACATGGGATCTGAACCACGGTGGAGGGCTGGCATTCCACACATTCACAAGATGTGATTAATACACGTCTTGTCAGAGGTGAAGGAAGTGTTTGATAAGCAAATGAATCTGTGCCGGGATCGAGGATTGAATCCCAGACCCCCAGTACAGAAGTCTGACACCTAGCCTCTGCACCGCCATGTCACCTCTCTAGTAATAGACTGGACTACATATGATAGAAAAATCGGGGTTCTAATTCCAGTCAAGCTTATGGAAGTTTTTTTATAAATAGTTTTCAACTCTCCCTCCAAGCAAATGCAAGATAACTTCCTTTAAATTCAACCTTCCTCAGCTTCAACATACTAGCGTAAATAAAAAATATACGTATAACGCCAAAGGGTAGTAAGACCCGATGAAAAATTAATTCGTTGTGAAAAACTTTATTTTCTATGGATTCTTGAGAAGGACCTAAACTGTATTGGTAAAATGTGTTCGTGTTGTTTTTGATAATTTTATTCTTCCTTTTCGATTTTAACATTCGAATTTAAGCTGGGCTTGGAAAATATTCAATCTTCTGGTAGATTTCTTCCTCTTTGTCTCGGGGCCCTTTCTCTCGTGTCTTGAAGAGAATTTATGTATCAAACCAAGAACAAATTTTTCGGTACTTCTATCTACGTTTTGTTTACATCGTGTTTCGAACCCCGATCTCTCCATTACTGGATGCCCAGTCTAACACGAGAGTGACGCCTTAGAGTAGACCATGCGACCATCAATACTGGTTTTGGTTCCATTTTCTTCCCCTCTCAAACTTTATCCGATTAAAAGCACCGTGCTTAAACGTTGATGGCGCTTGTAAAATCGCATGAAGCGCCGATGTGGCAACATTTTGAAACTCCTAAATAATACATTAATGATAGTAAACGTAAAATATCGCAACAGATATGGACAAAATAATAATCAAATATGGTTACCCAAAAGTTAACAATGGGTTTTATTCACATCGATCCCTTAGTAAGGGATTAGGTCTATTTAAAGCAAGACATGTCGCCAAATTCCCTGAAATACAATATAAAAATTCAACTCAAGTAAAATTGAAATTTTTAAGGCAGACGTGTTTTGGTTTATAACACCTTATAAAGCTAAAAGGGTCTAGTCCTACACAAAATAAACACTAGAAAATGTTTTAGCCTATACTAAATCTTAATATTTCATTCAGAATTCTGTCGAAAAGTTGTTATAAGCAACACGTCTTACTATCCTTCCGAGTTACACGCTATCATAAGTTAATCCATCCAAACCAGCCTATAGTTTAATCTTCAAAATGCCAACAAAATTTAGGTTAGATTAGGAATAGTTACGTTTTATGCTTGTGTATACTATATTACTTTGCCAGCATCGAATAATAGAATTATAATTATTATATCTAGTGTAAAAAGCATTGACAAGATCTTTTTGCATAAAGTAGGGATATGTAATGTACTACGAAGTATATAGCAAGGCTCTACTAATGTTAAATAACAGTTATATTTTTATTATTTATCGTTGGCCTATACTAGACAAAGATGTACAAATCAACAATAGCATAACCTGAGATAAACAAGTAATTTAATTTATCAAAAATGCAAGGCACAAAGATGACATTTCACCTAGTATTTAAGAAACTACGAAGAGTTTATTTTAGTTTACAAACATATCCTAAAACTATTTCAATTACTTGTTTTCTTGAACTAGTTCTTGGCTTTACTTATATTTGAGAAAGAGTCAGGATAAATAAAGTTAAAAACCTATCTACTATATTATTTGTTTCCTTTTTGAACCTACTTCATTCGTTTTTCTTCACTCCATTCCTATCATATAAAATGTTAATTGTTATTTCTTTATTAGTGTTTTTAAATCGATTTGAACATCCCATAATACAACACCTCTTATTTCATATTGTGATGCTTTTTTATTTGATTTGCTGTACCAAAAGTAACTTTTTAAACAAAGTATATTTAAACATGTTTGGAAAATCAATAGATTATGTTTAGCTACGCGTTTCGGGAATCACCTTCATTTAAGTGTTTCAATATTCTGCCACTACCAACGTCATATACATCAACATAGCACAACCACGCACCAGTGGTCGCGTGGCTTAAGGCGTCTGCCTTCAAATATTCACGTTTGGTGGTCACAGGGAGGTAGATCTAGTCTCGCCCGCTCGCACTGGGAGTGTTTTTCCAAATAACTGTGGTTTTTCCGTTCCCTTTCCACGCCGATGCGGGTGCATAACCTGTATGCTGCTCCTCTTATCCCTAAGTCAAGTTGAACGTATGGTCTACCCTCAGTGGTGGGTACACGTACTAAATTTCAAGCTTATAATACATTCATGGCCTTAGTTTACTTTGATGACAGCTCAAAAAGTTAGTAGAAATAATCCCTAATGTATCCTTACGCCACAGCTGACATCTGTCACTTTGAATAACTAATTAAAACGTATGGTAATGGACGAATTTTATAGCTAGCCACAGTAATTTAGGTCAATATTATTTATATATTTATTTGAGGTTGGGTACAAAGCTTATTTATGGTTTTATTCCACTTAAAAAAATATTATTCAAATCACTTACACAAAATGTATAACTAACATAGCTTCAAAATGGCGACCGACGAATTTAAACCATGTCATTGAACGTGAGGGAAACAAGTTCTTTACAATGATGCACCCTCGCAGGGGATAACAATATTTTATTCAGTTAAATATTTTGAAATACGGTAAAATAATCATAAAATAATAAAAAGTGACCTGGTGGTCTAGGGATAAGTTGTCGGACTTCTGTGCTGGGGGTCCGAGGTTCAATCTTCTGTCCCAGCACAGACTTATCTGATTACCAAACCCTTTCTTCACCTCTGACAAGACGTGTATTAATCACAACTTGTGAATATGTGGAATGCCAGGCCTCCACCGAGGTTCGGATTCGTTAAACTGTAGGTTCTCCATTTCATCTCACAATCACCCTACCATTACACTTTAGCGTAAGTGCGTATAACCCTAACGGGTAGTAAGACGCGGCTATAATAATAATAATAATAGTAATAAAATAATGTATTATATATATACAAAAGATAACAAATATTTTCTCTTTTCCAAGTAAATACGATGCCTGTATTAAAAGGTGTTAATGTATGCACTATCTTACACATTTAGATAATATTCCAAAAGAATAATAAGTACTTTCAAATATGTTTAAAATATTGTTTCGGATTGGGTAAAAAGAAATTATTAAAAGTTATGAAACTTAAGTTTATGTTAATTTAAATATATAATGTAATATGTAATTAAAAAACTTAACATCTATAATAAAACAGTGATATTTTACAAATGTTGGCAACCCAAACCTAAACATATGATATTTGAACTGTCATCCATGTAAAAACCTATCATGAACAAACTTAATATAGTCTTGTTTAAATCTTTACTGAGTGTACTGCAGTTTTTTTTTTATATATATAAATAGGTTTTCACTCTCCTCTCTTTATTTAATATCATATATATTTACTCTGAATCTTACAATCATTGTTCCTACCCTTTTAGTGTAAGCATACTGATAGCCCGAACGGGTAGTAAGACGTGCTGGGAAGAAAAAAGTTTGAACAAATAACTGTTTTCCTTACATTTCAATATAGAACGTTAAAATATACTTTTTCAATTCATACAAACAAATCGTTGCAGAAATGGCTTTAGATTATCGCGCTAATATGTATTCAAAACTCTTAATTGGGGAAAATAATACAACATGAGGACTCACTCGACTTTCTAGTTAAAGGTATACTCATCGAAGTCTATCAACTTTCTATATATTTTGAGCTTTCGGAGTTTAATTTTTTTTTTACGTAGATTTTGACTTTCGGGTTATACGCACTTACGCTAATGTGTAATGGTAGGGTGATTGTGAGATGAAATGGAGGTCCTACAGTTTAACGTGGGATCCGAACCATGGAGGAGGCCTGGAATTACACACATAGAGTTGTTATTATTTTAAAACAAAGAGAAAAATACCTTATTTACCTATGTACTATCATACAAATCAGTGTTTCCACGGTGATGTAAACAAAGAGTGATTGTACAGATGATTCAATTCACACAGCAGAGATGCTGCAAGTTCGCTAGAAAAACCTGGTTTTTGTTTGAAGTTGTTCTATTTGCCTACTTCCTGGGCCCTGGCCTTTAAAATGAATTATCATTTGTAAAAATTGTATTAGTCCTTTTTTTAAAGGTATTTATTGTTTTGTAAACATAAATTTTAATGCATGGAACAAGGAACATATAGAATATAATGGAAAACACCAGCCCCGAAGGGCTATCGAACTCCAGCTTTAGATAGAACAATTCACATAAAACACATTAACGAACAAATATGGCGCCCTGGCGGGTTGATGGGTTGCAATGCTTTAAAATACGTGCGGCAGGGAAAGAAATTAAAACCCGCCCCGTTGCACATAAATGGTCGACGGGGATCTTAAAATATACATAGATAAAAAAACATAAAAGAATAACAAAAAATAAATAAAGTGTGAACAACCCCGGTCGAGCGAGCCGCCGGGGTCTGTTAGTATAAATAATAGTACACCACCAGGGCTACGATGACATTTACATACTCCATTTTCTCTTAATTTCATTTTGTGGAAATTGGTTAACAAATTGTATAAATGAGTTTTAAAGTGATTGTTGCACCTAGCTCGGTCCCAGGATGTAGCGTTTTGGCTAATGTGGATGCTATTTTTAGTGTGTGTTTTCATAAACTTTTTTATCCGTTCGAACGTTGTTGCAGTTATTTTAGGGTACCCTACGCTTGTTATCTTAGGGTTACTAGTTTAAAATTATTGTGTTACTAGCTCTGAAAGGTGCCAAGGAGCTACGATGGCTTAGTCGGCTAGTCTTTAGACTCTGGTTAACTTTTAGCAAGTATCCTTGCTCCGAACAATAGATAGTGAAGTCATCACCCTAGAATGCAAGTGTTCTATGTCCAATCATTCACTTTTGTGTAAAAGAGCATTGAAGTTTGACCTTGTGTATAAAACCAATGCTACTAGATGACAACTAGAGTTTGTATCTTCTTAAGTAATTATATAATAGTGTCAATTTCACCGCAGGTCAATCATATGCATTTTAAATAAACGTAAACACCAAATATCTCAAATTTAACAATTTTGGAGATAGAACGCTTGCATTCTCGGGTGACGAAGTCCCATTGTTCTCGAGTGTTCATTGAGCCAGGTAACGACCATTGTAAGTTGATTCATTGTGTGATGCGGGCTGCTGTTTCATCCCCCGACAAGTATTAGCCATATTGGGGCAAGACGTGAAATGATGGGAGCAGATTTTGTTTGATCTACTACCAACCATGTTTGCCAACCTGCGTGAGATTCTAATATTTCCCACAGACTTTGGTGCACGACAACATCGGGGGGGGGGGGGGGA
>CABFVX010000897.1:179911-212557 GCA_902151425.1 Timema shepardi
GGGGTGAAGCCGCTATCTAATATGAATTAATTTTTTTTTATTATGCGTTTTGATGTATACTATTTTTTAAAAGTTTCTAAATCCAATAGATGTATTAATCAATATGCGATAACCAATGATAATATTATGTCCTCCTATTTCATGTATATTTTCTATGTGTGTATACATGTTGTGTACACGTTTAATAAATGCTTATACACCCAGATTGTCATGCTAGCAGAGTTGTCCAAAAGAAGGGCAAGTGAGAATTTTCCCCATGCCCAATCCACGATTATTGCCCATCGAAGTCAATGAGTTTTTATTGGTGATTGTTTACCTTGTTTTTTAAGGTGCTCAGTAATGTAAAGCTAATATTAAAACTTAATAATAGAAAATAACTTTCATAATATTTCTTTAATGTACACAGCAAGTTGAATTTAGAACTGAGGAAGAAATTGATGAAATGCTACATTTGGAGCATCGCACTGTTTGAAGTACAAACTTTGACTCTCAGGAAGATGGAAAAGAAATACTTGGAAAGCTTTGAAAAGTGGTGCTTGAGAATACTTGAGAAGATCAGGTGGGCAAACAGGAAGACAAGTGAATAAGTTCTAAGAACAGTGGGTGAGAAGAGAATAATTTTGGATGTTATTCTTCGGGGCAAATCAAACTGGATCGGACACAGGTTGAGGGAAAGAGGAGCTTAGGGAGAAGGAGGGAGGATCTAAATATTGGATGACTTGAAGGAAAGGAGAAAATATTGGTAGCTGAAGGAGGAGGAAAAGGATAGGGAGGTTACATTGACAGTCTAAGTTCGCTGACAAAAGGAATTGACCTGTTTTAAGACCTGTGGCCAAAATGCCATTGCCTCAGTCCCTTTGAATCCTTTGGTTGTTCCTGATATGCAAGGACCAGGTTGAATATTTTTTGAGTGCTTGTTTAGTGTCCAGCCCTAATTCACCACTTAAACTCCACTCAGGCTCTAACGTAATTACTTTATCAAACGACTACTCACTTCTCTTTACAAACCAATTTCGCCATTAAGATTACAATCACGTCAATCCAGCATCCAGAATAGTTTTTGCAGCCTTTACCAAGCCTTAAAAAATATTATATCGGCTCAACTTACTAGACTAACTAGAGGAGGGATGGCGAAACATTGTGCCACTTAAGGAGTAGTTAAATTTTAAACTACTATAGAGTTACACCACTTATTTACGCTTTTTTTAAATAAGTATTTAAAAATAAAAATAAGGTTATTGTTATTATTATTATTATTATTATTATTATTATGGAATGGAATGGAATGAATAACTCAAATCAAATTATAAATCTTTGAACTATGCCTATATTTTAAAGAAGAAAAATTTATCCAACTGTAAAAGTGATTGCTTGTAGAATATTATGGTCAATAACTTAAAGTAAAGACATTTAAAATAAAACATTCATTGGAAAAACTACTAAAATTATGTTAAGCTCAAAAGACCAAGCTTGTGTGAACCTCCAAAATTTCGAATACAATTTTGAATCTTAGTAAGATTCGTATTCAGTTTGTAATTTTGAATAATAATATTGGAAGATTCGAGTTCGATTAGAAATCTCAAATCCAAATAAATCTTAGATTCATATTTGGTGTGCTTAGCTCAAAATTATAATCTATTCATACTTACTCTAACAAATGAATATAATCAGAACGAAAACCAGTTGCGCGGTAGAGTGAAGAGGGCCATTAACTTGAGTGCAGGTCATAAAGGGATCACATGGGAGACAATTGTTTGTGACAGTGAATATGTTGTACTAAGATTAAAACAGGGGCTGTGATCTGCATTTGCTTATACACTTTTTGAGATGACTACTATTTATTATATATATATTTTAGTAAGCCTAAAATGCTTCTAAAATGTTCATCAACATTTTTGGAATTTTGTTATTATTGAATTAGATTTGGAATGTACCCGCATTTGCGTAAAGGTAGAGTGGAAAACCGTTTAGTAAAAACCACCCTCAATAGGCCTAAACCTGACCGAGATTCGAACCTTGTTCTTCCAGTCATCGGCAGGCTAGTCTATTGCAAGAAATACGCCTTAGACCATGCGGCCACCAAAGTAGGCGAAATATTATTGACTTCAAATTGCTAATGCACGTTGTGAAAAGTTGTATTTAATATATATTTTAATGTCGGTGTGCCAAATCGTGTTCGCGTGCCACCTAGTGAACGCGTGCCATAGATTTACCATCCCTGTACTAGAGCATATAATTATCAAAGGATGAAAGAGTTTGTTAGATAGTTTATTATTCTTCAGTATATTTTACTTTCAATATAAGGAACTTTATTGGATTATTTTAAAGAGCAAGTATAAACATATAAAATAATGTTATCGCTAGTTCGAAATGAAATCTTAACTTTTTTCTAGTATTTCTATCTTTTGATAAAGTTCAGATAGCTTTTATTCGTTGGATAAATGAGCAAATTATAAGATATTGGCAGGGTTTGAATGACTTTGTGTTATACCTCAGATAAAACTTATCTGTTAGGAAACTTTTAAGTCTGCGCGCGCCACAACGGACATTTTATTTTGTTGATGTAAACTACTGTTCCTCTCTTTAAATTAGTGTATGGTTTTAAGACAAACAATGTTGTTTATTGTTTTAAACTATTGTGAATCCTTGAAAAGATTGTTCATAGCTTTAAAACAAATATGTCTGTGGATATATGTATCATGGAATTGATGGGAGGGAGAGTCACAAATATGTTTGGTTTACAACTATGAACTTTAAAGAGGGCACCGTAGTTTTCATTAACAAAATAAATTTTACATAACATTTTAACATATAACATAGAATTTGTAAGGCTTACTCAGTAAAACATTAATAAAATTGTTTACACAGCCGCATCCCGCCTCGGTGGCGTAGTTGCTAACGCGCTTGTCGTGTTGAGCTCGACTGCTGAGGACGGGGAGATCGAGGTTCGAATCTCGGTCGGGTGAACTGAGGGTGGTTTTTCCTAAATGGTTTTCCACTCTCGCTCCACGCAAATGCGGGTTCACTTCCTCTAACTCAACCTTCCCAAATCCTAATCCATTGAGAGTAATTAGTACTTATAGCGTATAACCCGAACGTATAGTAAGACGCGGTGCTAAATATTATTATTATTACACAACCGTGAAAATATTTATAAAGGCCCTTAAGATATCTGTTTTAGAACTATAATTTGTGTTTTTAAAAAGAAAAAAAACACGAAAAAACACTGTTTTTCAATATTAAAAATGATAAAAAAAATCATCTTAATGTGGTAGGCTCAGAATATTTTTAAAGTGGTAGGCTCACCCATAACCGGAGAAGGAAGATGTAGGCCTTAAACTACCAAATTTGTTTGCATACTTATTTCGAAGTGTCTATTTACTCTAGTACGTTTATAGTATGTTTGTGTAAAACGTTCATAGTAGCTTTTTCTTTCATAACTCCCTTTGAAAATCAGTCTCTTTTGTAAAAACCTGATGACAAAGGACTCAAAACTCTTTTCCGTAATCTTGTGCCTAACAAAAGATCTAGTCTCGTATCAGCTTTGATGTATAGAAGGGCACGCAAAGGATTTGGTGATAAGCAGTATTGTGAAGATTTATCTCGGTGTATTGATTGAATGTACTATGAATATGAAACTAAAAACAGTCTTAGATGAATATGTATGTTTATTTTATTAGGTGCCAACCACTTAACTCAATACCCTTACTGTAGTTCTGTAGATTAATACTATATACAAATATTCTGTCAGTAGCTCAATGACTACACTAGAACAACCTAGATAGAGACCTTTATGGTACCTTAAATCTATTCCTTCTTAACTACGTTCGTCACCACAGATAATTTATATGTAGTCGTACTATAATCCGGTGGCGAACCTAAGACCTACCTAACTACTTCGTTCCAATTTACAGTTATATATTAATATGAAAGGAACAAAGTACAATACTAAAATAACAGATGTGACACAATGGAAATAGCAAGAATACTGTAATTAAAACAAATGAATCACCCAGTCTTATCTGCAGTGTGCTGTGTAAATTATAGGTTAAATGATTTATTATATGTAATTTATGGAGAAAAATAATCCTATTTTAGTACATATTATTCACATTAGCTAAATTATTATAATATATTATTTTAATCAAGTACTTTGATTTAACAAAACACAAACAAAATTAGATTTAGATATTGTTATGCCCCTATTTAAGAACGATGAAACAAAATCTGGTTAAAAAAGCTTTTTTTGAAACTTAGGTAAATATTTTACAGTTCAAAGTTTAATTTTGACCTGAATATCGGTAGTTTTGATGTAAAATCTGTTTATATCTCTTCAATAGTAATTATGTTTAAATTTAGACATATTATATATATATCTCTTTTTCCAATATAACTTAGAGGATGGCAGAAGACAAAATATATCAGCATTATCTCACAGCTTGACGATCTATATGGATTCTAATTAATACCATGGCCCAGATAAGATATAAGATCTCTGGCCTCAATAGTTAATATTTTCTCCACAGATAACGAACAAAGATTTACACTTCACTTTTAATAATTACTTGAAATTATTATACCTTTTATGTAATAAAGTATCTTTTTTTAACTCAACACTCCAACTAGACTCCAAGAAGATATCAGATCAAAACAATTACGTTCCTCTTTGTTAAAAAAAACTGTTAATATTATTAATTGTACTTTCCTTTTTAGATCCCAATACATACGAGAAAGGTAGTCAAAACAACTTAATTAAACACGTCAAATAAAATTAAATTTATGAGAATATTAATATAATTATTTAAAAGTAAGTAATACATGATCAGTCTAGAGGATATTATGTATAATAATTATTCTTAAATTTGGCTAGCTATAGGTGAAATAACGTCTTTAGCAAAGTGAGATATTTCAACGAAGGTTTCTTCAACAAATAATACGAATATCCTATAATTAATATTATAGTACTGCTAGTCTGCTGTGTAGAAATATGGGAAAGGGCGGGGATGAATTGTAGGGGGGATAGAGAGTATAAAATAAAATTGCCTCTGGCTAGCTTTGTTACATTTTCATTATGTTGTCATTTTTTTTATATACATTCCTTTGTATCGAGAGTATAGCAGGTGTTCTGCTCGTTGCATTTGCTATTTTCCTGAAACGGGTTTATCACAACAGGGACCATAACTAAATAACAGACATACACTTCTCTTCACTGCTGCGATTACTCATCTTCAATTCAAATATATTTACCCTCTTTGGCTGCTTCCTTCCCACTGACAAAAATTCCGAACAAGTGTGTGGACAAAACTTGTTTCTGTACGCAGGGTACCGATTCTGATCTGTTGCGATCCAATTAGATGCGCGGCAGGCTTTCCATGTCTTCTCAGCGGAAATAAGTGATACTAATCCCGACTAGTCCAATGAGTCTTCATCATAGTGCTAGGACAAGTGTCTCGAGTTCAACTCTCATCTTCTGGTGTCATTTATCAACGCGTATGTAGTATTATTATTAATAGTAGTAGTAGTAGTATTAGCACGGCGTCTTACTACCCGTTCTGGTTATACGCACTTACGCTAATGTGTAATGGTAGAGTGATTGTGGGATGAAGTGGAGGACCTACAGTTTAACGTGGAATCCGAACCACGGCGGAGGCCTGGCATTCCCCAACGCATATGTATAGTTTATCTTGTTAAAAGTTTGACGTATACTTTCTTAAAACAAACAATAAATCATTACATCGTATGATTGGACAAAGCACTAATTAGTAATCACTTATCTCTTTAGATTCTAAAATGTTCTAGTTTTAGAATCTAAATAGATAACCGATTACTAATTAGTGCTGTGTCCAATCATAATATTAAAATCTGTTATGATTTTTTTTTNTTATTTTTTTTTTTTTTTTTTTTTTTTTTTTTTTTTATAAAGTCTAGTCGTCCTTAGCACTCGATTACAAGACAATATAACTTGTTAATTTCTTATTCAAGACGTCAACATAAAGAATGTAAACAAAACAACCCACTTTTCTCATAGGTTTAACTGATTGAGATCCTCGGCCGAAGGAAGTAGAGTTGATTTTTTCCTATGACGTAGTTTTACATCCTTTTTCAAGAAAAATGTTTATGGGAACCCTTATTTCTGTAATTGAGTGTTTTTTTCACAGTAATCCAGTGTTGCCACTAGATATTTAAAATCATAATAATAGTAAAAGATAGTCCATTTTACCGCCGTGACTTTAATGCTCCAATTAATTACATTTTCCGTCATCCAAGAAATACGAACTTTTCCTAAATGCTTAGTGTCACCGTTTATGAGCCATACCTCATGATGATGTCATCTTGTAAGAAGAGAAAGTCCCAATTTGTGAGTCTCCGCCCTGTGTATCAGGTAGGGAGAGGGAGGAAGGGGTCTTGGAACCTTATTTTATCCCCTCCGACGGGATGTAATGGTGTGTCTCTCAGAAGGGAATTTATTCAGGTTAACTTAAGGTTATTTGCATTGGTGTGGTAACAAATCTTCTCAGTCTAGAGCACATAATGGAGGATTAGACTGTAAGCTTGTACAGTCCAATTTAAATATAAAGAACTTTTTTTAACAGATTTATATTTTATTTAACCACGTAGTGGGTTGTACGCATATATCAATCACGCTAGTCTTATTATTATTATTATTAGCGCCGCGTCTTACTACCCGTTCGGGCTATACGCACTTACGCTAATGTCTAATGGTAGGGTGATTGTGAGATGAAATGGAGGACCTACAGTTTAACGTGGAATCCGAACCACGGTGGAGACCTGTCATTCCCCACATTCACAAGATGTCTTGTCAGAGGTGAAGGAAGGGTTTGGTAATCAGATAAATTTATGCCGGGACCTGGGATTGAACCCCGGCCGCCAGCATAGAAGTCTGACACCTTACCCCTAGACCGCCAGGTCACCATCACGCTAGTCGATTAGGAATAAGTAACGGTGTAGTTTTAAAGGAAAAGAACTTGATTTTCAAGGAGGCAGAGTGGAAACTCAACTATGAAAAACTACCCTATGTACACCTGGCTAAGATTCAAAACTCCATCTCCCTGTCATCGGTAGCCTAGTATATTGCGAGAATGACGCCTTAGACCATGTGGCCACATGATTATTGTATTGAGAAAATTATAGAAAACAATAGATCTCACAATTCCACGAGTCAATAACACAGTTGGATATGAAAATAACGTGTTCTAGCTGCACTAAGAAAGGTGTATCTCATTTAGAGCAATATATATATATCAGTTGGTAGCGTGTCTGCTTTCTAATATAAGGATCTAGAGTTTGATTTCCGACCATACTAAAATATGTATGATCAGTATGAAAATAGTATGTTCTAGATTTGAATTAGTTTGTAAGTTATGTGTTGTTATAATCGATTGATTCTGAAAGTACCCCTTTTTTTAAACAAAAACTAGTGATTACCATACCACTGTTACAAACTCGATAAAACTCTTTGACTCGTCAATGTTTCCTCTATATCGCATTAAAAGCGTATTTAATTAATTACTATAGTTGGAGCCACATTAAAATTGCATTGTGGTCATATTAAGTTCATCCTTTTTAATTTTGGTAGTAATAATAATAATATTTAGCACCACGTCTTACTACCCGTTCGGGTTATACGCTTTAATTACTAATTACTCTAATGGATTAGGACTTGGTAAGGTTTAATTAGAGGAAGTGAATCCGCATTTGCGTGAAGAGAGAGTGGAAAACCATTTAGAAAAAACCGCCCCCAGTTCACCCGACCAAGATTCGAACTTCGATCTCCCCATCCTCAGCAGTCGAGCTTCATCATGACAAGCGCGTTAGCCAACTACGCCACCGAGGTGGGTAAAAAAAATTATATTAAATCAAGAGTCTGTAATCCGATTGTACGAACATTAATAGAAACAAATATACATTCGTTATTATATTCTGTAACAACTTCCGATTATATTTTAAAGATGATGGTATCGGCATTAAATATAAAGGCTACCCTTGTTGTGTTTACTTTATTCATTTTTTGGTAGTTTATTTAACCAAGCCTAAATTTTTTTTTTCCTTTTTTATAAGAATATTGATTTTTTATTCTTTTCAATATTAGCAAGGCTTGTTTCTGTCTATAAACATTTTAACAGACAATAATATCTTATTTATTTGTTTTATTTTCTATGTATCTAATATTTTGATGAGTGTATTTCAATAGACTTTTGAATATAGATTTGAGGAGCGTAGCCCGAGGTGAGAGGCAGGTTCCCCTACAAGCTGTACATGTCACGTGACATCCCTGAATGAACAGGTTGGCCGGATATCAGGACCAAGTAATAGCCCAACAGTGGCTCCCATTCTCGATTGTAATGGAAACAGTCGTAACTGCGGATGTCGGCCGGTCCTGTCTTGCCCCTCACCCCCTTTAGCGGCCATAGTCCTCTATCGTGTTTTTACGGTTCTCTCTTCTTTCATAGCCCGTCGCTGTTACGACGTCGTATTCATGTTGATGCGTTGTAATGAGACGCCACCGGCCTTCATTCAGGTAAAGTCGGGAGAAATCGACTCTTTTTTTTTATCTTCACGTTGGTAAGAAGAATAACGAATCAAGGAGTCTCCAGTTGGATTTTTTCTGGACTCTCTAGATGCACCTAGGACGTTTGGTGACATCTGGAATTATCCTAGTTAAAATATATAGGTCGCTTGGACCAGGTCGGTCATAGGACGCTTGGCGTAGTTGTGAAAAAAAACACTATTCCTGCCTTGTGTGTTTATTTACTTCTGTCTTGCAATTAAATAGGGTCTGTTCAATCGCTTGATAGTTACATTAGGCTAGGTTAGATCAGATTTACGGAACTGAAAGGGAATCGCCTGATGGTCAGGCTATATTATATTATGTTAGGTAAGTCTTCATAAGTAAAAGGAATCATTATGTTTTTCCTTAGTCCATACGTCCTATCTCGGTTGTTCCAAAATTATTATTACTATTAGCACCGCGTCTTACTACCCGTTCGGGTTATACGCACTTACGCTAATGTACTATGGTAGGGTGATTGTGAGATGAAATGAAGGACCTACAGTTTAACGTGGAATCCGAACCACGGTGGAGACCTGGCATTCCTCACAATTCGCAAGATGTCTTGTCAGAGGTGATTGTTCCAAAAGGCCTCCCATTTACTTACTAATAGTGCGCCAGATGTCTTGTATGAATTGGTCCAAACGGGTCGCTTTTGGGGGGGGTAGTGTACCAAAGTTCCTACGGCCCTATAAATAAATTTACGATTTGTGTTGAAACCTGTTTTCTATCACATTTATCAGCATTAGAGTCGGGGATAGAATTCGCGCCTCATCTTTATTGAGTTCATAACTCAGACACTGTGATAAATTGAGTGGACATTATATACTAGTCTACATCGGTGGTCACGTGGTCTAGCGCACCACACTAGTATTAGAGTGGATTGTCAGTGACGGGGATTACGGGGCTCGGATCCCGGCGAAGTGTATTGAAGGTGTTTTTCTTTAACTCGTTTCCCACTCTCCCTCTATCCAGATGAAGTAACAGTTTCTCTCATATTCGACCTCCTTCGTCACTATTTAATTACCGTGATAAACGAATCCATGCAACTTTAACGGCTACTAGCTTCATACGTGAGGGGAAGAAACAACTAATTAATCTATTCCATTTTAACAAGAACCATCATTATCTTTCTTTTTAAACTTTTACTATAATGATAACTAACCTCTTTCCTTTCTTTTAAAAAAACTCTAATTCACGTCAAAACAAAAAGTCCCGCTTTGATTTGGCCCAAAAATATCAGCACGATTTCCGTTCTCCCTCCTATTATTTTTAATCGCAGCTATATTCCTCATTGTGAGGAGTGTAAATTGCACTACTTCTACCTTTTATTATAATTGTTAATTGATCAATAATAATGTAAGCCTTTATTATGATATCTATTTTCGGTATCGTTCTTATATTTGACTTAAATTGGTGTTTAAAAAAATGTTAACCCTTTCAAAGTTGCGCACGAGTATATTCACATCGCAACCCGTGGCCCCCTCTCAAACGTTTGCCATTATAACCTCTAGACCAGTGTTGTTTTTTAGCAGACTTTTATTGGTTGTGGGTGACCTAGTGGTCTAGGGGTAAGGTGTCAGACTTCTATGCTGGCGGCCGGGGTTCAATCCTCGGTCCCGGTAAAGATTTATTTGATTACCAAACCCTTCCTTCACCTCTGACAAGACATCTTGTGAATGTGAGGAATGCCAGGTCTCCACCATGGTTCGGATTCCACGTTAAACTGTAGGTCCTCCATTTCATCTCACAATCACCCTACCATTACACATTAGCGTAAGAGCGTATAACCCGAANCTCACAATCACCCTACCATTACACATTAGCGTAAGAGCGTATAACCCGAACGGGTAGTAAGACGCGGTGCTAATAATAATAATATTGGTTGTGAGTCCTTGCGGTACACTGAACGTGCAAGTTAATGACACTACGAGAGACTTGGGTGTACGCATGCGCAGAGATACTGCTTTCAGTTGAACAGTAAATGCGTGTGTTTATCCTCTATTAGAGCACGGATGGAAATTGTGTGTAATAAACTACAAAATTAACATTAATTACTACACGCCTCGGTGGCGTAGTTGGATAACGCGCTAGTCGTGTTGAGCTCGACTGCTGAGGATGGGGAGATCGAGGTTCGAATCTCGGTCGGGTAAACTGGGGGTGATTTTTCACTAAATTGATTTTCCACTCCCCTCCACGCAAATGCGGGTTTACTTCCTTTAATACAACCCTCCTAGTTCCTAATCCATTAGCGTAATTAATACTTAAAGCGTATAACCCGAACAGGTAGTAAGACGCGCTGCTAAATAATAATAATAATAAAATCATTAATTACTCAAATTATCGATAAATATATTAAAGCTTTAGAACATTTATTTCTTATTTATTTTTAAAAACCCAATATTTTATTTTACCGACAGTAAAATAACGTCCAGAATTTTCCAGCACACCCTTTGAGAACTACTGCTCTAGGTATATTTTGAGAGTGATATTTTAACAGTAGTGAATGGAACAAAATTGTTATCATGTGATCTCCTTTTACAAATGTTATATATATAAAGAGCAGGGTGTATCACAATAAGATGTGTCCAACACACACACAAACACGTGTTCAATTCTCAAATAACAATCTGCATACGTGCACAGGATGATGTATTCCGACTATGACAACAGTAATATCGTGGTGCGATGGTAGGTTGAGAAAATATGTCTTTTGTCAACATTGGCAATATAGTATGACCATATTATTATTATATTGACATTGATATTGGAGATGCATACCATATCTATTATTATTATTAGCACCGCGTCTTACTACCCGTTCGGGTTACACGCACTTACGCCCATGTGTAATGGTAGGGTGATTGTGAAATGAAATGGAGGACCTGCAGTTTAACGTGGAATCCGAACCACGGTGGAGGCCTGGCATTCATACGATATCATTTTACAATGTGTAAGAGTATGTGAAAGTTGATTTTGTGGCTTTTGAAAATGTTATATATAATAAACCTGTTGGAAAAGTGGTAGCCGAGAGTTAAAAAAAAGTTACTAAAACTAATTTCATATAAATATACGTCAAGTTATTTTACCTGTAGGTGTCATTTTAAGAGATTGTTACTGTCGATAAAATATTAATAGTAACAATAATAATAATACGGTCCTATTTCACTTTTTCCTAACCCCTCAGGTAGAGAAAGTATTGGGATCGTAAAATAAAAATTGTATTTGAAGTTTCGATAGATGTCGATATTTCATAACCCACTTTACCCAAAAAAGGTTGGGATTTAAATATGGTCTTACTGAGACTAAAACCGAAAAAATATACCAATCAACTTAAAACTGGGTATAGTGTTTTTATAAGGGTCCTAAAAGGTTTTTTAATCATCCATACAACCTTAAAATAATGGATAGTTTATTTGGGGGGGAAACGAGAAAAGTCGATTTACTCAAAATTGACTATAACTACATATGTCCGTCTGAAGTGCTTCACCTCTTCTGGAGTGTGATATTCCTCGAGGGACTTCATATCTGATTATGGAGAGTGGACTATCTTTGTATAGTACCTGAGGCCAGTTCCGAAGGGCGGGTGTAAACCCCGGCCTGTAGAGACTAGGTATCCAGTGGCTTCAAGAGAGGTGGGCCATCCTCGGGTAAGCACTTATTGGCGTGCTGGTCCCGGCAGTACTTGGTATAAAGAGGGGAGATTCAAGATGAACGCCATTTTATGTTGATACAGTAGCCCCATGGCTTCTTTGGTACTGACTGTCGGAAGTGACAGCTGCTAAACACATGTTTTTTCAGATCATTTGGCCCGGCGTAGGGATACATAATTTGGTCTGGTAACTTTTCAAAGCCGTCATCTGTCAGCTGTGAGCTGTCAGTCAGCACCAAAGAAGCCATGAGGCTACTGTACCTTACAGGGGGTAGACCCAACATCTTCGTCTTTAAAGCCAAGGCGCGATGGCATAGCATGGTGGGCAGCATCTGCATCATTGGTGAATGTAAAAAAGCCAGGATTTAGAAGGATCCTTTGTTAAAACTCTAAAATAGGCACGGTGTAGCAATACAAACAAAATTATGCATCTCATTTCTCCATGAAAATGACTTCGAGGGTACTTTACATCAGCGGAAAGTTCCCAACCTTGATAATATATTTCTACAACTCATTGAGATACGCAATAACTTATCATTGCAAAGTTGAAGAATTCCTTTAAATAAATAACTTTTATTTGAAAGAGTATTTTATAACATCAATATTTTCCTAGATATAGACAAATATATATTTTTAAATAAAGTTTGTGGAAATGGGGGCTTAAAATGCACAGAACATATAATTTTTTTTAATGTATTAATGTATTTTATTTCATGAATGTTCTTTGGTGGAATGCGATGTTCTTTTTCTCCCCATTATATATATATGTCAATGTATTTTTCCTCGTTTCATTTATCTTACGAGCTATAAGTATAGATAAAGGAGTAAAAAAGTCTGGGTGGTACACAGTACCATTAATTTTTTTATTTTGGCTTCAATAAAATAAAATAAAGCTTGGACAAAATTTTAAAGTAATATAGTTGGTAAGGAGAGTAAATAACAATGTTTAAAAATATATGATGAGGAATGAACTTGCTATTACAATTTAATGTTGTGCTAAATCACACAGTCAATAACATTTATGAACATCCATATTCATTTTACAGAAGTATAATGTGTCTGTATATAACTGCGTAAGTATATCATATATCAGTCCAGAGAATTTTTTAGTATTTCTCAATAAGATATAAAGCTTAAGTTTGGTGAATTTATATATTAAACCCTCAAAAGCTGCGCAAAATATTCAAACTTGAAAACTAATCAAAATTAAAAAGAAATTTTTTTTAAAAATCGTGATTTAGTTCATCATTTTGATTTTTCGAAGTGTTTTTTTTTTTTGCATTTCAAAAGCAAGGAGAAGCTATAATATAAATTATAATTTCAAATCCAAAGAGAAATAATTGCAGATTATAACATAGTGATCTATGTTTATAGTCCGCTTGATTTTTATTCATATTAGTTAGCGAAAAGTGTTTCTTTGGTCAATGAAAATGTTATGGAACGTTAAATATATTTATTTAATTTGAGCTTACATTTATATACACTAGATATGTATTCATACAAACCGATTAATACTTTAACTAAAATAAAGCTGACACTGCAGAGTAACATATGATATAAATTTATAAAATAAGTGTGAACTCAGTTGACTGTGAGGATGAGCTGAAAAAATGCAACCATCCATTTGAGTTTTAAAACAGTTTTACGCCCTCGGGAATACCGCTACACAATCTAAACTTAAAAATAGGAAGTATAATATTGCTCCTCAGGAACTTAAATACTAAAAAGGGCGTATGGAATGGAACCCGCCTAGCAGTGACAAAATTTGGTGAAAATCTAATACACTCAACAATTTCAGTGGGCCCGTCTCAAAAGAATGAGTGTGTTTCATACCAAAAATCAATTTGGCCCCTGAAGCCCCTGATCTCCCTTTTATTTTGAGATGGAGGAAGTTTTCAGTTAAACTAGCATTCTCAATTACTATAAATAAGTCACTGGTTCAAATTTTAGATAGGGTTAGTATTTATCTGCCAAAGACAGTTTTCAGCCATGGTCAACTGTACGTACAGTAGCCCCATGGCTTCTTTGGTGCTGACTGACAGTTTTGAAAAGTTACCAGACCAAATTATGTATCCCTACGCCGAACCATATGATCTGCAAAAACATGTGTTCGACAGCTGTCACTTCTGACATTCAAAATTTAAGTATATACCTAAATGTTGACTGTCATAAGTCAGCTGTGAGCTGTCAGTCAGCACCAAAGAAGCCATGGGGCTACTGTAGCTTTTCCCAGGGTACGAATTTCAACAGATGTTATGTCATTGGCGGATCAAATTAGGAGACATTGATATTGCAAAACCCTGCAATATTCACCAAAAAAAAGTACATAAATACATTTGTAGTTTATTTAGTTAAAAAAAACTTAATTTAGTTAGTTATCATTTTATTCACTCTTACTTAAAATAAATAAGTGGCAGAAATATAATTTTATAACAAGCTAACCCAACCTAACAGAACCTAACTTTTCATGCATCTACAAATTGAAGGTTTAATTTTATTAGGTTGGCTAAAATTGATATCATCCTGTCATAGCCAGGCTTAGAAGCTAATATTTAAATAATATTAAGAAAAAATACAAATTGAGAAAACAATTAATTAATGATAGCGAACGTAATCACCATTTATTTTCTCTCAACACATATATAATTTTATTTTAAACATAATTTATAAAATTAACATAAATGTTATATTGATTGCATAATTTGGCACACTTATTGTAAAGCAACAAAGTTAAAACCCGTTTCGGTGGTCGAATGGCCTAGAGCGTAGCTCTCGCATTAGACTGGACTTTCGATTACTTGGAAGGTTTGAGGTTCGAATCCTGGTCGTGTTGACTGAGGGTGATTTTTCCTTAATGAGTTTCCACTCTTCCTCCTTGCAAATGTGTGTATACTTTATTTTAAATCAAACGTTCTCACTCCTATCACATAAACGTAATTAGTATATACGTATAAAGGTATAGCACAAACGGGCAAATAAATTATGTTCACTTAAACCCTGTTTCCTACCTCGTTCATTTTCTCCACCATTGCGTGAAAATCCCTCTATACAGGGGCTGACACTTTGGTCAATACCTGCCTTCCCTATTGTTGGTGCTTTCTCCCTTCACTTACATCCCTTCTGCTTTGCGCAAGATGAGAAAGAGCGCGCGGGGTCCGACTACTAAAAGAGAGATTTTGTGCCGGTCGATGAAGGTAACGTATCCAAGAGAACCTTAACTGCAGATTTAATAATACTTCTAGTAGGAGGTTCTCTATGACTTGTATTAGAACGTTCCCAAAAAAAAGAGTAAAGGGAGGAGAGGCGTGAATAGGTTAGATCTGCTGGATGTTTTACAGTAGTGGACCACGGGACCAATGCAGCCCATGCTCACTAAAATGAGGCCCCCTAAAGTATCCTAGAAGCAAATTAAAGGGAAACCCTCGGTGGCGGTTGTGAAATACCTAATGATTCAGATAAAAATATTGTCATGATTGCATTTTATTATGCATTTATTTGATCAATATAAACATGTATAAATATTTAATATTTATAATACTAAGTTGTTTTGTGAAAGTGTGCGCTCATATTTTTATAAAACTTTTTGGGAGGTTAGTTAAAAAAATGTTTGGAGTAATATTTGAAAGGTTCTACCAACAAAAAATACAGTTTTACCAGACTTGTGTATTAAAAATAATTGATTTTTAAGTTTATTTTGAAGCCCTATATTAAGTTGATGGTGTTACTAAATATATATTCAGCCCACAGTCAAAACTGATAGTAAAATTTGGCCCTTGGTATTAAAAAAAGAAACGTCTGTCTACCCTAGCCTACAGTGTGCATACAGGTTCCTGATAGGAGATGGCTTGGGGCGTATAACAGCTTCTAAGTTTAAATCAGATTAATAGAGCCACCGATTGTATTAATAAAATAAGTGCACATACACTTAATATGACTTATTTTACTTGGAAATTAATTCATACAGGGCCATCCAGCACATAGCAAAAATAAATATCATGAAATAAAAATCAACCAAATTGCTTGAAAATCACCCCACCTTCGTTACGTATCTTTGTCTCAAATTGTCAACATCCTCCTATCTGCCATTTACATAACAGCTACCTGTTTGAGCATCAGCGCACAGTACTAAAAGCTTGTAAACATGTATTCAAGAATTAAATATTTAATACTATAAACGGATCTTTATTAGTAGATCTCCTTAGAACGTTTAAAACTAAATGTAGGTAATCTAACCTTGTCTAAGTCTCTTTTTATACCTTTCAACCGTCGAAATAAATACATAATGCTAACTGCACAGTTTAAGGCGTCACTCTCACAATAATCTGGTTGGATTGTCAAATATGGGATAATTGGGGCTAAAATTTCGGTCGGGTGCACTAATGATGGTTTTTCATTAACGGTTTTTCACTACTACTTCACGTCAATGTGAGTACATTTGATTTAAATTCTAACTTCCTCGTACTTACAACATTAACAAAATATACACGTTGTACTCTAGCATGTGGGATTATATTAATATTGTGATTGTAAGTTGTTGATTTTGACCTTACGTGGAGCCCCACGTTGTTGAAGTCAAATTGTAAAGTTGTAGTGGAGAAAAGGTTTTCTCGGGGAGTTGTTGTTATGGGCCGTAGTAGACTTTCTCATTGTGGAGTCTCTCGTTAAAATCCGGCTTTATAATGTTAAAGAGTCTGATTTTAATGCTACTTATATATGAAAAATTTGTTATTTTGTATAAACTTGTTTTTTTAATTTAAAATCAATTGATTCTGAATAATTATGTCTGAACACACGATGCGGCAGCTTAAGCTAGATATATTCTGAACATTGAAAAAGGACACCTGGACACGGGAATTGAACCCGGGACCTTTGGCTTAGTACGCCACTGCTCTTACCACTGAGCTATCCAGGATTCGTCCCGTGCCCAGGGTCATTCTTTACTCATATTTTAAGGCAGAGTCTACGATGGACGTGCGAAAATCGTCGGCTACTAGTCCTAAGTCCATCATAGACTCTCTGCCTTAAAATATGAGTGAAGAATGACCCTGGGAACGGGACGAATCTTGGGTGGCTCAGTGGCTAGAGCAGTAGTGTACTAATCCAAAGGTCAGGGTTCGATTCCCTTGTCCAGATGTCAATTTTCAGGATATGATATCTGTGTCGAGTGATCCCTCACTAAATGCATACATAATAGCTTTGGCTATTTTGATTCTTATTAAGATAGATAGCTAAACGTGCCGTGGACTGAATTTTACTTTTGAGATTAGTTTAACATGGACCGTTTCTCAGTGAGGTTGTGGACTGAATGAAGGAAGCATCATTCTTTTGGGTATATAGTTCGAAAGAAACCCTTCTAGTATATTCTATATTTCTGTAGGTTGCACCATGATTTAGAAGGGAGGGATAGAGAGACAGACAGAGAGAATTTTCTCGAAGTTATTTTGTTTCTCAAGTATTCGAAATAGGGGTGGGGGATTGTGAACAAAAGAGCTTGGTTGTCAACAACTAAAAAAATTATCACCCACGTGTGTGAGAAGATTTCCTAACACATGTGGATGCATTTAGTTTTATGTACTGAAACTATTCATTAGTTTGAAATATGTTAAGGGTGGGAACTTTTGATCAAAATTATTATTAGATAAAAATCTATTTCATTACAAGATGCTTAACATTATAGGAAGTGCTCAAAATGTCGACCTTGGGTCTGAATGCAATGTATTTTTTTTAAAGTGCGAAATCCCACGGCACAACGACTGCATGCTTGTATTCAGTTTGAAGGCGGCCATTTTGACCACGTTCTATAATGTTAAGCGGCTCCATTTTACTGGAGTACAAACATGAATTTAACTGGAAAACAAGGTCAAATGGGACACACGTTCACACTAACGTTTTTTCACTCTTTTAATGTCTCCTGTCCACCACCGGTGTGGGTCCCACATGTTACGGGTCATCCTGTATATGCATATAATCCGAATGGGTAGTGATAATTGGTGGAAAAAACAACAGACAATATGATAATACTGACAGATACACATGGCTTGACGTATGAACATATTAAAGTAGTTCTAGTAGCTTTTGGAACTGTCCTTATTATCGGGATAAGATTATATTTGGCAATTACAAAAAATATATTGATAATCATTAATATACTTAAAGAGTAATTTTTTCTGCAACGATCAATGCTAACAAATGGTATATATAATAGATTTATCAAGTCTTAGAACTGTCAGATAAAGCTATTTTGATTAATACTGTACTTACCGCACTACCACGTCTAAGTAGGTCTAACCTCTCGGGTTATACGAATTTATTATTAGACTTAAGCAATAGGGGTAAGGAGGATAAAATTGTAGACGTAATGTACCCGTATTTGCGTGGAATGGTAGAGAGCTGTAAGTCATTTAGGATAACCTATTCTCAGTACACCCAAACGGGATTCTAATCCAAATCTCCCCATCGCCAAAAAAAATTCATTCCATAGTGACGTATTAAACCATGTGACCACAGGTGCGGGCTAATAGTTCTGATATTAAAATCAACCTTCACTATTTCATTTTCTACATAAGTTGGTTTGTCAAGGAAGGGCGCTTCGATTATTTTTTTTTTAGTCCGGCAACTTAGCTCGGTCGGTAACGTGTATGTTTATTAAGCTAAGGGCCTCCGAGTTCGATTCTTGGTATGGTCGAAAAATGTATCATTGGTGAAATGTGTGTATACCCTTTCACAGTGATGAATTAACGGTTGGGGGCTTGATGTTGTGTCTCTTTTAGATATAATTAATAAATGGTGTGCTGATATAATCAGTCAGTTCAGAAAGTGCATCTTAAATATCTTTAAATAAATATAAAAGGATATGTTACTTAAATTGAACCATGCTGTTTGTGATGCACGAGTGAAGTCCCATCAATGATTCTTGAACTGTTATTCAAGTTGCTCGTTACTAAGGAAACTGTCACAAGAGTTTCAAATAAATTTATCTTATATTCCCTGACTACTAACGAGTGTTATTTATCAAGATATTAAGAAGGAGTCCTCAAATGCTGTTAGTAATTTATATTTCTTTGGTGAGCTATTTCGACAAGAAATATAGTATCTTAGTCTGTACACCTTTTGGGTTTACCGCGTTCGTTGATGGGAAGTTATGAAGTTGGTAAATTATTCTAAAAGTTACAGTTCAGTCAAGAAATTACGAGTCGTAGTAAAACCAAGAGTTAGCTTTTGTTTATAGTGTACAATTAATTTACCCTGTGAGGTAACAAGCTTTCCTTGAATTATTTAACTATGGTATAGGCCCCCTATAGCCTAAAATATAGGGTCAGGAGAAACGGAGTGTCTGTCATGGATATATTTGTATTGAACGAAAAGCTGCCTGTTGTATTACTTTTTCTCCTTCATAAATTACTAGATCATGATTTAAAACATATCCTAAAACTAACATGATACCTAATCTTCAATCCTAATGTGTATATTAAGGTTGGAGAGCAACTAATCAGTTGTTCTGATTTGGTTTTCTTTTTGTATATATATTATACTTGAAATAATTTGATATATTTTCTAACAAGGTTTACCTCATTGAAAGTGAAACAAGTTGGGTTTTTTTCGCCACGTCTTGGTTCTTATTCGGGCTAAACGCATATTTTAATTACACTAATTAAATAGCAATGAGCTTGATAAAAATGTTAGGGTAAATGTACCTAAATTTGCATGGGGAAACTCTAATTTCTCCAGTTATAAAATTTTCGGCCATACATGAATGTAGAAAGTAGTTTGTGTAATGCGGGTGCATTTACTAGCCTATTATTCACCTACCTCAGTCATACTCCCTAGATTGAACCGTTAAACAACACTTGCATGTAAACGTATAAATTTAAAATAAACCTTTGTTTTTAACTAAACATAAAAAGCCAGTGGCTAATTACATTGTATAATAGGAATTTGGTAGGAAGAAACCTTAAAAAAAAAGTCAAAATATGTTTTGGTTATCAACAAGATAAAGATTACATTACTTGACGTATGGATACGTTAAAGTAGATTTACTATATTTTCTAGCTTTAAGTGAGGATATTCCTATGAAAATTGTTCTTTATTAAGAGTATGCTATAGGTTACCACTCGTGTTTATCAGTAGAATTAATTTTCATGGTTGGCGGCACTGGAATGGTTATTAAAAGCTTACGCTCATTTCAAATCGGGCAATCTGTATAATTTAATATACAAGATGTCTGAATATTCAAGAATCATAAGGAATCAATCAATATAATTACCGACAACTTTCAGACATACTTGAAAATAGGATGTCATGTCTTTTGATTGTGTATAATTACATCTTTAGCAGTTAATTACTGACGCCTAAGTAGCTGTAAATTTATATATGTTTCGTTGGATACAAAGACAAATTAAATTATGTTTTCAGACATGTATGAAAGTGATACTTGTTACATTTTGTGAGGGAGTGATTGATTTCCCTCCAATTCCAAACACACTGTATAATGCCTTGAGGCGTTGTAAATTGATCAAATTTATGAAACCTCTTAATACAAGGAGAGAATAAACCCTAAATGGAAATAGATGCCAATAGATAAATATGATTTTAATTAACAAAATAAATACCACGTCTATTTTATTTTTATTCTTTCGCTTTTTTAATTCAGTTATCACTCAGTTCAAGCTGCTTAAAATATGTCTCTACTTTTGTTCCCTTATACTTCTTTCCTATTCTCCCGGTCTCCACGAAATCCTCAAGTTAAATAGCATCTGCTTGGACTCGCGGGATTATCTCCAATATGGCGGCCTCTCTTTCCTCCCCCTCTCATCACCTACAAACTTGTCTGGCTAGACCATCAGTTTCTCACCCTTTTCATCGCTTTCTACCTAGTATAGACTTATTTCCTACGCCTTACATGTATTGAGGCTATGTAAGTGTAAGAATATCCCTAAAGTATTTTTTATAAACAATTTTTTAATTTATTTAGGATTTATGGCAGTGTTATTAAAACGAAACTGTAATAAGAAACGGGCACATTGCATTGAGCATTTGAACTAAATTCCAAACATATATTGATTATAATTTTAAACATATAATCAGATACAGCTTAGTGTATGTATACTCCATTCACGGTAGGAATTACTCTCTGAAAGGTGTTTTTTCCTACCAATATCCTACTATATAATAGATTTCTGGTAGGGAAAAAGGCCTTTCAGAAAACAATTCCTACGATGAACAGACCTTACCTTGGTTTTTATTTTCACAGCCTCTATCTAACCGTCTGGGCTATCCAAATTCAACCAAGCGAATAGGGATGTCTGAGAAGTGTTAAAGTTAGATAAAATGTATCCACATTCAAATGGAGGGAGAATGGGAAATAATTTAGGCTAAAATTCCCTCAGTACATCCGGCCGGGATTATAGCCATGACCTTCCATTACCAGCAAACCTAATCATACGAGCTTGATGTTTAAAACGCGTGTCCACTTCTGCAGGTCTAATGGCTGTTAAATATTAACTATACAATATAATTAACTACTTACATATACTTAGTGACAGTGTGAAGCCATACACTTACAGTAACCCCGTGGCTTCTTTGGTGCTGACTGATATCTCACAGCTGATTTATAACAGTCAACATTTAGGTTTATAGCTAAATGTTTACTGTCAGAAGTGACAGCTGCTAAACACATGTTTTTGGAGATCATTTGGTTCGGCGTAGGGATACATAATTTGGTTTGATAACTTTTCAAAGCCGTCAACTGTCAGCTGTGAGCTGTCAGTCAGCACCAAAGAAGCCATGGGGCTACTCTAGCTAGGAGAAAGGAAGGAATAATTTAAGCGCAGTCAGTCGTGTTCGACACTAGGACACCGTGTTACAGTCAGATATGCTAGCATGTTTGTTATTACTAGTATTATATGAGATAAGGGTCCCGGGTTCGATTCTTGGTACTGCTGGAAAATGTATCATTGGTAAAATATGGGTTTCCTCTTTAACGGTGATGCATTAACGGCCTGGGGCTAGGTGTTGTGTCTGTTCTAGATTTAAGTTAGTTTACAAGTCGTGTACTGATATGATCAGTCGGTTCGGAACGTGCACGTTAAATACCTCAAATTAATGACAAATGAAATACTAGTATTACAACCGCTTTCACGTGAACGTGATCTAATTTATTTACTTGACTCCATACTGTCTTGCATGTATTAAATGGGTTACAGTCATTTTGACACGCATCGATGGTCACATGGTCTAACGCGTCACTCTTGTGTTATAATTTATTGCCATTGACGTGGAGGGGTGGTTAAGGTTCGAGTTTGGGTCTTGAGCATTGAGGGTGTTTTTTTCCAAAATTCTTTCCCGCTTTCCCTCTAAGAAAATTCGGCCACATTTCCTCTAAAATTCCAACATACTTGTTCTTACTCAACTATCGTAATTAAAGTGTGTGTGTATATCCCTAACCTATATTAAGACGGGGTGAAAAAAAATTAATCACTGCGCAACATTATGAGCCAATTGAACTGTGTTCGTAATTAAAAAAATATTTTAAGACAGAAAAGATTAATGGACTATTTTTCTACATTATAAACAATTCAATTTAGTGTTGGATTACAAATATTGTATTACATAATTGTCAAACTAATTAGTTAATAAGGAGACATCTATCACTTTTAGTTTAATATTTCATAAAATTGTGTAACTAATTAAACCTCTTCGATTTTGTTCTTAAGTATAGGACCGGCTGCCACCACCCTCTTTAGTGTAGCTTAAGTTGTAATTGATACAAACTAAACGGTTAAAAATAAATTGTCCTAAGAACGTTTATATAATAATTAAAACACAGAAGTCCCGGAAGCTACAGAACCCTCCTCCACACCACTGCTTCATTTATTATGTAATTAAATAAACAGAGAATATTGTGATTGTTTCTAAAAAAAACTATGCGACACCACTTAAAATAAATAATTTGATATAAAAATATATTATTCAAACTTTACTTAGTTTAATTATCATTTTACATTTTCAATTAGTATGTATACTTTATTGACTGACAATAATTATTTGCTCAAATCGTTCAACCACATATAAATATGACCTTATATTTTAATATAATATAATCAAATGAACCCCGTGTTATTGATTATAGTTGATAGGACAGGTAATAAAAACTATAATTTATCTGTATGATACGTGCTTCTTTCGGTCATAACATTTGTTTTTAATCTCGGCACACCCAGCTGGGATTCGAAACCACGAACTCCCTGTTACCAGACGAGGTGGGCGCCTTAACCCAAGTTCCCACCGATGAAGGTGTGATTGGTTCCAACAGTTTCGCTTAGTTTTTGTTCTAAATAATCTACAGTTCAGTCCTTGGTTCAGAAGAAAGTGGCGAGTCACTAGATTGTTTACAGGTAAAGTCAGGCTTGCTGAGAGACTACTTGTTAGTTTGTATCTCCCCATTCACTATAAAATTTTACCTTTGATAACCAGCGCACACTCATTCAACCACTATATTATCGTGTATGTGTTTGGACGAGTGGAGTATGGGTAGGGTGAGTAATTTACTAGCGTAGCTCTACGGAGCCTGGCCGCACTCAAGAAAAGCCCGCGAGGCACTACTTATAAGATAAGTCAGATCAGTTTTAAAAAATGTAATTGACTTGTAGCACTATTTTTAATGTATAATAAATGTTGTGGGTAACAATTGTGTGTTTTTATCACCCTTAGACTATACAGGATAATCGGAAACTCGTAGCCCAAATTGCACATATAGTTTGTTTGAACCAAAAGTAATAAAAATCCCTATACACCTACATCCGGAAAACTATGATAATACCATTAAATTGTGTTTAAAGTTTTGGCGTGGATTGCCTGGAGAACAAAGCTGTGCAAGCATGCACGTACAGCAGGTTGCATAAGAGTTAGGCACGCGACACACTTCACACCTCTACATCTTGGAGCACGGCAGCAGAAATAACCACAATTAATATTAAACAACACACCAGTCCATTTAGAAATGAGAATACGTTCTGAGGGTCATTTTTAACGGTCCTACTTCACAGAAAATTCTTGCCATTAATACATGTGCAGTGCCGCGCACCTAGCTCATATGCAACCTGTTGTACACGCAAACTGGAATAGCTTTGATCTCAAGCCGCTGCACACCGAAACGTTCAAAACCATTTTAAGGTATTATCATAGTTTTCCGGATGTAATTGTAAAGGGATTTTTGTATTATATTAGGTTTACAAGTTATTTGTGCAGTTTGGGCTGAGTCTCCGAACATCCTGTAAATATAGTGTGGTAGAAAAATAACTTCTGGATACAGGAATCGAACCCGGGGCCTTTTGTTTAGCGTGCCAATGTTCTACAACTTAGCTATGAGTCACAAATGGCCCTGAGCACTGGGTGAATCCTGGATAGCTCAGTAGTAGGTACTAAGTGGTACTTTGTGGTCCTGAGTGGGTTCGATTCCCGTGTCTTTGAGTCAATTTTAACCTATTTAATATATATAAAATGCACCTGTGTGGATGGCTGTATACCGCTACCAATTACATTAGTCCACTCATTTTATTTAGCTTCCACCCTCCTTCCTCTACGATTAAATTTAATATAAACATAATATTGCATCTTCTTTTTGCATCACCAAGACATCAAGTGGTGTGATGAATCCTTACAGTACCAAAGTCCTAAGTTTTAATTTGTTTCTTTCATTTACTTTCGTATACTCAGCATTTAATGGTTTGGATGTAAAGTTTTATTTGAGTTTTCAAATTGTTTTTAACTCTACTCCGCATATGTATAGATGTTCATGTAAATTCGTTTGTAAACAAAGATATCGTAAAATAAAGGTTCAGCTTATGTTATGTAAATATTTCTAAGCACCGAGCTTGAAAAGAAGTAGCTTGACAATTTTGGTACAGATAGGATAAAATTAACTTTATCGGAATCGGGGACATATTATATATAGTGCGTTTTCACTTTAGTAATAAAATAATTGTGTATGCGTATCATTATGTGGAACAATTTAAAATAGATACATTGTGTATTTTAAAAACAATTATTCAATAGTCTTAACTTATTATGTTTTTTAATCTCTAAAATATAACCACTATTGTGGTTGACTTTTAGTTGTGTAGTCTCTTGTAAATTATTTGTTAAAGCAACCAAAATAATATTATAAAATGTAATCTTACACTCAATGCTTTTTTTTACTCTAAACTAACGACCACTCTTTTGTTAAGATTTAGAAAAGTTACGTATGTAAATATAAATAATGTACAGTTAAAAACCTCTTTATTTTATAAACTATCATTTGTTACCGCACCATCTTCTATTGTCTCCAAACAGTTATCTATCATAAATTTCCACTTTGACGGAGACATATAAAAGGCCTTGCATCAACTCTCATTCAGAGAATATCACTCCATTTCATCATATCAAGGTCACCTTATTTAAGTACACTCTGTTTTTTTTCTGAAAGGTAGCAACCTTACCTTGATGAGCTACACCCGGGGTGGGCAACCCTGTCACCATTCACCATAAAATGTTTAAATTAGCCATAAAAGTGTATCAAATTTTAGTTGTCCAGCTCTCAAAGTAAAATACACTTTTTCCTGATGCTGTGCGCTCGTTGTAACATTTAAAAAAAGATTGTCCAATTTGGCATTAAATTATCTCACATTTTAAATCCAAACCATTTTTGTCACCCACTTTGTTGGCCGCGTGATCTAAAGTGCTTGTCTCTCAGAATACTATACTGCCGATTACGACGAGATAGAGGTTCAAATCTCGATCGGTTGTACTGAGGGTGGTTTTTTTATAAATTGTTTTCCACTCTACCTCAATTCAAATTCGGGTACACTTCCTTCCCTAATCCCTAAAACTTTTAACGTTATAATTATTACATAAGCATATAGGCCTAACCAGAACTAGGTGCACAAAAAAAATGTAATTTGCGTCTGAGGCACTTGTAACTGATTAGTCAAGGTGTACATGTTTTAAATAAACATGTCCAAACAGTGTGTGTTGTTCTAAATTTTCTATTGAGCAATATAATTTCTTAATTTTCACTTCTCAATTTCCCCGCCAGTGGATATATTGAAAATATATTTCCCACTTTTGGGCTACACTATTATCTTATATTTTAAGCTATACCATAGTGGAATAATGCAAGGTAATGTTTGCTACTTTTCAGAGTAAATGAAGGGTACATAAAATATACCTGTATATTTTTAGACTTTATTTGGTCTTTTTATAGCCTTAATGATACATTGTTTCTCTTTTTTCATGACGATAATTTTCTGTCAGGCATGTTTTAATAACTTACATTTTGAACCATTTCCCCATTACATCAGGTTTGGTGGCTGTAAACAATTCGGTTTTCATTATTTATCTGTAAACCCTCACCGAATCGTTGACTATTACATGTAATCCCACAGTTACCAATCAGTCCGTCAATATTTGTCAATCGTGGTCCCTCTGGTTGTACGATAACGCTATAATTGAGCCGATGACCGAGCGGTGTTTGCTAATCTGCGTCATCCTCCAGCTATATCCACAATTTCCAGTGGTTCGGGAACTTTGGCACAAGTTGTACGACGAAACAACCACTAAAAAGGCCGTGTTGTTGTAGTAACCCGTTGGCGAAAATATCCAGAAATCCCTTCAAAGCATGATTAATACTAGTGGTGTGAGAGTACTCGAAAATTCGAGTTAAGTCGAGTTTTAGTATCTGCTCAAACTCGACTCAAAGATTTTCACAAAACACAAAAAATCTGTGTACTCAAGAGTTTTAGATGTTTTTATCCAAAATTCCTGGTCTAATTAATTTCTTTCAATCTTAAGATATAATTTCATAGCAAATAGAGTCCCTCAATATGTCAAATGTCTAACTAAAAAAACTTTATACAACTATACTAAATCTATTGGAAAATTCGAATTTATATATTTTTTAATACAAAAAAAAAGCACTAAAAACTAGGTTTGCACTTATTTATGGCTTAAGCATGGATCTATTTCAGAAATTCACCTTGAAATATTTGTTGTACAAATATTTATCTTTACTACGCCAACTAAAAAAAAACTCGTTCTCATTCAAACTTTACTCAAAGTGATAAATTCCTAACTAATACTCTTGTCAAGCTTACAAATATTTTATTCACTCAACTTTACGGTGCGGCGGGAATTAACGAGAGCTAATATCAATATTATTTTAGGATTTCATAGCGAAAATTTTTATTTGATCCAAATAAATAAAATAATGCTTAAGTAAATGCATTTAGTTTAATTTTCTGCACATAATAATAAACACTTTTTTTTAATACTTACCTCGAGCATAGTGGTATTTGATCCCAAAAAAATTAAGTGAAGAACAAAAAAGTCCTGTTAAGTTTGCGCGATGTCCTTGAAAAACAAACCAGAAATGTAAGGACCATTCAGAAAATTAAACTAAACTGAAGCAATCTTGTATCTATTTTGGCAATAAATTTTTACTATAAGCTCTGCAAAAGTACGGACCTAGCTCGTGCTCGCCCCCCCCCCTTACCCCCCATACACATTAAGAAAATTAAATGGTACGGGACTCCGCACGGACTTTCTCGCTCTATTGTTTGGAAATGGAGATATTTACTCAAAACTCGTAATATATGTGAAACAAGATAATATACACTGGCAAACCCAAGCATAAATTGCACTATACTTAAGGAAAACTTGTTTTTAGTCCCGGTTTTAGATTTAATAATTTTGTTTTTAAAGAATTAATGTCCTCATTTGTATGTTTGGACCGATAAAAAAAGATAAATATTGGCTCAAAAAGGATCAACACATCGTATTAAAATTTCGACTTCCAGTTAATATTTTCGACATTTTATTAAGTGTTGTACATATTCATGCCCTCGCATTGCTATTAGATTCCTCATTTATAAATTTTGACCAATAAAAAATGTAAATATTGATTATTGAGTATAAAATGAAGATAGAGCATTGTTGTACCAACATTTCTCCTAAGAGATTTAGGAAAAAAACATACTTTTTTTTAGAGACTTACTTATATTTAATTACTCTATGGCATTGTAGAATTATTGCGTTAAAATTTAAGTAGTATCTCTTACAACTAAAGCTCACAAAGTTGTATTAATATATTTGCCAATATCTCAGAAATTTTTGTATTTATAAAAGTATATTTCATTTAAAAGTTTTTTATTTTTTTAATAGTACTACATTTTTGCAATGATAAGTTATTTCATATCTCAAATAGTTGCGGAGATACGGAAGATTATGTTTCTGTAAAGTACCCTAAAATTCATTTTCATGGTAAAACGAAAATAGCCAATTTATAATCTTAATCAACGCCTAGACACGAACTTTAATCAAAATCGTTAGAGTCGATTTTGAGAAAATTGATTATTTTTCTTTTTGCCTTTTCTTAAACTACTTTTAATTTTAAGTTTAAACAGACACACACAGACGTCATTGCAAAGACCACTTTTTAGGGTTTGGGGGGTCTTGATAGGTCGAGATCCATCAACATTTCAGGTTAGATTTTCTTTTGCTGTTAAATACTTTTACCTTTTGTGTTCGAAAAGTTATATATATATATATATTTACGTATAGCTTGAAAGTTATTGGTTTTATAAAAATATGCTTCTTATAAAATATGTGTATTATAAAGAGACCTTCATATTTGTAACGACAAATAATTTTATATCTCAAATAGTTTAGGAGATATTATAAAAAAATATATAATCTACGCATCAGACCGGAGCCCTTAAAGTCATTTTTCCGAAATATTGAGAGAAGCCATTTTGTTTGAAATATTTATAAATGTGTATAAATGAAATTTAATCAAAATCTTTATAGCCTATTTAGAGAAAATCGACTTTTTCTCTTTTTTCCCTTCAGTAAACTACTCTTAATTTTATATTTAGATATCTAATTCTGAAGCTCCTTGGGGCAACCCTATGGAAACCCTAGATACCAAGTTTTAGCTCGATCGGTAAAATAGTTTAGGCTCTAGATGGAGATACAGACAGAAAGAAAGTCAAAAAAAACTTTTTTGGATATGGGGGGGGTCATGAAACGTTAAGATTCATCAAAATCTTGAGTTAGATTTTGTTGACGATCACAATACTTTCTCTACCTGTAAGATAGCGAGAAAGTAAAAAAGGTCCGTGGTCAAATGGTTAGAAAGGCTGACCGAAAATCTAGGGAAAATGACTTTGATTCACAACTATGTGTAATGGTCCCTGGTTTAATTGTTTAGAATATTTGGTTGTTCTAGTTTAGTTAATCAAGAATAAACATCAG
Organism: Timema shepardi; assembly: GCA_902151425.1. NCBI lineage: Eukaryota > Metazoa > Arthropoda > Insecta > Phasmatodea > Timematidae > Timema > Timema shepardi. The sequence goes on from CABFVX010000897.1 coordinate 209,422, forward strand.
TCCAACACTATGGCTCAGTCGGTAGCGTGTCTATCTACTGAGTTAAAGGTTCCAGGCTCAATTCCCAAACATGACTAAAAAAATGTTCGTTGTTGGAATGTGGGTGGGTTCCTCCTTTCACATTTATGAATTAACTGCTGGGGGCTGGATGTTGTGTCCATTTTAGATTTAAATTAGTTTATTATTCTTGTTCCTATATAATCAGTCGGCTCAGAAAGTACACGTTAAATACCTCAAATAAATGGGGGGGAGAAACACATTGGTGACATGTAGTCGATATTGCCAGACAATCGATTCATACATTTTTAAGTAACCATCATGTCCGATATTATGTAACGGTGAATAGGTAATTTGTCAAACAGAGGGCTGCGAGTTATGTCTACCTGAAAGAGCCACTGCGTGCTTACCGGATAGACATGATCAAACAAACAAGGGGCAGGTGACCCCTGTCAGGTATATAACTGCATTCTGTGCTACACTTAGTAATTGATCATCGGATTTGACGAAGGTATCCGAGCCTCACCCACGTGTGGAAGCCCAGACACACAGCAGCTATAAACTACCGGCCGGGCATCGAAGTAAGGTGCTTTGTATTTTATTTATTTAGCACCGCGTCTTACTACCCGTTCGGTCTATACGCTAAGGTTATTTGTACGTTTCGTGGCGGGTTACTGGCAAAATTGTCTTCACGTTTCAATATATTTAAGGATTAGTAGCGACATCACATCTTCTTTAGTCATATTGTAGTAAACTTACAATGTTATAATAAACAACTTAAAAACGTACTTCCATCTATGTCTTGTGCGCTACACCTACCCTATTGAGAGCCATCCTGATAGTAAAAAAAACTAAGATGTTAGGGACAGAGAGATTACAGATGTCTAATATTTTTTTATATAATTTGTATTTAAAAGAATATTAGATTAGCACCTATATCAACAGGTTAAACTGTCTAATACAGTGTAACAGCATGAAAAGAGAAAATTTTAAGAAACCTCTCAAGCGCTCATTTTATTACTTTCTCTCGACCCCTCGAAGAGAGAAGTATAGTGATTGTCAAAAATATCAGATTGGTGATTTTGATAAATTACTCCCTGGAAACAAAAAAGTTGTCTTTGCTTTGTCGTCTTTATGTCTTTTCGTCTATCAGTCTGTCTGCCTTTATCTTGAACTGGAACCGAAATTATTTTACCGATCAGGCTAAGACTTTGTATCTAAGGTTTTCATAAGGTCCTCCTATGGTATTTTTGGAATTAGGTAGCTAACTCTAAAATCAAAGGTATTTTACTGAACGGAAAAAAGTTTTTTTTTTTAATTCCACTTTAAGAATGTTGATTGAATTTTGTGTCTGACATAGTTTAACATTCAAACCCCGATCTCCCCGTAATCATCAGGCATGTATATTGTGAGAATGAGTAGTGGTCAGCAACCTACGGCCAATGTGATGTAACTGGCTCGCTGACTGATTTTATCTGCCCCGCAAAATATTTAGCAAACCAACCATTGTGTTCATAAAAATAGACTATTAACTAGTTACTAAATGAGAAAAATAAAGTTGAAATTTTTTGTTCGATGTATTTTTCAAACCAGGCCATCTTTTTTATTTTACCATGTGGCCCACGATATAAGAAAAGGTTGGCCACCCTTTCCCTAGACCATTCTGCCACTGAAGTGGGTACCTGCTTTATTAACAATTTAATTTAAGGGGTAGATATGAGATTTGCATGGAGGGAAAGTGGAAAAACCATTTTGGTAAAACCACCCTCAATACACCCGACATAAACTCGAACCTTGATCTCCCCATCATCGGCAGTCTAGTCTACTGCGAGAGTAGAGCGTTAGACCATGCGGCCACCGAAACGGGTTTCTGTGTTATAGCTAACGACCATTTGTTTTTAATTTAAATCACACACACCCGCATTATCGTGGAAAGAGGAGGAGAAAACCACGGCGATAAATCACCCTTCAGGGCACACAATCTGATCTCGAACCTGAACATCTCCGTCAACTGTGACTCTTGGAGGGAGTGTAAGAAGGTAAAAACTATAAATTTTATAGAAAATCTCCCTAAACAAAAATAAATAAAACCTCCTCTGGAAGTGTTTTTTCCCTCCCTGAAGTTACTTGGTGAAAGTAATCTCTTGAAGACGGGCGCCACAGGAGAGACAGGAACTGTTTGTCTCAAACTGCGCGGTCCAACTCGCAGTCGACACTAGAAGGGAGCAATATTCCCCCAGGACCGAGTCATTTATTGCTCTCGTACAGACCGATATTAAACTCGCACTCTTGACCAGAGGGAGAGACTCAGATAAAAAAAAAAAACCACCACGATTCTCTCCACATTGGTTAGTTTGGTTTCTTAGAAGAAGAAAACTACAAAGACCTATTTATTTATTTCTGGTACCGTCAGTAGCAGACAAACCAGCCCCGTGATATTGTGGTCAATGCACCTGACTACAAGCCTAATCGTACTGGGTTCGGTTCCCGGCTGGTATCTTGGGTATTTTTCGCTTCAAGGGAATAGATATCAACGGTCACCAGGGTTCGGTTAATTAGCCGTAAGTTAGGTTAAGACTTACCCCGACCCCACACATTCATAATAACTATCATTAGATCATCTCGTTGCGGGTGTATCGTGTAGACAACCTCCTATCATGCACCCTGGGTCGTTCTATGCCGTCAGAGCGGCTAATATTATACATACAAGGGACCGAGCTGGATGGATGTCAGAGTCACTCCCGGTCATATGTGCCATACGATTTTTAAAAATCAAAACGTAGCACACATAAGTCACTAATTGGTCACTAAAGGTTGTCAACTTCAAATGATGGGGGGAGGGAGGAGTTCGGGGGGGGGGGCTTAAAAGAAAGGGAGCCAATTTCCATTACTGATACTGTACGTTCGGTTAGTGAGAATTGATTAAATAACCTATTTAACATTAAATTATCAGCGATTTAATGTAATGAAACTAATAAGAGCTTTACCGGTATTTTCCTGTAAGAGGGAAGCTACAGTAAACCCACGATTTCTTTGGTGCTGACTGACAGCTTACAGCTGACTTCTGACAGTAAACATTTAGGTATATACCTAAATTTTGACTGTCAGAAGTGACAGCCTATAAACACATGTTTTTGCA